>VXAB01000051.1:49400-82747 GCA_013399175.1 Odontophorus gujanensis
AGGTTTTTAAGGGGGGATCCCATTTTTTCCTTTTTTTTTTTTTTTTTTTTGCAGGTATCTGATCATTTTATCTGGATGTTTTATTGTTAATAGCCTTGTCTGCCCACACAGCTGTGCCTGTGACAGCAGAACAACATGTTCCCTCCACTACAGTGGAGTTATTTCATGTCCTACAAGAGATAAAATGTAAGCTCCTCAAAATGAACCTCCAAATCACCCTGTAAAAGGAAACTGCAGAGAGACAGGCTGCTGGTAAAAAGAGAGATCAAAGGGCTACATTAAGGACTCATAGCCATATTTCTCTTTCATCAGGGCAGATTATGCAACCTGCCAGGTGCAGAATACTTGCAGCTTCTAAAGGGGTGAGCAAGTATTGCAGATATGAGTGGAGTGAATACCTTCATTTCAATGACACACTCAAAAAATAAAGTCATTTTGCAGGGAGGTCAGGATGTGTTAGGAACAGGCGGCAGATGCAGATATTTTAGATAGTTCTTCCACACTTTGTGGCAGGCAAGGGAAAAGATTTTATCTCCATTTGTTACAGAGGTTGGTGGTTATTTCCCTTCCCTACTTAGATAATATTTACTAAAAATGGAAAGGGACAAAGTGGTAATGTATTTTTCAGTTTAGGCATTTCTGCAGGGCAGTGGTGTGGGGAGCAAGCACTGTCCCCAAGGCTGTTACAGAATCCTGGTCTGGGGTAGGTGGAGAAGTCCTGAGCTGAGGGACAGTGCCAGGGCTGGGGGAGCTCTGTGCGCCCTGACATTTCTTAAGAGGGAGTTTAAATGGAAAAAGCCACTCATCCTGCCCTCCATCAGTTCAACAGTTTGCACTGGATGCAAATGTTCCATCAGCTACATTCACATGAGGTTAATCTCCCACAGAAGATCTCTGCTTACTCCATCTAATGCTTGAGGATGAATTTTATCAGGCTGTTTCCTCACTAGCTGATTCAAGAATCTTAAACTTAAGCACTTGTGCTTCTGTCCCCAAGGCCCTTTATCAGTTGTGTGACCCATGCCAGCCATCTGATAGCAGATATCCTTTGTGGAGAGTTTGGCCACAAAAAGGCATTAAACACTTTGGCCCTCTCCACATCTTCTGTTTATACCTCTCCTCCCCTCGGAGCAGCAGACAAAAGCTTTCTCAGCTTTTGCAATTTTGGTGCAATTACAAAAGGACTTCCTGTTACTCCTTACAGACACAGCCTTTCTGCTTTCACCCTCTGAAACAGAATATTACTCTTTTAATGCTTTTGCCATGCTAGGCTTTTTGGCTGCTTCCTTCTGCTTCTGGATGGGTGGTAGACCCTTTCCCAGTGGCAGCCTGCTCATCCTCCCTTCTCCCAACTTGTTTCTTTCCCTGTGGGTTTGCCTATCATCCTCTGAAAACGGTGAAATCTTCTTTGTTTGAGTACCTACTGCCTAATGCTGTTCCTCTTTTCACAAAATGGAGAACTAAGAGCAGGAGCAGAAAGCTGCTCCCATCATGATCTCTACATTGCCGATCAGTTAATTCTGTTGTATTATTTTTCCAAGTACTTGAAGTACTTAACTATCAACAAGTCCTGTCCTTCAGATGTGGAAAAGTAAAACGGACCAGAAATGAAAGTAAAGTTCACGTCTCTGGCTTATGTGCACTGAACAGTAGCCCCAAATTTCTCAAGTTTTCAAAAATGTAAGTCACATTTGGCACAGTAGACTCAGTAGTTTGAAGATAAAGGTAAATAGAAATCCCGGGTCTTTCATTATAATTGGGCAACCTGTGGAAAATATGAAACCTGTGTATTGTTTTTAAAGAAGTTGTACATTATTTAACTTTGGTTCCTTTCAATGCTGCATAATAGTTTAAACCTATAGGATCTCAACCACAGCCCAATTAAACTGATGCAGAATTTCTTGAATTCACTGATAAGTTTTCACTACAGTTGACAGTATAGAACAAAATGGTATGTAGAATATAGAATCTTTTACATTAAATATCCATAATCAAAATTGGAAGGCATTTTGATTTTCCTTGCTTATATCTGTAATACCATTATGTTCCTGAATACCATGTCATATTTTAATGGTTTTATAAGAAGCACAGTATGTTCTTAATAAAATCATTACTAGTGATCTCACACAGTGATCTTGTAAAATGTAGACTGTCTAAACTACTCCTCTAGAGAACAATTAATAGTTCTTTTTGTCATTGGATTTAGCCAATCAGATTACTCAGTCTTTCTGAGTAATCTATACTGCATTAAAAAGCTTAGCAAACAAATACGTTTTATTATAAACTATATATTACACAAGTACTGATGTAATTCTTTACAAGTATAGTCTGGAGCTAATACAATATGAAAGGAAAACAACAGTAAAGGAAGTAGAGTGATATTATGTCTTATTTATTTTCCTCTCTTTGTGCACAAGGTGGAAAAACATAAAAAGGTATTCAGAAAAGGAGACAAAGCCCTATTTTTATTTTTTTCTTTATTTTCTCAGTAGCAGCAAAGAGTCATGATAAAAACTTGGACTTATGTCTCCAAAGCTCTCAACAAAATCTTGGTGGACGTTTCAAAGTGAACAATCATTCTCGGTAAAACTACTTTTTGGATGAAAACAGAAATATATATCAATATTTTTTATGAATATAATATCTTTGAAATTAAAAAAAAAAGTCAAGAACTAAAATTTGTTTTTCATATTATGTAAATTGTTTGCACTTATTGCTGTGCAGTAAGAGCATTAAGTATTTCCAGATTTTTGTTTATTTATTCCAGGGAATGTTTTGCAAATGGAGCTTGCACCATTCTGAACAAAGATGGGACAATACATGGTCCTGAGGTGTCCCATAAACTGTTTCATCTTTCACTGAAGATAGATGGAGTTCTTACGAAAAGAGAAAGAACAGGCTGATAAGGATTTTCCTCAGAAATCAGAGAGTGATGAAGTGTCTGAGAGAGGCATGTTTATTTCAGCAGATCTTGATTTAAAGCAGAACAAAATCTTTGTCTGAGCAGAGTAGCATCTAACCACATACAAGCCAAGGAAGCTGCACACCACATCGCACGGGTACCACTTGTGTTAGCATTCCAGCTCCTGCTCCCAGACAAAAGCAGCTTTCATTTAAACTGAGAGGCATTGAGTAACAAGCCTCTGACCAGCTCAACAAACTGAACACAACTTTCTCAAGTGAGACTCTATTAAAGCATGGGAAATTTGCCATGTCCTCAGGATTTATCATTTTAATTGGAATGAGACAGATCCCATCAACAATTACTTGCAGCAAGAAGCGTATGTTTTTCTTTAGCAGTTGTTACTATGCAGGATAGACAGAGAGCCAAGGTAGGGGCAGAAACCCTTTTCAGTGTAATCAGATAGCCATCTGATCTGTGGAAGACATGTGCAGGAGAAGGAAAACAGGATCTTTCAGATACAATCAATATTGAAGAAGCAAAATAATGTCTTTTTCCAAAGACCTTATATGGCCACAGCAAGACTTGGTTGCCTCTTACAAATCCTTCTGCTAGTGCTTCAGTAACTTCACTCCATTTCTTCTTGGCATATTTGAACAGGAGTATTCAAAACTTCATTCTTTGACCTTTGCAGATGCTGCTCTTTTGGAGCTTCTTTTTATAGGCAGCGAGTTAAGCAGCGATCAAAGAGGACCACCATCAAGCAGGAAATAAAGAGTAAGCCTTCTTATAAATCCGGCATTTTCATGATGTTAGATTAAGGATTTCAATATTACACTTTAAGATTGATCAAAAAGACCATAAGAATTAAGTTTAAGGCTCTAATTTTAATCACAGCTGAAGTCTAATGGTCATTTTTTTTAGTGTCTCATAACCTTTGTGAAAATTACACATTATTGAGCAGAGCAGCAAAGTACTTAAAGCATGTTAACTTTTAATATCAGCTAGTTCTCTGCTGTACAAAAGATCTCTGATAATCTACTCTTCACTATGCTGAAGATCACTATCCCATTCTTTGGACATATACCTATTTCAGAGCTGACAGTATAGGGGTAGGGACAGATCATGTCAGGAACATAGATTTCTGCTGCAGGGCACAGTGAAACATACATATCAGTAAAGATAATCTAAAAAATACAGAATATAAAATTCACCTCAAAATGTCTCATAGGATAGCAACAGCCAACAATGGTTGAAAAACAAGTCGTAGAATCATAGCACCACCAAGGCTGGAAAAGACCTACAAGATCATCCAGTCCAACTGTCCACCTATCACCAACAGTTCTCCCTAAATCATGCTCCTCAGTACAATGTCTAAACGTTCCGTGTGCACCTCCAGGGTCAGTGACTCCACCACTTCCCTGGGCAAATAATAATAATAAAAACCCACAAGATGGCTGTGTCACTGTGATCAACATCCGAATTACGTGATCAGTTTTGGCAAGCCGTGGGAGAAGGAGCGAACTTGTCAGTTCATATGCCTTTTTTTCCAACATTTTTCTTTTGCCTTGAGCAACCACTGAGATGCTTAATGACTTGAAAATAATTAAAATAAAAGAATGGAAACAACACATATTTTCATTACAGTAAGGATGCTCACCTACCTCAGCTGACAAGCAATCATATTTGACTGATGTACCATGTCTACCTTTGACTGTCATCTCATATCCTTTATTGCTGATCATTAGTAACTTAATGAAAGAAAAAATACATTCTTGCTCTCAAATCTAAACTTTTTCCCTAGCGCTCATTAATAGTAGAAAGATAATCAAGACTTATTCAATAGAACAAATGGATTTTGATTAAACATCATGAAGAGATGCCAGATAAGCCGAAATACCATTTTCCAGATTTGTATTTCCCCTCCAGTCCTGGTACAAATTGAACCTGTCTGTGAAATGTACCATAGTTATATCCATTTCTGTTAATCGTTTCAGCAAAAATACTCAGTGGTAAGTAGTAGACTAAAGGGTAGGATGTTGACTGTTGCTGTCATGGGTTTGCTCAAGTATGACGCAGGAAATTTCCAGAACTCCCTTTTTTCACATCTCTCCCATGCACAATGGGCAGAAAAGAGGTATCTTTTTTCCCCATGGAAAAAAAACAAAACAAAACAACAACAATAACCAAGCACCAAAAACTGAAATTCTCAGCTACTTCCTACACTTTCCTGTGAGTTAAAACTCCAATCACATCCTGACCAGCTCTTGGTTCTTCTCAGTTATCCACTGTTAACTCAGAAATCTGTAGCACATTAAAAAAGCAGATGCTGAGGACAGCCTAAATCAAAGCAAATTAAACGATGACAAATATCACAAGAAATATCATTTTAATTCATTTAAGCCATATCCTCTTCATTCTGTGTTTTAGTGGAGTTTCCACGCTAAGATGACAAAAAAAAGGAGAAGTCATGAAGTGCTTAGATTAAAATGCAGTGCACTTTGGTTTGAGTAGTTATGGTCTTCTAAAAACCGAGCTCTGCAAGTTGTTCATGAGTGTAACATCGTTCAGAAAAAAAAAAAAAAAAAAGCAGAATAAAAATATAAATTTATCTCATCAGCCAATCTCTATTTCAGGAAGTGATGCAAACACAGTCCACAGCAAAGTTGTACCTCCCAGAAATATTCTGCCACTGTATGGGAACTGTTGAATCACGGCCTGAACCACTGATTGGTCGCCTGAGGCGAGCACCGAGTCAGCCATGGGGGCACAGGTGAAGGTGATACACCTGTGTGATTGGAAGGGGGGGAGCCTGGCTCCACCTCTCCCCAAACCCCCCATTTAAGGGCTGACCACCACCAGGGAATGATCTCTTCTTGGAGATTCCTACTGTGTGGAGTCAATGGCAAGCCTCTATCATTGTAAAGGTGAGCCACTCTCTTTTGCTGTTTGTCTGTATACGATCTATATAGGCCTACTAAAATATACAATTTTCCATACTATTTTCATTGAGTACCATTCTTGGGGGTTATTTACCCTACAGCCACCCACAACAATGTATAGTTTTCTTCTAACACAAAGCAAAATTGTGCTTAGCTACTGTTGGCACCAGCTAATTGCACCACTTGTGAACTCAGCAAACATTAAAAAACAACTAATAGATGATGTTATTTCCTTCCCTCTGCAAAAGCATGTTTGATGAAGCTCCTGCTACAAAGCCCTGCTTTGTAGGAAAGCCTGTAACCCTCAGAAAAAAAGTCCTGTAGCTCCTGCTGAGAATACTACCTGCTTCACACCTCACTGAAGGGAAGGGAATGTTGGTTGGCTTGTGAGATCTTCATGGTTGTGATCCTCCCTCTTCTGCACTACTGGCACTTCCCTATCAACTTTGTTTTATTTTTTATTTTTTTTCTCCCATCAGCAAATTTTCAATTATCTATCCACAGTTTCCAAGACCAAATGGAAATGTATCTTCAACTGACGAAACTCAACATGCCACTTATTTTGAGGCAACACTGATGCAATAATCACAACTACGAAATGGCCTTGTTGCATCATTCTAAATTTGCCTACCATGTCTCCAAGTTTTGCATAAAGCATACCCAGAGGCCTTACCTCAAAACTAATATTTGTTCTCTATACACATTTACACAAAATGCTTTTCTGGCAGAGCGATGTCTGCCTCCAAACACCAAGCACATTGCTCATCCTGCTCTTGGTACAGTTGTTCGTGCTGCTGGTTGCTCTGTGGCCTTGAGGCCACCGTTTCCCACTGCTGCTGCAGAAGCAGTTCATCTGCTACTGCCTTCCTGCTCACTGCGCGGGTTGGTGGCAGGAAGCTACAACTGCTCTGTGTGTTTATCTCTCCCCATCTCGCAGCCCTGACAGAGCAAGTCTATTTAGATAGCAAGAAGCTGTGGTTACTGAGCAGCCACAAAATCTAAAACGGACATTTCCCGGCTACTGACACTACAAAGAGTAACTCAAAACAAGTTCTCTGTAACAAAACAAATACATATATTCTTGATGCGATTAAAGTGAGAAAAAAAGAGTAGCAGTTTTTGTGTAGGTGCTTTAGTTATATAATCTTAAAATCTTTCTATTTCAGAACCAAAACGACTGGGTGTCTCTGACAAGGATATGAACAACTTCAAATTCAAGTGTCTCTGTAGCTTGTTTACAACTCTTATGCCTTCACATGGCTAATTCAGGACCCCTCTCTCTAGCAAGGAGATCCCTTTTCTTTAGGAATTACCAAATGGCTGCCTTCATGCAGCAGCAGCAGACCCACCTGATGCCCTCCTGGCTTGTTTAACACCTCCCCAGTGGAAACTGTGTTTCAGTCAAACACCACCAGACAGCTAGGGAGAAGTTGTTAGGGTGGGCTCATGGAACAAGCTCCACTCCTAGCTGCAGCTTCCCCAAAGAGTTTTTGCCCAGCACAGCCTGTGGGGCCAGCTGCAGGCTTGCAGCACAGGCTGAGACCTGCAGGTTCCACACAGCAGCCTGTGCTCTCAGATTCTCTCTCTTATTTTCACTGATTAAACAAACAATGCTGCTGACCGCAACAGGGTCCAAGTAGGACTAACAGATGGTCATGAGAAGAGGGAAAGTGCATTTTAAAGATGATGGGGCTATGCAGGCATTCCTACAGAGGTGAATCTCTTGCTGTGTGCAGGACAGCCCTCCTGAGCACTGCAGGCCGTGTGGCCCTGCCGGGCCCACCCTGGTGTTTGTGCTGCTCCAAGCTGTTCTGAGGAGGTGTTTGTGCATACATCGCTTTTTCAGTTGCTGAGTGAGATTTTCTGGCTGCCTTTTACTGCTCCTCCAATGCAGAGCAGCCATAAAGTTTAATTGTCCAATTTAGCAAGGTTTACAGTTGCTTTGCATTGCTGCAGTACCACAGAGCAGATTGAATAAACCAGAGAATCTGTCCCGTATGTTATATTTGTCAGGAAAACATGCATAGAATAAAGGAACCTAAAGAGAAGTGTTTGTCTTGTAGTGGAAGGTATGGATTTGAGTGTTGTGGGATGAATTGAAAACAAAAATCCCCAGTCCCTCCCTGCTGTGTTTGTAGCATGGCTGGGAAGGAGAAATAGGTGTAAGGCACAAGGCTGTCAGGACCACAGGATGGGGAGGGAGAAGCACAGAGAGGTGCTGGCTGCTGAGCCAGGAGAAACAGTCCTGTTTATGGAACAAAACCCACCATATAAGCAGCAAAGACAATTTTCAAATGGAGACTGAACTGTAAGGGTCAGTGGAGTTCAGTGAAGGCCCCAACAGATTATGGCTCAGACAACATGAGTCCACAGCTCTGCCTGCTGCTGCCTGCCTCTCCTTTGCTAGGTCCCTCCTCTACCAGTTCTGCACTTACCCCCGGTGAGATCCTGCTTATTTCCAAGCCTTGTGGTTGGAGAGGTGACGCCTGATGTGTGTACAAAAAGTGAGGAGCATGACAAACCCTACAATGCTGGAGGCCTCCAGAGACAATTTGGCTAAATAAACACCACAGTTATCTAAAGACACCTCAGTAAATACGTCTTCCTGATTTCAAGAAATATGCTTCATTACTCATCGGTTAATACTATTATTATTATTTGGTGATGGAAAAGCTGAGGGAATATTTGTCCAATTGCAGCCAGAGGTAATGCTGATCCCACATGGCACAAAGGCACTCATGGCTACACACAGTCACACACCTTCTCAGTTTCTCCCTCCTCACCCCCTGCCACCCACATGCATTCAGATCAGTGCTGAGCCTGCTCCAGATTTCTCACAGCGCTCTGGCAAAGAGCCAAAAGGAAAAAGAATGAGAACTAGCAGAAGGAGTTGCAGGAAGAGGAGAGATGGAGGACATCCATATGTGGTGTGGGAGAGGTGAGTAGATCACGGGATGAAAAAACATCTTACTGTGCTTTTCAGAAGCACTTGTAACAAGCACTTCTATAGGAGCTCAAGAAGATGACAGAAGTTGCAAAGGTGACACTTGGAATACAATATTCCCCAGGATATCAATGGTTTTACTTCAATCTGTTAGACTGTGCTTTCCACAAACATGGGATAACAACTGGGCTGGAAGTTATCTCTAGTTCTATTAGAATTTAAAATGAGCTTAAAGGGAATCCAAAATAGTTCAGTTTAAAGATTGAGAGTGGGAAGTGCTGAATAGGTCTGCTAAAGAATATGGAGGCATCTACTTCAAGTGAGCAGATTTCAAATCTAGCATCAATCAGAAGGGTCTGGAGGCATGATCACTTGAAAGTTATGCAACAGTCACATGTGAAACCATCAGCTGGTCTTTGTCATTTAGTTTGAGTGATATGATCCACCACTGCAATAGATCTAAGCTGTCTGCCTGAACCAAACCCTCCATCCAGACTTCTCAAAGTTAATGCAGGAGTGGCAGAAAGATGGTGCCTTTTGTCGCTGTTCTCTTCTTTGCAGAACAGACTGCTAAGTAATTGCTTCTTTTTGATGTTTGGGAAAGAATAACTAAATATATTCTTTAAAGAGTTATAATGTTTAGAGCGGAGCTACAGTGTTTAGATCAGAGCTACCTATTGAACAGCTGTCACCTCACTACTTAGTAAACACTTACTTTGCTTTCCTAGTTTGAGTTGCTAACCTCTGCTCCTTTGGATTCCAGAGTCTTCAGATACAGTGTGCATCATAAACACTTGACGCTGCTTTATAGAAAGCAAGATTCCAGTTGCTAGGGTTCCCAAATAGCCACATTTTGTGAGGAATCGGTAAAGGCACTGAATTCAATCAGGAAGACTGACAGGGACTGAGCAGCTTCTGACACTGAAGGCGAAGGCACCATGGTCAGCCAGAACTGTCAGTTTAAATCTTTGAATTCAGAGGACTGGACAACAGCATAAAGGAAACTCATGCACGTACACAAACAGAGAAGGTGGCTTTTGTTGTCTTTTTATCACAAATGGTAGTTCAACTTTCTTGTGCTGTTCAAAGGCAAGCATCCTGTCAAACTGACCTGAGATCCAACTAACTGCAAAAAAATCTCTTCAAAAGACAAATCAATATGCCTCATTCTAATATTTTTAAGCATGCTTAAATTTATCTCTATTAAATGTGAACTGTAAGAATTACATTTTAACAATTAACACAATATGGAAACTCTCAAGCATCCATCTCATTTTAATCAAAAAGATTTAAACAACAAATATATTAAAATAAATTTCCAAGATGTTTGAAAATTGTTGTTGTCTATGAATAAAAAAATACTGATATCAGCTCCATATGATGTGACACCAGCATGTATTTTCTACTGAACTGAGTTTGGAATCAGAAGATTGTGAAAAGTTATGTTGATGGCTTATCTATCTGCATGCTTCAATGGGATTTTGAAAAAAAGCCTGGAAGTTAAAATGCCACTGATCATGGAATGGCATAACATGGTAGAGATTATATGGGAATTATTTGTCAAAACAAACTCTTAAAATAAACAGCTATCAACTGAGCCCTGAATGCACAATAAGCAGACTTGAGGAGCTTTTAATTCATTCTTGAAAACAAACAAAACAAAACAAAAACACCTGAGACACAGAAAGTATTTATATTAAAGTAACAGTTCAGAGTATCTGTAAGTCCAGTGCAATATATTCTTTCGCTCCATAATGTTCTACAGCATTTGTTCCAAGGCTTAATGCCTGTCTGCCTTTGAGATACTTGTCCTATTTGTTTTCAGCTCCCATCAAGTAATGGCTTTGCTCTACGTGAGCTCTATGTAGAGCTATTTGCTCTACTCCAATTGGTACAGAGAGCATGCTGGATATAAAATATTCTATAAGTTTCATAGAATCATAGAATGGCCTGGGTTGAAAAGGACCTCAAAGATCATCTAGTTTCCAGTGATAATGAACACAAGTCCTGCTTTCAAAAGATACAGATACCTTAAAAAGTTTAATCTAATTAGCTTTCAATTAGATGTAGACTACGTATCTATGTTATATTGCAAATGGAGCTCAGCCTCCTAATTTACTTAGGTTGCTCCAAAAGTAATGCCTCCCATTTATTTCCATGGAAACTGCAACAGACACAGAGAGCTCAAAAGAGTATTTGACAGTGCACACTCTCAGCTACAACACGCTATTTTTCAACACAGTCACCATTAGCTATATATTTTTTGCCAGCAATGAATAAGAGGTGGTATGCTGCCCTCATAAAAATCTGTGTGGCCATCCAGAACATGGCTTGTGTTTCATGTTGCAGTCCTACAGCTGAAATATGTCACCTACTGTGCTCAGATCCACTGTTTGGTCTCCAAAAACATACAGCAAGTGTAGATGAATGTCAATGGGTGCCATTTTTTTGACATGGAGGAATTCAATGCCACACCTTTGCTTCATGCACACTTCCAAGTCAGATGCCATTTTGTCTGACTGCCCCTCTGCTGCCATTACTCACACAGCAACAAAATGGAATGGGATATTGGAAGGAAGGCTCAACTTCTACTGCTATAGCACCAACATCCACCTTAAACATCGTGGGCTTACATAATCCAGTAGGAGGCATTAGTTTTGGAACCAAATGCCATCAACATTTAAAAAATTTCTGACACCTGAGGTTTATTTCACAGGTAACTATTGATTTATATGTTACATAAAATCACCATAGTTTTATTTCAACACTTAAAACACTCTCCACTTGACAAGACTTCACAAAATTGCATAAACAGTATCTTATACTGTGTAAGACCACATGCAGTGATGATTAGGATGTGACAATTATTGCCAATTGTTCCATGTCTTTGTTGCTAAGTGCTTCATACACCTGCTGATGGATCTTGGTCTACTCTCAAAGCCTGTCCTCTTTTCAGAGACTCAACAGCACCTCCCAGCTGGGTGTCATCATAATAAGATTTTTTGTTGTGACTTATAAATGCAGTGTTAATGCTATAATTCCTATGACATTTATTTTGGACAGATAATACTTCCCAATAAAATATGAGGTAGTCTTCATAATGCTAACATGAGCTTGATACCTTTGCTATCAGTAAAAAAAATAAAAAATAAAAAATTGCTCTTATTTTCTGAATCTCCACAACACTACTGAGAAGTTCTAACCCATAAAGAACACTTTTATAATGACAATAGCTGAACAAGAATATGGATAAAATGAAATTTCATCAAAACTGAAATTTGGATGGAATATGTTTAGTCTAGAATATGTTTAGTTTAGAATACGTCTAGAACACATCTCCATTGAAGAGATGTAAAGACAATTTAGGTGTGATTTGTCTGGTGGGATGCATGGCAAAAGCTCTGGCATCTGTTATTTTTCAAATACATTAAGGAAATCACCGAAGCAATTTCTTGCTTCTTAATCTGCTGATCACAATATATGTCACTGAATGCCACACCAACATGTGACTGTGGAAATACACCTCCCAGAAATACTTCTTCCAAACACCAATAAGAAGCTACAGGTAGCATCACTAGAAATAATATAAAAAAAGAGGCCCAAAAACTTGAGCATAGGAAATTCCAAAACAATATGCAAAGAAACTTCTTCACAGTGCAGTGAGGAGCACTGGCACAGGCTGCACAGAGAGGTGGTGGAGTCTCCTTCTCTGGAGACGTTCAAGACCCACCCGGACACCTACCTGTGCAACCTGGGCTAGGGAGCTGCTTTGGCAGGGGGTTGGACTCCATGATCTCTAGAGGTCCCTTCCAACCCCTACAGTTCTAACTCCTGTGAAATTTTGACATATAGATAGACTAGTCATTCAAAAAAGAGTTTGTTAAGACATTATAGATCACCAGACTGCTGTGCTGCGGGAGGCTACTGCTTGAGTAGTAGAGCATTAGGTTTTTAAGCCAAGATCTTCACTCTGTATTGAAATAATCTGGAAGCTAAGTATTTGCCTGCCAGTGTATCAGATAATGGCATGTGCTGTATAAAATCACCACTGTATACACATAAAAGAGTAAGAAAAGTAGGTATGTATAGACTTTATGGTTAAGATAAATGTACTGTCTGGGCTTAGGGTGAAAGCTAAATCTAAAGGACTAGAATGTCACTTTGGTTAGCGTCAAGGCTGCTTTTCTCTGATACCAAAAAGGTGAGTTATTTCCTAGCTATTTCCTATAAATTCCTAGAAATATTCCTAGAAATATTTCCTATTTCCACTCATCAAATTCTTTCAGTAGCATCCTATTACCTCCCTCTTACTTTCCCCTATAGCTGGTCCATTTCTGTGTTTTCATCATCCTTAGACTCTCAACTCTTCTAAGCAAGGACTGTATCTTCCAATACAACTTTATTTTCCAACGTGACACTTCCAACAAGGACTGCATCTTCTAATAGAACTTTATAACACATAACAAAACTGGTAATAATCCTCACTAAAACCCTTGAATACTAATGCAGTAAAAAGAAGCACCCATTGAGTATGCCAATTATGTAATTATGATGATATCTGTATTGAAAGGACAACAGACTACTCAGTGAGACTTAAATTTTTATGAATGTTCCAGTCTATCACCGTACGCCATATATCTAATTCTACTTTGTGTGTGAAACCTTCTCTAGAAGAACAAAGCACCTCCCTAAATGTGAACTTTGTCTGCATAAATAAAACCATCTGGATTGCTGTCTAACCATCTGGTTTGTCTAAAGTTTATAGTCTCCTGAGTATTATTCACAGACCCACATACAGTCAGGCCTCCAAAGACATTTTTATTTGGTAAATGCTTTCCCACAGCACTTTTATTTTTTCTATTTGTTTTTGATCTTAAAAAAAAAAAAAGTCATTTTAATACGTGTGTTGTAATACTGCATGTGTTTGTGTTTGTAGTTCTACTAGTGGGTAGATATTACAAGCTGGATTCCCTTGGGAACAGGGGAGGAAAGAAATACAAAAGAGACACTTGGAGATACCAGATCCTGAGACTTCTTTACTGCTCTCTCTGAACAAGGCGCTGAGTTTGGGCGGACAGATGACCTAAAATGCATCAGCTATTAACGTGTGACAAGACGTCAAGAACTGAACTGTCTCAGTTCAATAGCTACAGCTGATAACAGGTAACCAGCACTGTGTCAGTTGTCTACCAGGCAGGGACTGTGCTGGTTTGATGATTTCAAAATTCCCAGCAGCGTGCAGAGTCCAGACAACACACCAGTGTTCTGCTCTATGTGAATAAAATGCGTAATTATTTTCCCCTAGTACTACAAGCTGAACAGTCACTACACTCCTGCTTGCTCATGCTTGACAAAAAATGTTTTTCCACTCGGACCCCTAACAAATCCTTGCCAAAAGGGTTCATTCTCCTTCAGAGTTCAACTGCTCCTGTTTCTGGAGAAAATATCTCAGTTCTCCATAAGTCAGTAAGTAGACAACAGTTCACGAGCTGAGATACTCCTCTCTTATCTACTCTCTTACCACAAGCAATGGAAAATGTTTCACTTGAAACAACAAACAGATTCAAAATCAGAAATAGAAATGACCTAAGTAGAGATTAATATAACTTAACAGAACCTAATCTCGTTCTGTTCCAAACCTTCCCCGATGTGTCAGCAAATCAAGTGTATAATTGTTTATTTATGCAATAACTAACAACAATCACACCATTCCATCTACCTAGAAGACATATTCTCTAAGAGATTTAAACTTAAATGTAGATCCACAGGTCATGGAGTGCTATCTTTGTAATATGAACATAAACAAAGCAACTGGGGCAAGAAGCCTATATTTTAAAATTATATTTCTATGTGCAAAACAGATGTCTTTTTCTACAGTCACTCTTTCCCAAATTTCTTCAACACAGAAAGATAGAAAGGATGCCAACAAAGCTGCGGAAGCTAAGACCCAGAACAATTCATCTCTCTGCTGAAGAGTTGAGAGAGGGCAGCTGGATCCCACTGGACCCTGCTGTGTTTAGTTTCTAAAAAAGGGAACTAAAACGAGGAGCAGCCTCCAGAGGCAGCAAAATACAGCAGGAAGCCTGGAGATGCAGCTCTGTTCTAAAAAAAAATAAATTGTTTCATGTATGTGATTCTATTTACTTTATAGCTTATTTGTGTAGCTTGGGGGTCCTGGGTTGTTTCCCAGTCAGCTTCTTATAATTCTAATTCCTGTTGACATATGAAAATGTGAGTGTACGAGCTCACGCACGCAGTTTGGAGCAGTTTCCGTGGATGTACAGAATAATTTTAAATAACTGTAATTTATTGTCAATAGATTCCACTAAAGTTTTGTATACTGTAAGTGAGGTTGTACATAGATAATGTCTTATTCCAATTATAAGGCCTTGATTTTTAGGTTTTAGCCTTTTGTGGACATAGTCTAAAATAAGCAGTGAATACACAATCAATTTTCAGCTAAACTGTCTTCACTGAATGTATGGATTCCCAGCCCATTGTAAATAGGGTGAGTGTTGTAAATTTAAGCCACAATATTTTATCAGATTCTAGCAACAAGTTGAGCACCACAGCTAAAACAAAGAACCTTAATGACTGCCTTTATGTTTAGATCCAAGAAGGGCTTTGCTTGGAAATTTCTTTTGTTAACTGTACCTAAAAAAAACCTATCATATTCATTCAAAACTAAACTAAAGGCAATCATTAATTGTGATTTTTCCCAAGTAGCAATGCTGAGTGGGTCCATGAGTAATCTATTGTATTGCTAAGTATTTACATGCAGTAAGTTTCAGTGTGAATATATTTGTCACTTTGTCAATTCTACATTACAAATAGGCTTGTGTTTTCAGTCTTAGTGTGCCATAGATGTTTATAATCTTTGAGTGGGAGTCAGTATTCACATCAGTCAGGATAATGCCTACCCGTAAGTTCTAGACCTCATGTTATAGTTTCCTCTGAGAAGTATAATTAAACTAAAAACAAAATTTGCTTATTTTGGTATTTTCTTAGGAAAAGAATATTTATTAATATGAAAGTCTTGTGTGATGCTTACTTGTTTTCAGAATGCTATTTCCAAGTGCTGGGGACATTTGTTTTCTGGCAAGCATCAAACATTTTTCCATTGGTCACAGCATTCTTGCACTAATTGAGTTTAGAAAGCTCTTCAGCTGCTGAACACGATGAACATGATCTGTGAAAAGCAAGCATCAAAAATAATGGGATCCATTAGCTAGTCACACGTGTATTAGTTGCAAAATATAATATGAGAACTGTATTCTGCTACTCCAGACCTTTTAGTTACCTTTTTTCCTGATATATTTCATACTTCTCAGTGAAGGATACCACTGATTTCCAAAGTGTACAAAACTGTACAAGACAAAAGCCTTCTGAAGCCTACAGTGATGATTTTGCTAATTGAAGTAAAAACTGCAGGGAATATGCTTTGTTTATTTCAATACTTATCATGCGTGACCAGATCTTTTCCCTGGTTAAAATTATCCATTCTGCTGAAAATAATTCTACAATATACAATTCAACTGCAAAATGAGACATTTGCATAGAAGTCGTGGATTTTTAACATGATTACTGGCTCTGCAGAAGAATTTTATTTTTTTGTATTTCCCCTCGAGTCTCCTTTCACAATTTTATTTCACATGATGGCATATATTAGATAAACTGATCTTATTTTGCTATAGCTCTCACCTTTCTATTAAAGTTTCAGATATTACATGGGGAAGATAATCTCACTAATTCTTGCATCATTTTTCAAGAATGTTTTCTTTCATTTCAATTGGAGGAAACTTAAGAGTCACAGTACAGCTGGACTTGCTAGCATCTTGACCTTGCCTCTTTGCAGACTTCCACTCTTGATAGCTACAGACTTCTGTGTTAAGTAGAAGCTAAAATAATGTTCTCCTGGAATGTTACATGTGAAATTGATTTAAAAGATGACAAGGTCCAACTGGAGAACAAACACCAGGATTTCGCATTGAAGTCCAGTCCACTGAATACTTTAAACTACACAAAATAACAATAAAAAATGCAAAATGCCAAAATTTTCAGTTGATTTTACTCCCGCACAAGGAAAGTAAACAAAATCTGCATTAACATTCAAGTAACTAATCTGTATGAACTTGAAGTCCATGAGCTGCAGTACAGCCTCATGGCATCAGCAGATCGGACAGTGGACTGACACCCAGGTTGTACATTGCAGATTTCTACAAGATCTGCTAACCAACAGATGTGATGCTGCTCTCTGGTCAGACCAGCCCACTGGCTCTGCTGGCTCCACCTCTGCCTGCTCCTCACCCTTCTCTTTCTTCTTTCTTTTCTGTGGAGCCACATTAATCTACAGAATGCTTGTGCAAAGGAAACAAGCAAGGAAACAACTGAAGACAGGCTGTATCCCCATAATGTGCTGCACCTTTCTGGCAAACTGAAGAGCATGTGCAGTGAGGTCTGTGGGACAATAGCAGGTCTAAGCAACATCTTTTGCTACATCCTACCGTGAGGTCAGAGCAGCACCAGCAGAGATCTTTCAATTCCTTAAATCTTCACTAAACTACCATGTAAAAGATTTAGTAGCAGTAGGAATCTTGTTGGTATAAAGATACACAAGATATCATCTGTTAGTGCAATGTAGAACCACTGTGAAATCAAGGACTTAGACTGTAGCCAATTAGAAATATTTTTCCTCCCATTAGGAAACAATAAAAATGCCTTGGCAAGATGAATTCAGGCCTTCTGACTTTCTCTTGAAATACTCTTTCTGGTAAAAGTAGCTTATCAGCAAATACACTTCAATTTCTGTGGCTCTGATTATTAACTTCTGCATACCATGTACCTCTTCACACCTGCACAAAGTAAGGTTAAAGAGGCCGCCCAACAAGTGCCTGACATTCCACAGGTGTGATTATTTTAGAAGCATACAGGAACAGAAAACAAGAGTCTGTAGATGGTACTTGAAGGTTCTTATTGTATTACTGGTTGGTTTTTTTTTTTTTTTTTTTTGAAGTTAGAGATACATTACTATTCTGAATTGTTCCGTGATTTGTAAATCGGGATACTGCAGTGCTTGGATTTTTCTCAAAAGTATAGTACCTTGCCTGAATTTTTTCCTCCACTATGCTGTTTTCTTCTTTGGACTTTTGTGTACGGTGATATTTATTATCTAATTCTCCCCTCCTATATACAGTCTAACTCCTGCAGTAACTACTCGCTTTAGCATTGTGGTTCCTAATCCTGTGTTATGCTAGAAAGCAAAGGAAATAAGCAGCACAAAGTATTTAACTTCTTATTTTCCTAGCAGAAAGTAATATATTTGTAGGCACGTTATAAGCTTTACAAACAGGTTCTTCTAGGGTGCTTTTTAGTTTTAAGTAGAATCTACAGCAGACTAATATCCAAGCGATGATAAATGATGCAAGACCTAAGAAAGAATGCTCGCAAAAAGTAAGCTTTATATGAGCAGCCATTTGATTAACAGTACATTTGGTATTAATGCATGCTTCCTCATTAGCAGGCCTCAGATAACACCAATGAAAGGAACCGACTTAGATTTGTTTTCTCTTCCTTTCAAAGCATCCTGAACACTAAAAGCTCAGTTGCTAGTGGCTCACCTTTGGGTTGATCATAAATCTTGGTTGAATCCTTTAGTCTGATGGGGTTAAGTAGGAAGTACGTTTTCTTTTTCATTGAAATGTAATTTTATGATACTTAATACTTCAGCCCCTGCATCTGCTTTCATTATGCATGTAAAATATCTCTTATGCAGTCACCTATTTTCACCAAATATGTACAAACAAAATTGTTTTTCAGTTTTTCATTCTCCTGTGAAAACTATCTGAACTTAGCTAACACACTGGCTACCATTCCTCCTCTCCTGACGATGGGGAAAGAATGGATGATAGACACATGTGATTGCATAAACACAGTTTCTTAGAAAACAGCTTTTTTTTTAAAAAAAAAAAAAAGCAAACACTTTTCAGGTCACATGTTGAAGCTTTGTACAATCAGGGGTTTGAGATGTGCTAAATCTTACATGCTCTGCACAGTACTATTCACTTGAATAGAACTAATCACTCAAATTGCATAAAGCTAAGTGCTTGTTTAAACCCTCACATGACTGATGACTAATGTTCAGTATTTAAAATTCTGTCCAAAGACAGAAGAACTGATTGTTTCATCTGAGCAGTCAACTTTCACATTAATCACAGTAATCTAAATCTCTATTGTTTAAAGTAAGCATGACCTTGCCTCGTTGATGGCTTCTGCTTTTGTACTTCTGGATATTTTTGCATAGAGAATACTAAACACTATTTTGCATAGCGAATAACAAACCCTAGAAGTAAAATATTACAGCCTGAAAATGACATAAATCCAAGTTTTGTAACACACTGAATATGGAAAACAAAATGTCAGATTGACAGTGTTCCGTGCACCTGTATCACTGAATTTAAGCAGATCTCCTTAATTTTAAACACAGTGGTTGTTGGCTAATTACATAGGTATATAGTATAGCCTGAATATTACTGACTCAGTGCACAATTGTTACTATAGAACGCAAATTTACTTTACTTTCCCCAGAATGTTACCAGAAACTTGAAAGAAAGTTGCACTGGCACACAAAGGAGGCCTCATCAGCGACTGCAAACCGTACCAACAGCCTTCAGGGAAAGGCAGTATCAGTTGGGTTCCGCTCGTGAACTAGCGGGCTACATAACAAAAGCTCTTCTAACACTAATGACGCGAGAGAAAAGAAGCCCTAATAAAATAGAGTAAGGCAGCAAAAGCAAAAGGGTGAAGAGGGCTGACCCCACAGCCCAGCTCGAGCCGGAAAGAGCGGCCGCGCCCCCTCAAGGCCCCGGATGGCTGCTGCAAACTGCTGTCGTAAAGCGCGGCCGGACGCGGTGTCGTGCTCCCGGAAGACAAGGTGCGCTTTACGGCTGGCCCGCCCCTGAGTACGGGTTAGGAAGCCCCGTTCGGTCTTTTCGCGTTGCCGCGGTCGGAGCCGGGTGAGTGGCGGCGGGCTGCGCGGCCTGCCCGCGGCCCCGCTCCTGGCGGTGCTCACGTCTGCTTCCTTCTCTTTTGTAGGAGCAGTCATGCCGGCCAAGGGTCCCCTGCAGAGCGTTCAGGTCTTCGGGCGGAAGGTGAGGGCACGCGTGGCGGCTGCCTGCACCGTGCTCGCTCTCGGCCAGGCCGCGGCCCGACGCGATGGGCGGCACTCTGCTCTCGCTGAGGCGCGTTGGCTCCTGCCGCTTCCCAAAGCGCGGGGTGCGGCCGGACGAGGCAGAGCGGGCCGCGCCGGCTGGGCCTGCAGGGCTGCCCACGTGCGGCGGTAGCGGGGCTCGATGGAACGGGGTCGTCCGGAGATACGGGCTCCAAAGGAGGAGGCCCACAAAGGAGGAGGCCCACATACACTGCATTGAAGCTCTTTCAAATGTCAACCCACCGGCACGGGTCCGAAGGCCGTATTAAATAGAGGAATGAGCTGTTACACTGCTGAGATTGGAGGGCTCAAAAACATAGATAACAGGCTGTTGTGAAGGGATGAGCCACAAAAGCTCTGCTTTCCTGAATGGATGGGGTAGCTTTCCTAGCTTTAGCGTTAATATATTCTTGTTAAGACAGTTTTGTAACGTTCCAAGCAAATGCATGGAAATGTCAGAAATGGTGCTGTTTCCTTCACTGAGAAGTGTTAACATTCAGCATGAGAATAATCAGTGTAGGTTGTTAAAGTTTATGAAAATTGCACTTTACGCTGCTGGTGTGAAAAATGCTGCACTAATATGCGTTTGGATTTTTAGAAAACAGCAACTGCTGTTGCCCACTGCAAAAGAGGAAACGGCCTCATTAAAGTGAATGGAAGACCCCTGGAAATGATTGAGCCTAGGACTTTACAGTATAAAGTAAGCATCTGCTCATCTTTAACCCATCCTTGAATGTTAAAGTACCCTTATATGCTTTATCAGTTGAGCATGGAGAGGAGTTGCATTATGGATGCTACTAAATCTTTTCTTGTGTGTAATAGTCCTTTTGAAAATCGAGTAGAGTGTACTTCCATAACTGTATTGTTGACAGAAGGGTACTTTTCTTGCTTAACTGAGAGTGTTCAGATTTAATAATCTCGATCTGTTTTTCTGATTTTGCCTAAACCATTTGGTTTCTGTTAATATCTGTGTATGTACACTGTGCTGCTCAGAATTTTGAAACCTAAAAGAACCCAATCCTGGCCAGCAGCATGTTTGTTTTGTGATATTACTGGTAGGTGTCAGAGAGCCCTGCAAGAGATGAAGTTAGTTTGGATGTGTGCCTTAAAGGATTTTAAAAATCCAGTCTCCATTTTTCAAAACGTTTAGCAACTTCACGTGTGGTAAACCTCTAAACTTGTGTCCTTGTTGACTCTGATAACAAAACAGATTAACAATATTAATTTGCTTCCTAGTTGCTTGAGCCTGTTCTCCTGCTGGGGAAGGAAAGATTTGCTGGTGTTGACATCAGAGTCCGTGTGAAAGGTGGTGGCCATGTAGCACAAATCTACGGTAGGATTTGGAGTTGAGCTTTTGTTGTGGGCCGGAACAGGTGTATATGAGAGGCTTGAGTTTGGAATAGCAGCTTGCACATTTCAGTGTTCTGTTTCTTTTTAATTACTCAAGCACAGTTTTCTTGAATATATTTTGCCTACAGAACGGTAGCATCTGGAGCAAGCTGAATAAAATTAACTTGTGAAATTTGAAGGAACTGATCTTTGCATCTTGTGGTGTGACAGTTGAAGTGCCTCACAACACAAAGATTTTTTGGGGAAAAGGAAACTTTCCATTAGTAATTGACTTCAATTTTAAATTTCCGGGTTGTTCAGAAGCGTCTTTCATCACACCTGTGGAGCACATTGTGAATGAGAGCATCTCTTGGCAGAGCATATTATGAATGTCTGGAGTTGATTGCACTCATTTTTCACACAGTTCATTTTTTAATCAAACTTACTCCCAAACTGAATGTTTACTGTTACTCCTGTAACACTGTTTTGAGTTCTGATTATTGTTACGGGATTGTTTTACAGAGGTATGCTAAAACAAGTCATGCCAACCTATTGTGCATTCTGCTACCTTAGTCTTTGAACTTCCTGAACTCTTTTATCTGTGTTGAAAGTTAAAGACGTTTTAGAGGAGTGTGTTTCTAAGGATTTTGAAAATTAGCTGCTTGGTAGAGGATGAACAGGATTGTATTCTAAAGAAGGTGATAAAAACAGCACTTGTACTGTACTTTGGCTAGCTGGCAGTTGTCAATTCAGAAGATGAACTGTGGGTGGCCTCTTGGCACAGAGTTCTTCAGATTTGCCAAAGTAAAGCTCACATGGAGTATGTGGGAGGGGACAGTGAGGAGGGAAAAGACCCTTCAGCAGAGAAAAGAGAGCAAGTTTCTGAGACAATTGTCAGTTTGTGTTTAAATTTTAAATACATTTGCAATCTTTACTGATGCTTTTTTTTTTTCAACAGCTATCCGTCAAGCTATTTCCAAGGCATTGGTGGCTTACTATCAAAAATGTAAGTTGGTTTAGATTGTTATATTAACCTTAATTGGAAATGTGTGCTTTCTGACAAGTGTGAAATTGCTAACAGAAATGAGTCCCTCTGAGAAACTTTCAAAACTTTTCTTTTTCTGTATAGATGTTGATGAAGCATCCAAAAAAGAGATCAAGGATATTCTTATCCAGTATGACAGGACTCTGCTGGTTGCAGATCCTCGCCGCTGCGAATCTAAGAAGTTTGGAGGACCTGGTGCTCGTGCACGCTACCAGAAGTCTTACCGTTAAAATTGTTCACCAGTCATGTGATAGTCAATAAACAAAAGAGAATTTGATAAATTCTGTGTTTTCAAATGGCTTTTGTTTGTTGTGGGTAAACAGATTTTCACTTCAGATCGATCCACAAATCCATCGATAATAAGGTAAAAGCAGATGGCTCTTACTTTTTTGTCCCTTTGAAGAAAATCTTGATAGACTTTCTGGGCCTCAGTAACAAAGAAAAACTTTGTACTGTGGATTTATGTGTGGTTATCAGAACATTAAAAGATCCCTCTTATTTGGGAGTGATGGAATGGCTGGTGGGGTGGGAACATGCAACAGTTTGTTGAAGCAGATACACCTGCTTTGTATGTCTAAGCAAATGGTCCTTTATAGGGAGCTGAGTGATCCCGGTGTTTTCATTTGTGTGAACTGCTTAAGTTGATGTACTGTTAATGGCAAATGTCAAAATGATTTATTCCACTGAGAGAAACTCCCTCAACGTAGCGCTGAAGTGGATGTTCAGGTAGGTATTCTAAACTTTGTATTTGAAGTTCACATGGTTATAAACAAGGTAATTGACTTGCTCCACATGCAGGTATAACTCAGTTATTACAGGACAACGAGCATGGTTTCCAGATTAATATGTCTAAATGTAGGAAGCTTTTTTTTTTTCTGAAATAACAAACCCAGTACATTCTATTTCAAAAATAGTATTTTGTAGATAATGAAACATAAAAAGAACTTTGTTTTACAAATAACATGAGATCTAAATTATTCATCCTGCAGCCACAGGCAGACATGGAGAACAGCATCAAGCGCTGTAATAAAATCAATGTGATTGCCAGATTTGCTTACACTATGACCTAGGTGAGGCATTGGAAAGCCTTAGGAAAGCATGTATGAAAAATCTGGAGTTGAAAATACGACTAATTTTGAAAGATATATTTAGGGTACGTGTTTATCAAACATGAAATGTTGGAGAAGTTCCAGTTTCTCATCCACTGAAGTTTTGAAGACCTCCAGAAGCAATTGGATTAGGAGGAGGGAGAGTTAAGTTCTGAATAAGACATATGATGTGCCAAGGAAAGGCTGTTGGAAGGGCTAATTCTGTCCCTTGGAAGAGTTGCAAATGAATGAGAACTTGGATATGAGTTGACCCAACTGTCATAGAAACAGCCCCACATTGTTTCTTGTGTTTGGAAAGCAGTTTGGAGAGAAACTTGAAGAAATGTTGAAGACTATTCAAGTTAAAGCAGCTTACCTTCTGTTGTATTGCTTTTGAAGTCAGATGTTTTTCCTATCTTCTTGTCACTTCTATGACAATACTGAAGTTGTTATATATATCTTGATATACAAGATTTTTGGGGGGATTTCTATCAAATGTGATACTTCCTTTCTCAATTATTCAGTGATAGGTCATTCAGTGTGTTATGTCTACACAAAATTAAACTGGCCTGTGAGTTGAGTTGGGAAATGCACGTCATAGCACAGAGCACAATGTTGCCCTTTTGTTCTAATTTAGAAAAATTATTATCATAGGCTTTTTATAAACAGTGACACTTGTTACATTTTTCTGATTTTTCTTGTGGCAGCTTTTGTTCAAAACCCTTTCACTGAAGTATAGTAACTCAAGAGTTAAATGAATAACTTGAACAAATTCCTTCTGGGAAGGAATTCTCCATCCATCTCCCATTTTAGCTGCCAGAGTCTGCCACAAAATACTGCAATACATGACCTGAATAGAAGTAGAAAACTTATTCAAGCCTCTCACACTTTCACTGGAGAGGACTATTGTACATTCTATTGCCAGTTTACATGGCATAAAACAAAATCGTGGTAAGTGGATGATGTCTTAAATTTCTAATGCTTGAGTCTCTTTGGCAAGATGCATAGTTTCCTTTCCTCAGTCTCTCACTTGTGCATCCTCACATCTGACCCATTTCTTGCTCAGTGGGTTCCTCAGAGTTTCTACCTTGGAATACTGTTGCTCACAAAGTATGCTGGTTCTCAGGCTGCTGAGACCTGTGATATTCTAACTTGCAGCCTGGATGTCTAAGGAAAGGATGCTCTGCAGGGATAGCTTCAAATATGATTGCCGAATTCCTGTGAGTTTTGTGAAAACTGGCATCTTGATAGATGCTAATTAGCTCCAGCTGGGGAAAAATAAACCCTTTTAGTTATTTGGCTGATTGACAAGCAATGGCTCACTCATTGCTCAGGAAATGCATACTAGCCTGCCAGTTGGCACATGTATACCTTACGCTGTGTCTTGTCCAAAACTGATTATTGCCTAGTTATTACGCCAGTAAGATGCAGGGGAAAAGCAAAGTTCCCATGATATGAAAGTCACAGAAGCAGTGGAAGTGAAATCACCAGCTCCAGTAACCTCAGGGGTGATTTTCACAGTTGCAGGCAAACCGATATATCAGTTTTGCTGCCCACAAAATAACTTGTAACAACCAAGGACTTTTGTTCTATTCTGAAAAAGCTGAAAATAAAACTTGCATTGCTACTAATATAACCAGAGATGATATCTGCACATTATTTCTCCAAACAAAAACTCTTAGCATAATAAAAATGCTTTCTGAACTGATCTCTGATCCTGTGAAAATGCCCTATTAATCCTGGAGAATGATGTCATTCCCACAAATTGTCTTTCTAGATGAGAAATGTTTGTGGAATTGGACTGCTGTCTGCTTGTGAATGGCTGTAGATCTTTATTCTAAATAGTTGTTGGCGAATTGACCACTAGAGGGCTTAACTTCACTGAGGAAGTGTAGTTAAAGTGAAGCTTTAAGCTTGTGGAAGACATAAGGAGAACATTTTCATAAAAGGCCTTTCTTAGTGTCCTGATTCTTTGGACATGGAAATCAAGCTCTGGTGACTGAGCATCTGCTCTAACCATGCACATTTTTTTGCTGAGAATTACTAACAGTTTGATCTTCAAACCCCAGGGGAGGTTTTTGAGCAGCTGTGGAGGTACTGTTTGGAGCAGAAGTGCCTCCAACCTTGTATCATTCTGACTCTTTAATTATTTTCTCTGATGCTAACCCTTAGGAAGATCTGGCACGTGCATCCAAGTGTAGTGCCACTTGAACTCTTCACTGAAAATACAAGCCCAATGAAGGCTGGAATATGAGCTCTAAGACGTGCCATGTTTTGCTAATGATGATGGCTCCAAATCCTGAACAGGTCAAGCTGGAACCCAAGTCACTGAAGGATGTTGTTTTCTCATCTGTTGCTTATAATCCTGATCAAATGCATAACCTGTACATAAAACTTAAGTCCTCTCAAATGTTTAGTTGGAAAATCTTGGGCAACCTTATACTAAGTACTGTAATGTGATGGAAAGTGCAGCAATGACAGCAGAGTAACAAGGTCCTAGGCTACAGCAAGTAAGGACTTACTCAAATGCAACAGCTTTGGGCACAAAAATAAAGAAAGGCATATGCTTATTTGTAGAAGGCCTCAGGTATGATACCCTTAACTCCACTACCATCCTTTAAAGGAGGCCTGGGAAGGTGTGGATCCTGGCTCCAATCCTTCCAGTCATTCAGGGGCATTGCATACACTTGAGGTTCCCTAGGCTGGCTCTGCCTTTCTACCAGATGTGCAATCAGCAGTTCAAGCTGTGACTTTGCATTTCTACTCTAATATATGAACATTGGTATTGATTTTTTTTTCAATTTTCACTTTTAAAGATAAATCTATAACTTGAAAATGTAACATTAACATTCTCTTAAACACAGGCCAGCTTGTTTTCTAGATTGTGTTTATTTTCTTACTGAAGTAATTATTTTCTAATTCATTGTTCCTGTTCATGTTTTCCAGAAGTCTCAATCTGTGAGTGCTGTACTACTTGTGTAGGTGATGTAAGTCATTGCCTGGGCATCATTTTTTTATTATTATTTCTTAATATAGTTCTCTGAGTTACAGTTCTGTGTACTCAGCTGAATAATTCTTTTCCCTTATTAGCTAATGTCCTTCATCTGCTTGAGACTGTGCTATTTCCTATGCTGTCTTGAGCAGAGATATCCAGACTTAATGAAACCAGTTGCTCTAGCTCTTAAAAAGTCTCTTTACAGCTTGTAAAGTAGGCTTGGCCCACTTTTTAGTTGTTAGAGTTTTAACAACTAGGAAATACTAATTTGCCAGAAATATTCCCTCAACTTTATTATATAAAAGTTGCATATACATTAAAAAGTCATTTTAACAACTTTTGTTAAAAAGAGTTAATTTATATTAATGGTGAGAAATATTAGTATGAGGAATGGAAAAATCCCAGGTCAAGATTCTTAGAAGAGTTTGAAATGGTTCTATACCAGACTTAGCTTCAAAGGAAAATAGCTCTGAGATAGGTAATGGTCTCACCTCTGTCCTTGGGAAGGTGATGTCATCTCCAAGCAAGTGGAAGAAGTTTATCGAGAGTAGTCAGCATGGATTCATCAAGAGGAAATCATGCTTTACCAATCAGCTATCAGCTCCCTGTGATGTCATGACCAGCTGGGTAGATAAGGGGAGAGCAGTGAATGTTCTGTACGTTGACTTCAGCAAGGCTTTGATACTGTCTCCCATTACATCCTTATAAGTAAACTTCGGAAGTGTGGGACAGATGAGTGTGCAGTGAGGTGGACTGAGAACTGGCTGACTGGCAGAGTTCAGAGGGTTCTGATCAGTGGCACAGAGTTTAGTTGTGGGCCTGTAGCTAGTGGAGTTCCCCAGGGGTTGGTATGGGTCTGGTCTTGTTTAACATCTTCAGAAATGATCTGAATGAAGGGATAGAGTGCACTCTTTGTATGTTTGCTGATGATTCGAAGCTGAGAAGAGTGGCTGATGCACCAGGAAGCTGTGCTGCTGTTCAGGAGGCCTGGACAGACTGGAGCCTCATCAGGTTCAACAAGGACAAGTGTAGAATCCTACACTTGGGGAGCAATAACTGCAAGTGTCAGTACAGGTTAGGAGCCAGCCAGATGGAAAATTGCTATGTGGAGAAGAAGCTAGATGTTCTGGTGGACAGCGGGTCGACTCTATGAGCCAGCAATGTGCCCCTGTGGCCAAGAAGGCCAATGGTATCCTGGAGGGCATTAAAAAGAAGTTGTCCAGCCAGTGGAGGGAAGTGATCCTACCTTCTGCTCTGCCCTGGTGAAGCTACATCTGGAGTGCTGTGACCAGTTCTGGGCTCCTCAGTTCAAGGAAGACAGGGAACTACAGGAGAGAGTCCAGTGGAGGAGCCACAAAGATGGCTAGAGGCCAGGAGCGGTGCCCTTATGAAGAAAGGCTGAGAGACCGGGGACTTGCCAGCCTGGAGAGGGGATCTTATCAATGCTTATAAATATCTAAAGGGTGGGAGTTAACTGAGTGAGGCCAAGGTCTTTTCAACAGTGCCCAGTGGTAGAACAAGAGTCAATTTGCACAAACTGGAACACAGGAAGTTCTGTATGAACATAAGGATAACCTCTTTTACTTTGAGGGTGACAGAGCACTGGAACAAGCTGCCTGGAGATACTGTGGAGACTTCTTTGGAGATATTCAAAACCCACCTGGATACTTTCCTGTGTAGCCTACTCTGAGGGACTGGACTTGATTCAATTCAGAGGTTCTTCCCAATCACTGTGGATCTGTGTAATTCAGTGATTCTGTAATTCGGAAGCTCTGCAGTAATCTTAAGGCACCGCCTTCTAACAGGAGATTTATGAAAGCATGAAACATTGATTATCCCCTACAAGACAGGTGTCCACATGAAGTATTTACAGTCTGAGAGCAAGACTACATTAGTGCATTAATTTGGATCAGGAGATCACTTTTTTTCCCTCAGTTTGCAGATTGGAGCGGTTTTGGATGTGAAACAGATGAAACTGAAATGGAAGATGTGATCTTGCTGCAGATAAGCATTCTGTGAAATCTGATGAGCCCAGAGTTAGTCAGAAGTCTTGAGATGTGAATGGTGCAAATATGTTTCCTTTAGGATTTACAGAACAATGAAACACAAGATGGACAGATAACTAATTTCAATGTCTAATAAATATTTTGTGGACATACATATAAATGGAAAGCTGAATACAGAGTCACTTAAATATAGTCAGTAATAAAAATAGTTATTAAGAAATACTTGAACCATGGTGTACAGTGTATATCAGTTTGTGGTAAATATCCTCAGGTTGCCAATGATCCTGAACCTGCGTGAGTATTACTGTGTGAGCATAAATGTATGCCTGTGGTTGGAAAGTTTGTGTGTTTTCCTTTGCCTCTTCTAGTCCAGATAGAGAGAGAGGAAGAGAAAGGGATGAAAGAATCAATGGGAGAAATTTTTACCAAAGAGACAATCAACTTCTGAATTTTAGTTTAGTCCACAACCACCTTGTGCAGAATGCTTCCAGCATCTTATGAAGTGCATGGGAGGAATGGAGGATTAGGTGACAGACAGGCTTTACAAATGGAAGTGAGGAGTAGTCATTTAAATTGATTGTAAACTTCACTTCTTAATCTTAAACTTATTAATATTTAAAGTGGGTGAAATTTTTACACTTTTAAAATATGTTCTTGTTTACTTTTGCTGAAACTATATTATTCTATTCTAATGAATATTAGAAACAACACCTACAGGTTCTGATCACTTTTTTCTCGCTTTTTAAAATCTTGTTTATAATATGAAATTTTCAAAATGTGTATTTTGTTTTGAATTTGAAATACTGTAATATCTTCTGGGAAGCTTTCCTTGATGAAAGCAGCATACTATACACAAGAACGTATCCAAAATATTCTTAAAAATCGATGTGTATTATTTAATGGAATTTTGTGTCTCTCCTTTTGAATAGATGAAGAATATTAATATGCTAATTTTAAAAATGATGTGGTTATATTTTACGCATATATTTAACACTAACATAACTGCAGGTTCTTTCTGAAACTGTTTACTAGAACAAGAAGGGCAGCAAACAACGCAAGTGTCAAAGCACACAAAGGCGTAATGACGACCAAAGGATCTCTCAAAGCGTCACAACATGGCAAAATTTCTATGTCATTGTCTGCTATGTTATAAAGGGCCAATTGAATTCAACAGAGGAGTAATGCTCACAGGTCTGGTGAAAGTGTAACTAATACAGACTCTGCTGAGCAGTTACCATGCATTTCTAATGAGAGACATGCAGCCAGAAAGTCGTATGCAACGCTTGCTAAGCTCCTGAAGCTGTATGTATCTACCAAGCTATATGTCCTTTTCTTTTCCTTTTTGTATTGTATTATTTTAAATAATGCATCAAATTATCTAAAATTTAAAGGATCTAAACACACTGTAGGAAGACACAGTTAGAAGATGCCATCATAGTCAAAGCCATTAATTTGGATGAATTTCCTGTTACAAAGTTATACTGAAATGAACATTGTGGGAAAGCTCAATTTAATGATACCCTGGAGTATATTCTTGCTTCATTCACTGCTGTCCTCTTTGCAAGGTAAGAACTTTATTCCATTTTTGCAGTAATACTAACTTCTACAGTGAGTTTTGTGAATATTTTATTACTGTGTCTGCTTATTTTTCTATCATAAACCAATATATTTAACCCTTGTTGGAATTAATAAAACAATTTCACAGGTTAAAATTCTGTTATATATATCTCATTTCTCACAGGTATTGAAGCTAAAATACAAGTTGTTTTTTTTTTTAAGGATACATTTCTATATTTTAATTTTTTAAGAAAAGAAGTTATTAAGGAATTAAGTTTAACTTTCTTTGGTTCATTGCCATTATTGTCAGATGAAGAAGCTAGTAATTAATTTCAATAGAGTATAATTTTGTTTGGCCAGATTGCACCTGCAGTGTTTTTAAGCATTTTTGGAATGTTAGAATAAATAATTGTTCCTCTGACTATAGAGAAAATCTTTATAAGCATATGCACTGCAAACAGATCTTATAGGTAGTTTCTTTACAGCAATTTCTAAGACAGATGAGAACATGATAGAATTGCAGCTGAGTTTTGTAATAATCATAAAAAGATTACAGGCTGCTGTTCAAGAAGTTCGATTCTGGATAGATCTGAATACCTCTTGTGTTTTACAAGATATAGTCTAAGCCTCTGAAGAAATATGCTTTGCTCTGGTGGTAGCATGTACCAGAGCTGAGATCATGGGAACTTGCAGGTGGTGAGAACTTATAAGAATCAAGCTTTCAGGAGGGAAAGCATCTGTAGCTAGATTGCTTGAAGAGAGGGTTATATAAAGACACTTCAGAAAACTCAGGTTCATTATCTATTTTTTAAAGAACACAGTTCAGTAGTATTTGCCAAATGCAGAGCGAAGCTGGAGAGAAATATTTATCTTGATGATTTTTTAATCTACAGGAACTTACTGCAAGCTTTCTATTTTGAGAAGAACTTCAAGGTAAGTTTTTATTCCTTGTTTGTTAAGTCCTATGAACAAAACAAAAATACGTAAGGCTTATCTATTGTGGTGGAAGTTAGGAAGTAAAATACAGTCTTGAATTTGCCATGTAAGTTGTCGTGTACGTGTGCATTGGATGTAAAACGCACTTTCAGAATGTTTACAATTCTTTTCAAAGAATTTATGTAATGAGCATGGATCCTCCATTTGAAAAATGAAGGCACTTAAGAAAAATGATACTTCTATGGTCTCAAGAAAGCTTAGAGGAGTAATGGAATGAAACCAAGATGAGATCATTATTTTATGTCTGGAAAAATACATTAAATGAGTGTCCTACAATTTTAATTGCATGATAAAATCCTAGCTGCTATTTGAAGCACAGAAAAGTAAGTGCTATACAGCCATAAAATAAACATTTTCAATACAAGTTTTCATGTAGAAGTTGAAATCCAAACAAAACCCAAACTAGGAAATGTTCCTGATCCCATTGAATTAAATGGGAACTATGCCATCAATTTTAGTAGAAGTGTCCAGTCAGACAAAGCTTTGAATGTCTAGTGGCCTTTGTATTTAGTGAACACACATACATACCAAATGATATGCCATCTTGGACTGTTGGTAAAACCAAATATGCTTTATAGTCTGCTGCTCTTCTTTCTAAACTAAATCACAAATTTAAGTCTGATAGAGCTGGTGAGTAATCTCTTGCTATTAAAAGCACTATACTGATATATTTAATTCACACTTAAGGCAACTTGCTGCTGCACACACATGTTCAAGTACCTGTGAGTCTGCTTTGCAGTTCTGTATCCTCTCACATAAGCTCGTCCTGCCTATTTTCCTCTCCCCAACAAGCCCCCAGTATCTCTCTAATGTCTGAGAGCAGAGATTGGAGCGCTGCTGAATTCTGTAAAACGAGACCACGGAAAGAAAAAAAGAATCACCATTTTAAATGTTAACCCAAGAAAGACCTCTTTGATAAAGTGATGGTAATCAGAGAGAAACACTTCTCTCTGGGGAGCTGCTTATTCAGTCTGCTCCAGGGACCTCTGGTTATACAAGATCCTTTTTGTTTTCTTCCAGAAATGAATTTAATGCAACCCGACAGAAAAGAGATCTCTTAACAACAGAGGTAGGTTATACCTCCAAAAGAGCGGGGAATTCCTCCCCCTGTTCTGCTCAGGGGCTTTGCTGTTGTGACAATGGGGCCTTTGTAAGGAGCAAGGCCAGGGTAACAGGAGGATGGTGAGGAGGAGCCACTGTTCCCTACCTGCTACCTCCAGCTGAGGCCCATGGCCTCACGCATTCATTCACTCCTGGGGAAAGCTTACCCCAACGAGAGAACAGCTGACGCACACCTTGGGAAATAACACCCCCGCTCTTCTGCTTTTTGTGAAAGTGAACAGAAAGTTGTTAGTGTCTGATGAAAAACACAGTGACGACTGCAGAGGAGGATGCTGCATGTGGTGGTGGTGGCAGTGACTCCAGTCCAACCCTGGGTCCCACCACTGCAGCCTGAGGGCTATCCCACCCTACCCAACCCTATGCCCCACCCTGCTTGCTTGCACCGGTAATGTCTGACTGGAATTTAATAGTAAAGAGGAATCTCATTCCCCTGTGGGTAAACATCTCAGGCTGCATAGCCCAAGGAAGGGTTACAGTCCCCTTCTACAGGGGCAGGCGTGGAGTCCGAAGCCTCAGCTCTGGCTCTTGCAGACAGCCTGCAACCAACCAGAAATTATTTTCTCTCAGTCTCTTGGAGATTTATGTCTTCTCATGAAGACAGAAGGCAGCCAGTACATAACATAACATTGAGGTGAGTCAAGCCTCTTCTAACTAAGAAGATACTTTTGGAGGGAAACTGACTCAGGGGACTGATGGTGGCCCAGAGGGGTGCTCAGCAGGACAGTGCTGTCACAGCAAATTCGCTTTACCTCTCCAAAGCAACACAAAAGCAAAAAGTCACTTTGCTGAGGAGAGGGAATGGAGAGGAGTGTTTTTGTACAGGGATTGTTGAGGAACTTCTCTGGCTAAAGGCAACCTGTGGAACAACTTTCTGGGCGAGTCCAGTTCAGATTGGTTTCAGATGGATTGTGCTGCACAAGTGTTTCAAAGTGTTTCCAGTTGGTGGAGGAAGTATTTACATGTGAAGCATTGGTGGGACTTGATTTGTTTATCCTACAGCGATGTTTACACCGAAATGTTAGCTCAAGCTCCTGAGGTGAAGCAGGATTCGTAGAAAGAAGACTTTCTCATTAGTGGATGCTTAAATGATTTGTTTTGCTCAGTTGTGCAGCTGAAGGCTGGTATATACCTGAGTGGGTAGCACGGGAGTATGGAAATGTAACTTCTTGCTCATAATACTCAGAGAGAGAACTTAAAAAAAAACAAACCAAACCA
>VXAB01000052.1:0-23713 GCA_013399175.1 Odontophorus gujanensis
CTATGAATCTATGAATCTTTCAGTTGAACAGTTTGTCCATAAGAATGCCACGAAGGACATTATCAAGGGCTTCACTAAAATCCAGAAAGGTTATTTGTACTGCCTTCCCTTCATCCCCCAGTAGATAACCTTATCAGAGAAGGAGATTAAATTACTAAGGATTTATCATGAATAAATCCTTGATGAACCTATGTTGACTATGTCTGATAGCAGCTTTGCTCTTTAGTTGACTTTCAGTAACCCCAGGATAATCTCCTTCATAACTTTTCTAGGTACTGAGGATAGACTTATAGTTCTGTAGTTTCCTGGGTCTTCTCTCATGCCCTTTCTGTAAATGGGTATAATGGCTACTTCCCAAGATTCTCATGAATGTTAGCAAATTGTTTCTTTCTCCCAGAAAGTTTTCATTTTATTAAATCATATTTGGTTTCGGCTTCCTTCACTGCTGAAACTAACGCACAGAGAAGTCAGAATTAGCAGAAATGACTAACGATGTAAATATTTACTGTCTTAGATTCCTTGTGTTGATAACAAGTCAAAGTGATAATTACCCACACAGCACAGTCAAGGCAGTACTACTTGCTGTAATAGTTTTAACTTCTTGCTTAGGCTCACATTGTGAAATTCCATGGCAAAGTATTTTTATTTTGCCCTGAGTGTAGAAACCTGCTACCATTTATGATTTGCTGATATAGAAGTGCTTCCTTGTGAAGTAGGCATTTTAAACCACTTTGAAACATGGTCTCAGAAATTCAGCTGTGGTGTGCTGGTTTTGCTTCTGCCACTGCCAGCTCAGTATACATAGGTATATGGGTAAATTAATTCCTCTAAAATGTCAGGTCAAATCCAAGAAGTAAGCTCACACAGAAGTGAGATGTAATTGTTTCTTCCAGTGACCAGGTCTTATTTTCTAAGTCACCTTTCTGAACTCCTACGAAAACACTCTCAGCCTGGGAACAACAACATGCTTTTCTCTTGAGTTGTTCTGTACTGGTGAATTTTAGAGCATTCTGCTGTATTTTACCTTAGACTCAAAAATTGTCCTTTGTGCCAATAGCATAGCATCATCTGCATGAAAAAGTGTTGAGAATATGTATTGCCCTTCAGTTTGTATATAACATGGAATCAAAGTGGGGTTGCTGTCTCATTCATTTCTCAGAAGCTGCAAGGACCTTGTTCTCAAATGCTCTGATGCAAATATGAAAATTAATTATCATTTACCTCATGTTTTGAAATAATGGTACAAGTTTATTGAAGAGTTTGAGACCTTTGACTATTTGTGGTGTCAACAATTGGAAAGGGTAAAAAAAATCCAACAGTTTTCCCACAAAGGTGAAAGGAAACTGAAAATACAGAGAGGCAGCACTGCACTACAAGTGTTCAGTGTTCTACTTTTTTCTTTTGATGTCTGGGTATGTAAGCAGAACCTTCAGGTCTGACAGGTGACAATACTGATTGTGATGTGAACTGAGTATTTTAACAAAATCCTGGATGAAGGAAAAGTGGTAAGGATAGGAACGGTTTAGTGTTTCTAGAGCTTCTTTTAAAACCTGACCAACTTAAATCTGTTGTCTGTTATCACACAGGGAAACTTCACTGCAAGGGGAGAACACAGACCCACTGGACACAGCTGGTTCTGGAGATGAGGGTGATAAATCTGCTTATGAACCCTTGATTTCACTGAAGAAAATGAGTAAGTCCCACCAAATCAGCTGAATAGATCTCTTCCATGATGTCCTTGATCACAAACAGGGAACACATTTGCCAGACCCTTGGCTGGCCACAGGCATAGCCACAGGTGACATCAATGGGAGTCATTGTTTACAGGCCCCAGCAGGACAAGAAGGAAGTTAGGAGCATTTGAAAAAACGTGTGGATTTATGCTCCTTTTATTCTTCTTCATTGCCCGTGCATTGTATGAACAGTTTCTTTGAGAGGTCTTCTGGTGCTGTACATTGTCTAGAAAGAGCATCGCTCAGCTGTCCCCCAACAGCACAGCACCTTTGGGGGGCTCCTGGGGTTTGGGCCATCTGAATTGCACTGTGCAAAAATCTCCAAGTGCATGGGAGTCCTGATGTTTAGTGCTGTGCCATTTACTGAGACTTCCAGCAGATTCACCTGTGATTTAAACAAATTTTGTACTTAACATTTGACATATGGGGATATCTCCTGGTAATGGTGCTATGGTGATGGTAATGGTAATGGTGAGAGCCAGCTCTTGTGAACGCTATCTCCAAAAGCACAAGTGTTGGATTTAAGCTTCTTCATTTGTTTCAAAGACCTCAGCAAACAGTTCAGGAAAATTATTATCATCTGCTAGGACAGGTAGAAGAGGGGAATACAGGAGCTATAGTTCAAGGAAATGCAAGGAGGGAGATCTTCATTTTTTCAATACATTCTAATAGAAAAAAATAATAATAATTGAAGGTTATGCCAGTTTTATGTCATACAAGGAAAACTACTAATTTAGTGGAAGAAAATCTAAGAGTTTTTACACGTGAAATAACCTGCTTTCCAGTAGCAAACCAGGAGGTTTCTGGTATTATTAAAACAAAATTTCACTTCAGATCTTGTAAGCCTTCCATATAAGAATTATTAATGGCCCAGAAACCGCAGGTCCATCTCACTTGGGCTGGGGATGCTCATGCAGAACATGAAGATGATGTGGAATACTGATAAGAGAATTAAAATATTATTTAGTGCTTGTCTGCCAGGTTATTTGGGTAATGGATGGATCTGCCTCACATTACTCAGTCAGTTATCAATCTTCATAACAAGGCATTTGGGGACCAGTGAATCTGCTGAAAATGACTAGAAGAGAAGGAACCAGTGCAAGAATTTGGTACATTACAATTACTGAATTTGCTGTATTTATTGATGTGGAAAGGAGTTTCTACACCCAAAGGGCATATTTAATCTTAGCTCTTCCCTACCTAGAGCACTGTCAAATACTTTATTTCACAGTGCAGGAGGATAACATTAAATTTAATTTAAATAGCACTGACTTGAAGTATTTCAGCTTATTTTAATTCTAGTTGAGAAGCTATCTTAACCCTACTTGAACAGTAAAGAAAGGAGATGAAATGTCATGTTCTTGGTTTAAGTATTTTCCCTCTGATCTGTCAGACTCACTCTCTGTGAGCTGAGCCCTACACACTTTTCCGTGCTCAATGTGCCAAGCAGAATAGACAAGAACTTGTAAGAAAATATGTGGGCACACATTAAGTGCTTGTACAGCTGACCCTCACCTGCCAGTCACAAAGTATCTCCTTTTCTCTTTCCTCTTCCTTGCTTTTCCTAGGATATGAAAGGTGATCTGGTATAAGGCAACGCTTTCTGGTATGACTGCTGCTACAATAGGGTAACACTGTTTGTAGTCACACTGCTGTCACTTTCCCTCCAGCTCTACTCTAGCACAAATGGGATATGGAACAGAGCCTGCAGTCACTGAAAAAGCTAAAATATATTTAACTTCTTGCAACTTCTGGAGAAGGACCAAAGGTGACGAGTTCAAGGCAACACTTCTTTTCGTGGGAGAAGACAGAAATGAGGTTGGAGACCCGCATACAGAGGGCTAGAGCAATGTGAGGATCTGCCAAAGAAAGCTAAAATCATCCAGGTGGTGGAGCTAAGACTGATTATTCACTGCAGGGCACAATGCCTATAACCATACCAGTAACCAGAGGGAGCTGACACTGACTTCTGACTGTATGCCCGAGACACAGCTTGGCCTGTGCCCATATAATAAAAGTTGCTGTTCCCAAATGAAGGTTGACTGCATCCAAGCTACTTGTAAGCAAATCAGGAAAATTCCTATAAACTTCTGAGCTCAAGCCACGTGCACATTGAAATTGGACCCTGTATCCTGCAGGGTCACAGTGGAATGGAGATTTGGGCAGATAGACTCAGATGCTAGGATACAGACAGGTTGCCCCTAGTGCCAGTAGAAGCATTGCTAATGCTTTCCAGGCCTAATGTGCTTACTCTGGCCTTGTTTTCTTCCCTTGTGTCAGCAACAGACAACACTGAAGTACATGAAAACAGACAACACAGAAGTACATGAAACCATCTGTGGCTGTCATAGTCATAGTAGACACTGCAACAGCAAGCCGCAACATCCTTTAGGACTTATCTTAACAACATTTCTTCAACTTTTGGTCCATATCCCTGATGTGTGCAGCCTTCACCTGCTCCCTCAACCTCTCCTCACCCTACCAAGGCCTTACTGTACTGTACACTGATAAACGGATTCTTGTTGCTGGCTGTGGTTTCTAGTTGCTCACTAAACTCTTTATTTTTAACTTCTTTGAGCAACCCCTTCTCAATCATTATTTGCTCAATTACTGCACTGCTCGTGATTCCTCTCTGAACTGCACATCTAGAGAGCTCCCTAAGAAGGACCTACTCACCTTATCTTTCTGAGCTGTGCTCACTCACTGTTCCACTGGAGGGCTTCCGTGTGTCTCAGGCACAATCCAATGAACTCTGCTTGAAAGAAGAGAGGCTGAGCTCCAAGCACCAGCCGAGGAACTGTCATCTTCTTGCTCTCTGCCACCTGGCACCAGGAAACAGATGGGCTCCAGATGGGCTCCAGTTTTCTACAAAGTCTCTTTTTCAGAGAGTTCTTGTGAGGATATGTATCAAGGGAGAGTGGAGGCACACATGGTACCTTGCAGAACCTTTATTTGATTTTAATATCCCAAGGTAAAAGCTTGAGGGGGCAAAATGGCTCAGTGAAATCCAGTGACTCAGGGAAGACCATTTCTGAGCCTTGTCCTCCCTGGCTCCAGAGCCGCCACATAACCTACAGGGACTACATCTTCATCCAGGATGAAGCTAGATAAAACTGACCCTGGGTGTTATTAGAATACATGTGAGGCTTAGAAGATTCACAGCCATGACTGGAGAAGAGGTGTTGAGAAACCTCCTGCCTTTGGAGTAACCCTGAGCAAAGCAGAGATTCCAATGGGATCAGCCTTCTTTGGCAGATGCATGCATCCATCTGTGTTTGTTCCTCGCATAGACTGGGGACAGCATATTCAAGGCATCTGGTTGTTGTTTGAGATACTCTCCAGCAACTACTGCTTCATCCAATGTAGTTTGTAAAAGACGCTGTAAAGCTGCAGTGCACTTCCTGCCAGTGGGATCCCAGCCTTGTAGCTCTAAGGATTTGTCTAAAGTGATTCCCCTTCCTCTGTGCCATTTTCTCTTTGTCTTCAGGAGTGGTGGTAGGAAATAGCCACAGATAATTTTAGCAATTAGGCACTAAGAGTAGGAGGAGAAGGTAGTGTGAGCCAGGACAGGTTTTTGCGTAGAAAATTATCTCCATTGATCCAGTGGAGTTAGTTGCTTATTTTCTCAAATTTTTGAGTAACAAGATTTACCATGTTCAATCACACTTAATGGGAAACTGTTAATTTTCCATTATTTGTTGTTGTTGTTGCTAGCACTGCTTTTAACTGAAAAAATGTAAGAGAGAAGGGGAGGGGGGGGGGAATTATTATTTCCTTAGTACACTTTCAATAACAGAAGAAAAAACAACCAAAACCAAAAACAAAACAGAAACAAAAAAAAACAACCCAAAACAGACTAAATCCCAAGTCAGCCAAACTCTCTGACAGAAAACGTTCAGCTACCCCTGATTCTGATGGTTGTTAGAGACCAGCCACATTAGTAGACAGAAGTAATACATTTCATTAAAGCAACTGATATAAATCATTAGTAATGATATCATCTGCAAATCTTGCCTCTTCTGTATCCTCTGATTATTACAGCTACAAAAGCACAACTATTTCACCATTATGGGTAACGTCCTCTGTTGGTGTTTGATCTTCCACCATTTCCCCTATTCTCTTTGCCTCCCTCTTGCCTACCTCTTGTCTCCTCTCCTGTCACTCCTGTGTTTCCTTCGCTGCAGCACTCTTCATTCCCTTCCTAAAACGGATTTCTTCAAAAGCAGCTTGTTATCCCTTATTAAGATGATCAACAGTGAAATACTTGCATGCTGCCCCTTGATGTCATAATTGGGCTTTAGATTCAAAGTCTTTAAATAGAAGTTCTTTTGTCTCAAATCCAGTGCCACACTGGCTCCAGACTCATGTTATTAGGTAACTTCCATGCCCCAATAGAATATATTCTCCAGCCTACATAATCTATGAAATCTTTGTTTGTAAATCAAGCTTGAACTCTGTATACAGTATTTTACAAATGGGCCAGATTTCTTTTGCTTATATAATTCACATTTGAACTAACATATTAGGCAGAAGAAAGGAACTAGGACATTCTATTTCTAAATTTGGTTCAGTTCCCAACATGCTAGACAAGTGTCATTCAGGCATACAGAGTTCACATCTCTGTAAGTGACTTCTCTTATCTCTCCAATGGTTTTTATTTGCTGCATAGTGTCAGTTCAGACATAAACATCCTGTATATAAGAGTTTGCTGTCATTGTCCCTAACCTGGAAAAGCAACTCTGTTGTACAGGTGTATTTAGGTATCTGTCCCAGTACCTTCTCAGGGGATAATGATAAACAAGAGAAAACAGTTCTAAATTTTTGGTTGATTCTGCAAATTCAGCAGTCAGGGAGGCTGCTCCTGTGGCAGCAATTGCTCCAAGTCTTCATATGTCATTTGACAAAACTAGGAAGGTAGGAAGTTGATTGAGAAGAAAAGGGAAAACACTGCATAACATATTGTGGGAAGATTGGATGCATTTATGAGTTTTGCTTGAGGAAGCAAGTATCCTCAAATGTTTCCATACAGAACAATTGGATGTTGTCAGTGCACCACAAGAAATCTGCAACATTCCTTAGAAAATAAGGATGGCACATACAGGAGATGGCTCAGTTTGCTTAGCATTGTACCTCGTACCATCCAAAGATCTCCCAAAAAGTAGTTTCCTTTCCAGGAAGTGAAACAATCCCACCAAGTCTTCAACTCCTGTTTAGAAACCTTTTGTTTCTTTCTGACCCTGGGTACCAGCTTGCTTCACTGCAGTGTGCAAATGAATCACAGTTCTTTGGGGACTGTGTTATCATTTGGTTCCAGAAAGTCTAAAGATATCTGTAAGTTCCAACATATTTTCATGTATTTTTATTCTTACTACATAATAAATAACCACATTCTGCAGATAAACCAAATCTTTCCGAAAAAAATGCTTCTGTTACTAAACAACCTTTGCAACAGATACCTGAGAGAGAATTTTCCTCTTCATGCAAGGCAGTCAGACCATATTTTTGCACGATACACCTCAGGATCAAACTTCTTGCATAATGATGAGATGAACTGCATAAAAGTACATAATAATACCATATTGTTTAATTACTCTACAAGCCAGGGCTAATTTGGCAATCTGTCATCTTAAAATAACATCTACAGTACAATCAAAGAAGCTAAAATTATGAAGACTATGCCAGTCCTTATGGCACATTCTGAGTTTATCTGGAGGTGATTGCAATAGGAATGGTATTAGGGCTGCCAGACTGGTGGGAGGTGTTAATGCAGTGAGAGTAATCCTATTCACAGCACATGCAGCAGCAGCCAGGGAAGTATGGCAGAACAAACCAAATCTTAATGATCTCTCTGAATGTCTATTCAGGGACACGTCTGTCACTCTGATGCTCTTAACCTGTGTTCTCCAAAGCATCAATGGAACTGTTTAAGCCAGTCATTCAAAAAGCTTATTCAACAAATTAATGGTTGTTAAGAATTTAATTTCTTCTGAGGTTAACTCGTGTCAGCTTTCAAAAGGGAATTTTGTTAATGGACATTTCCAGTCACGCTTACGTTAAGAGTTTTATATCATTCTACAGTTATTTAAGGGAGATCTTTAACCTAATTGCTGTGGTTTGTTTCAGCAAATTCATCTGAGAAGCTGCAGTCCAACTGAAAACTGAGCAAAGAAGTAGAGGTAGCCTAAGTATTCCTTTCATCTCGATGCTTTGCAGCCACCCTTGCTTCTTCTGACTTCCTTGCAGAGGCATGATGAGTGGAGAGGAGGCATAACAAAAAGTCACTTTTTTGCTCTTTTTAGCTTTTTTTTTTTTTTTTGCTTTGGAGTTTCTGTATTTCTTCTCATAATGTTGTGGGAATTGGAAGCTTATATTGATATTATCATCTATCTCAGTTTTTCTTAAAAGTACCCTTTTGCCCTTCTTTCAGTAGTTCTGTATCTTCATGGGCAGTATGCCTGCATTAATCTAAATACTTGAATTATCCAATAACAAAATGAAAGAAAATGTAAATTAAATTTAAGATTACTTGCAGAATAAAAATCAAACTTGCTTAATGCTGTCCTGAGAGAAAGCAAAACAATTATAAATCCTTCTCTTGGTAGGTATTTCTGTTCCATCCCATTTCTCCTTCTAACCACACCTCATTTCAGTTAGGAAAATCCATTTCTCCTTGACCTTTTATTCCCAGACATATTGAAAAATTTATTCCAATTAAGTCAGTACTGTATCTGGCTTCAAAAAATAACATAATATAATAATGAATAGTTTTAGCTCATGAATGTGCAGTCTGTTACTGTATATTCTCAAGACTTGTAACTTTTCCTCAGCTTAATGGATATAATTATTTCTCCTTGCAACAGGCAACTCAGGATGCTTTAAACATGGCATTTTTCCTGTTTCAGTCTTTTACATTTCTGCTAGAATTATTAAAATATAAAGTTTTAATAATTTTAAGTAAGTTCTTCTACTTTTTTCAGGAAGTATAACACCTTCCAAATAATCTCTCAGTAGTAATCTGGACCTCAGAATTTTAAATTTGAGTAGTTCTTCCAAGTTTGTAAAGATGTTGAAAGTACAGCTCTGGCTGCCATCCCTCTGAGTTTGGGAAAAAAAAAAAAAAAAAAACCAACACAAAACCTTTATTTCCATAATCTGCTAAAATCTAAAGACTTTTCTAAAGCATTTGTTTATTTCCTAGTACATTTTATATTAAGAAAAAAAGAGGGAAAGCCTCTTGCATACAACTAATCTTAACTGATTTACAACCCACTTTCAGGTTGAATCCCATTTACAAATAAAGATGTCCTTTAGTTTTATGAAACCAATGTTTTCTACCAATATATTTTTCTAAATGTACCATAAAAGAGTATGATATGGAAAGTAACATCAAAATGTGTCATAAAAGCTGATTTTAAAGTGTGTATACGTCAGTGAATTTTATGGGAAAAGGAAATGTTACCTTCCTGATATTTAGCTCATCCTTGTATAATACAAAGCCAAAAGTTTCTGGAATTACTTGGCTTTAAATAAGCTATCAAAAATCATGAAGTGCAAGTTATAATGTTCAAGCATTTGAACATTTTATTACAGGATAGCAGAAAGATAGAACCAGACGAACATCACAGGCTTATATTTCCCAGTAAATGGCCCATGGTCTGACATCAAACCACAGAATACTTTAACGAAAAGGTCCGAGCTCCTCCCTAAAGAGAATTTTTCTCAAACTGTACATATGAGCTTAGTACATATTCCCATTCAGACAGAGCTTCACCAGTAATCTTTAGTGCTACATGTAGCTACCGAAATCATCATCTAGCAATGCAGTAATGAGAAATATTAAATTACTTTATATAATAAAAAGTACTTCATATTTATTTTATTTTATGTATGCTCAAAATACAACAACGAATATCAAACGTAAATAACAACAACTCTGTTAAATGGAAAACAAATGTCCCTCTTTATGATAGATGAACTTCACTTGATGGGTAAGTAGACATTATACAATATAGCCTCATTGAGACATTTTCCAAGGTCTTCAGCTACTATTTTAGGGCCTCATTAATGACCGAAGACAACATCAGACTATCTTATAAAGTCCCTTCTGAACATGGAATTATGCTTTTCTAACTTCTAATTATTCCTGAACTTGTTGCATGTACCTAATAACTTGTGAGCAGGGTGGCTGAACCTTGTTTACACAATTACTCAGTAAATTCATCTGTACCTCTTGCTTTAACAGCTCATGGTTCCTCGGTTAGCTAATTTCAGAAAGCCCCCCAAGGCTTCCTTTTGAGAGCAAAGCAGTAACAATTCTCATTGAAAAAAAAAATAAAAAACCTTCTAAAGCCCTTCACTAATTGTTAATGCAACAGGGTATGGATTTAAATCATTTAATCACTTGTTGGGCTAGACTATTTTGCTATCCAAACCCCAAATTAATTTGGATCACGGTTATCTTATTGCTTCAGTCCATAAGGTGGCAGCTTGACATTTCTGGATTCCTTGAAAATCCATTTTAAACAATTTTTCTGCTTGCTGATTTTCGTTATCTTACGTAGCTATCTAAGAGTTTATAGTTTCCCCAGGGAATGAGACTAAACAGACTTCCTTATGAAGCTGCTGAGTTCTGCTGCTATGGTGTCTCCCGGTTCCCTAGCTCCAGAATTGCTGTTAGGCACAAGGCAATAATGAAGTGCCAGAAAGGAAGGCTCTGATACACGGGTGCTGCACTGAGCCACATGCAAGCAGGAGCTATTCTCTTCCAAGAGCTAAGGATGTTGTACTACATCCAAGAACTGAAAATGGCAGCCTATTCATCTTAATCAGCTTAGGGAATTAATAACTAAGTAATATTAGTACAAACCAGTGTGAATATTAAAGAGAAATAGATTATAATTCTAATTGAAACCATTAATGTAATAGTCAGTTTAATTGCTTTACTGGCAGTAGTCTGGAGAACAGAAGTGTTCTGTGCAAAGGAACTCCAACTGCTCCAGAACAGCAGACTCAGCCTCATGGGGAAGATCAGATCATCTCTCTTTCACCAGATCTCCCCTCATAATGGTGGTGGTGGAGGCGGAAGCAGTGACAATGACAGAAAGGGATGAAGGATGCTGACTTGCTCAAAACAGGAACAAGCATTTCCTCAAGCGTTCTTAAGATAAGAAAGATAGAGGTGACCCACATGATTCAGGTTGAAAGGAGAGAAAATCAAGATTCTAACAAGCGGAGGCATAAGTGTTAAAAATAAGATCCACAATTCTGTTGTAGCAACAGTAGCCAATTTAAACAAGATGTCTATAAGGTTCAATTTTTTTTTCAGTTGGATTATCCAATCTATTCAGGCTCTGACCTCAGCATAATCATGAGCACAAAGAGATGAGATTAGATCACATAAACTTGTGCTAAGTTTGAAGGCTGCTTCTGAATGACATTGCTACTAGTTCATGTATTTGTATACTTCATTATTCATTCTCCCCTGGTAACTCCCAGGACTTCCCTTGATGAAGTGTGGAACACAGTGAATTTCACACACATTAGAAGGGATTCAGAGAAAATCTCAAGCAGTAAGAAATGGGAAGATTTCATTTGTGGTTTTGGCAAATGCAATTAGAATCTTCTTTTCATTTGCCTTTGTACGTAAATCCTGCTAAAATTCCAAGAAATCCCTATATGTGCTACCTCTATTTCTAGAAATGGTTTAAACTTCCTGCACTCCTTCACCTCCCTGTACATGATTTGGTTCTGGCTATTCTGCTGTATTCACCTACCTCTGTTTCTCTCTGTACGACCTATCTTACGTGATCCAAAGAAACCATTTCACATGGACAACTAGAACTACTGTTGACAATGTAACTGCAAAGCTTACTAAGAAATCATTGAAAAATGTTTATCAGCTGGACACAAAACTAAGCACTTTGGCTTATAGCTTGGCTGTATCTTATGGGGGTGTATTTCCTCTCTTGCCATGCTAGCTGGTTTGCAAACAGGCTATTTTAGATGCCTGAGGATAATTTTTACTAGAATTAAATGTTTTTATAGGAGTGTACATTAAGTGTTTTCTAAGAAGCCAAACCAATACCCCTGAGCATTCATTTCACATTACTTTTACTGATAACTCTTGCCACCAAACTTTATAACCTATTTTCCATTAGTTTGGCTTGGTGTACGCTAACACAAAAATCATTATTAAACTGTCACCAGAGTTATCAAAATCTGTCAAAGACATAAAAAAAAAAAAAACACCAGGTAGGTGTTAACACAGATTTATACAGCAGGTTACATGTGGAAGCATTTGTGGGGTCGGTTGGAGGCCTGAGCATGGAACTTCAGAGAGCAGTAATTTAAAATCTGGCTGAAGGCGTGTGAGAGATCATCAGTGAGAGCCTTAAACTTCTCTGAAATAAGAGAACTGAGAGATAAAAGCACAGATTAGGTGCTGAAAGCAAAAACACCGATGCAGTACCTGTGAAAGTTCAACATGTCTGTTAATTCTCTCTCAGGTCTGAAAGGCTGAGGCTGTTTCACAAGGTGGATATTCAGGCAACATGAGAAAACCCCGTTTTAAACTCTCCTTTCCTGCCAACGACAGTATTGAATGACTCGGTGGATTTATGCCCCTGTGAATCCCTCAGATTACAGGGGAGATAGTGGGCCGAGGGTCTCGTTAAACTGCCTCACATGGCTTTTATTGTGCCTTGGATGTGCTGAAGGGCTGAGCGTGACGCAGAGGGGAACGTGGAGTGTTTGCACTGCGATTTTCCAGCGCGTGGTTACAAACATGTGAGAGCCCATTGGGCTCCCAAATGCCCGTCTCCTCCTCAGCCCCCGAATCCAGACAGGACAGGGAGCTGCCGTGCAAACCGCTCTGTAGGGGATGGCTGAACTCTCTGCTCCCAGGGATTCCGATTGCCATCAGCCGGGTCAGCAAGACCGGAACGAGGGAGCAAAGAGAGTGAGGAGGGCAGTGTACTGCTTGTGTGGCTCTGAGCCGGATGGGCTGCTCTGCAGGACTGCATCACAGTCAGCCCCCACTACGGAGAGAAGGCAGCAGGATTGGGCAGACACAACGTCGTGCGTGCAACAAATATTAGTTTGGATTTGGATGTGGTTTCAGCTAATAGGGGAAGGAGGGGAAGAATAAGGCAACATAATAAGAGTTTCCCGACCGCTTTTCGATACTTCCAGATAGTAAAATGGGCATGTGAAAACCGCGGGCTGCTCCTGAAGACCTATCTGCTACTGTTCCTTAACTCCAGAGGACAACTTCGCGTTTTTCCGAACTACTAACACCCTGAAACGGCGAAGGGTCACCGTCCCGTCCGGAGCTCCGAGACGCCAACCCTCTGCCGGCTCCGGGGACGAGGCGAGGCGTGGCGGAGGGCTGCGTCAGGCCGCGGGCGCCCAACGGCAGCGCGGGCGGCTGGGACCCGTTCGGGCGGGACGAAGAGCTGGCCAAGCTGGAGATCGCCGTGCTGGCCGTCACCTTCGCGGTAGCGGTGCTGGGGAACGGCAGCGTGCTGCTGGCGCTGAGGCGCACCCCGCGCAAGGCGTCCCGCATGCACCTCTTCATCCGGCACCTCAGCCTGGCCGACCTGGTGGTCGCCTTCTTCCAGGTGCTGCCGCAACTCTGCTGGGAGGTCACGCACCGCTTCCACGGCCCCGACGGGCTCTGCCGCGTCGTCAAGCACCTGCAGGTGTTCGGCATGTTCGCCTCGGCGTACATGCTGGTGGCCATGACGGCCGACCGCTACATCGCCGTGTGCCACCCGCTGAAGACGCTGCAGCAGCCCACCAAGCGCTCCTACGCGATGATCGCGGCCGCCTGGGCGCTCAGCCTGCTGCTCAGCACCCCGCAGTACTTCATCTTCAGCCTCAGCGAGGTGGAGCGCGGCTCGCGGGTCTACGATTGCTGGGCGCACTTCATCATGCCCTGGGGGCCCCGCGCCTACGTCACCTGGATCACCGGCGGCATCTTCGTGGCGCCCGTGCTCATCCTCGCCACCTGCTACGGCTTCATCTGCTACCGCATCTGGCGCAGCGCCCGCGGCAGGGCGCGCCCCGGGGAACCGGCGGCCGGCGGCCCGCGGCGGGGGCTGCTGCTCGCACCCTGCGTCGGCGGCGTCAAAACCATCTCCCGCGCCAAGATCCGCACCGTCAAGATGACCTTCGTCATCGTCTCGGCCTACGTCGTCTGCTGGGCGCCCTTCTTCACCATCCAGATGTGGTCAGTCTGGGACCAGCGCTTCCCTTGGGTCGGTAGGTGCCGTCGGGGACCGCGGCGCGGCTGCCGTCGGGGATCGGGAGGGATCGCGGCCGCTTCCCCGGGGCACGTCGGGGCCGGAGCGCCGCTCCGTAGGGGCTCCCGAAGGGCTCTGCGCAGCCGGGCGGGGGTTGCGGGACGGTGTGCTGCCGGTGTTGGGGTGTACGCGCCTTCGGGAGTGCCGCTGTGAGCAGGGAGCGTGCTACGCCTGTTTCTGGCAGCTGCATTCTCTACTGTCTAACCATGTGGCTGAGCGCGTCCTTCCTCAGGGTGCTCAGCGCTGAGCGTCTCTAGCGGGCAGCCCCCAGTGCCCGCGACACGGGGAATTCCAGGCTTTGGAGCTGCAAGTCCTTCTGTTAATTCTGGCTGGAAATAATTAATGGGCTTGAAACTGTTACATGGGGGGCGACAGGAGCACACAGCCTGTTTCCTCACCCTGGGAAAGGCACAGACGAAAATGTTGGAACTCTTGATTTCTCATTATTTAGTATCTCCAGATTGTCACTTACTGTAATGAGGGCATTGATTGCCGCTAAGGTGGACTGAAGTCGCACCAGGAATGCAGGGTCATGTGGAGAACTAGGGGCTTGTTGTTTATTCTTCTAACTTCTGAAGTTCTTTCCTCCCTTTGGAAAGAACTTCTATTCTTTCCAAAGGGAGGAATTGATTAGACCATGTATGTACAGTGCTTGGTAATTTAACTGATGAGGGAATGCAGAAGGCCATAACTGTTTGGTGACACAGTGCTCACTTCCATTCGTGCCTTCAGTAAAATGTGTTCAAACAGTGGAATTTGATTCAGAAGCTGCCAGTTACTTAGCACTGAACAGTTTCCAGTGTGCAAATGTGCACAGGAAAACCCAGTATAATTGAAAACAGTGGGAAATCAACGGGGACTGTGCCATTGATTCCCAGGATAACCAATTTTTAAAGCAAAAACCAGAATAAAAACTGTTCAGTGTTAAGCACAGAATTATCAACATGTGGCCAATCATCAGTGGAAACGGGCTGAAGCATTATCCTGTGCCTGCGGGCTGTACTGGATTGCTCTGTACTTCTCTCAGGCTCCTGCAGCCTGTTCAGACAGACACCTATAGACTTCAGCGGGGGCTGTATGTACGAAGGAACTTTTCTTTATTACACCCTCATTATTTGTTTCAAATGCTGCTGCTCAGGTCAAAATCTTGTAGGTGTGGGATTATTCAGCAAATTAAAAAAATCAAATTGTTAAGAAAGCAATCGACTGAAGGCTGAGAGTATTCCGTCATGGCCAAACCTCTTTCTTTCTTCTCCCCCCTCCCCTGCAGACTCTGAAAACACTGCAACCACGGTCACAGCCCTGCTGGCCAGCCTGAACAGCTGCTGCAACCCCTGGATCTACATGTTCTTCAGCGGGCACCTCCTGCAGGACTGTGTGCAGAGCTTTCCCTGCTGCCAAAAGATAAAGCAGACGCTAAGCAAGGAGGATTCGAACAGCAACAGCAGGCGACAGACTTCTTTCACCAACAACAGGAGCCCGACACACAGCCTGAACACCTGGCGGGAGTCACCCCACTCCAAGTCCACCAGTTTCATTCCCGTGCCCACCTGAGGCCCTGGGCAGGTGGGCCTGAGCACTTGGGGCTGGGCACAGGCACCAGCCATAGCTGCAAGGAGGGACTAGGATGGCCATGGGCCGACATGTGTTGCCTTGCTCGGTGAGCTATTCTGCAGCCTGTAGGTTGTTGTGAGAAAGGTATTTAGGGTTTGGGCAATTGATCAGGAAGGTGTGACAATAATGAAGCAATTATTTTTCTAAATAGAATTTAATCTTCATTTTATTTTTCGTTTCTAAAGTAATATGTGCGCTACTTGCTCATTCCAAGCAGTACAAATAGCAGAGTTGGACTACATTGGGGCAACCTTGCTCCCTAGCATTTAACACCTAAAACTTCTCACACAGGGGAAGAGCATGTAAAAGCAAGATCATGGTTTGGTCTGAAACACCAGCAGGAAGGCGCTGGGGAGAGTCCTCACTGACCAGACTAGGAGAATTTAATAGTAAAATGTAACAGTCCTTGAGAAGGCAAACCCTCACTGCTGTCAGTGTGTGTGTGTGGACTGAGATGTTTGAATTTTAGGGTGACATCTCCTCTTCATAGGTTGAAAAAGACCTCTGAGATCATCAAGTCCAACTGTCAACCCATGACCACCATGCTACCACAGTGAATTCAGTTTACAGCACTTTCCCTTACAAGCAGACATGAAGGATGTTGTAAACAAAAGGATGCAATCACTATTGCATGGCATTATCACCACTCAAAATTAAAGTGGAGATCCAGAGCACCACTTAGCATTCAAGCTTCTGTAAAGCAGGCAATGGCATCTGAGTCTGAGGGATAGGGATTTGGTGTGGTAAGTTCTGACTAACTCAGCAGTATTGCAAACAGACACACAAAGAGAACTCATCATGACTCCCAGAACTGCTTGCATTGAGGGAAATAGTTGTATTTCTTCTTTTTGTCTTCACGAAGGCAACTAGTATTGAGTCTCACCTGGTTTTGAAGCAAATAGCCCCATCAGTTTGGGAGAATGTTGCTATTTGGTTATGTTGGCAAAATCAGTACACTTCAAGAGGCAGATTTGGGAATTAAGCCTATAGATCTTCTGAGAATATGTAAAAAATTTTGGTGTTATTTATTTGTGGCAGATGACAGAAATGTGGGCTGTGAAAATGGCAGTAAACTACGATGAAGTCACCACACTACATTTACTAATTATCAATCACTCAAGGTAGGCTTGTTTCCATTACAGTGTATGCCAAGCCAAAAGCAGTTCCTACTGCTTCTAAATAATCCTGTTCTGTCTTTATGTGAAGACTGTGCTGTACCTGGTTTTGAAGATCCCTGAGTAGTTTTTGCTGCGTTACCAAAATCCTGTAGACCTCTTTTATGTGTCCTGCATTTACAGTACTGAAACGAAAAAGAGACCCAGTGGTGTTCAGCAGGCATCTGTATGATGCTCCGTTCCCCTGATCTGCTCCACTTTCCTCAGCTGTGTGGGTCCTGACATCCAGCTGTTCCCCTGGCACCACATGAGACTCCTGACACAGTTCCATCTGGCTGTACAAATGTGTGTGCTTCTCTGTTGGCAGGGAGGAACCTCAGCAGCATGTTGGTTTTTTTTTTCCCACCAAAACCAAACAACCAAGATTATTTTCCTAATTGCTTGAGGACTAAAAAAAAGGGGCTGTTCACTGAGGATGATGCTGGCTCCATGCCTCTCTCAGTAGTAGCAGAAATTAGTAGAACTGGATGACAGATAAGATCATATTCAACCCATCGTCCACTTCATGATCTCCCAGTTGTATCACTGGCCGTTCTGGGCAGTGAGAAAGAAAGAATATTCCTCAAAAATAAAATTAGGAGACAACAGAATGGACTTTTGTTGTCACCAAAGAAAATCATCGCTCTTTTCTCTGTATTTTTGTTCGTATTTTCTGCACTCCAGGGGAGCAATCTGTTCTGGTTTGTTCTTGGTGGTGTCTAAAACATGAAAACCCAAAGGATAGCGTGGTGGAATGGCTTTCATTAAGCAGGCTGCCTTTTTGTCTGCCATTAGGACGCAAAGATGACTGCAACTTCCACCAGTTTTGGGTGAAGGTATATGACAAAGTTATATTTTAGTCCAAAAAATGCATGCAGTGGCGCCGTGTATTTGTGCACATTATATATACTGCCTATACTTCACAAGTGGGTAATTCACAGTTACTGGAATTACAAATGTCTCAAGTTAAGTATAACATTCTTTGCCTGGTTTTATATTTGTGTTACATATGATCTGTATATAATTGGCTGTACTAACAACATTTTCATGTTTGCTGAATTGAATTGTTTTTGTATTACACTTTTTATTCAAACAGAGAAGACTGAGAAAACAAATATACAATAATATTGACTAAAAAAAGAAGCTGGGTATTGGCTAATAGACGGAAAGAGTAAACTGACTCAAAATGATAATTTTCAGTTTCCTCCAAGGAAGTTACAAAGTCCAGGCTTATGCTTGGGGCATGTCAATGTAAGTGTACTCTGTGGACGTTCTACAGTTTCTGTAATTAAATCAATAAAACAAATTTGGGGTATTTGAGTTCCAGGCATTTCTGTAAATACCATGTTTTCTTGGATTGTTCTTTTGTTTGTTTGTTTTCACAGAATTGTAAACTTGAAAAGTACAGTCCATATTTTTGTAATCATTTGTCTGTACAGATGCCTTTTTTTTTTTTTCTGAAGAGCTGCTTTGGGTTCTCATGAGGGAACACTGATGAGAATAGAAGGGTACAAGAATCTGTGGAACCATGATGTTCAAAATATGGCAGTGTGCTCTAATAAACTCATCTATGTCTGATGACAAGTACTTTGTGGTTTTTTTTTTCACCTGACTCCATTTGCGTGACCTGAAACATATTTGTTGATACTCCACATATTTTACAAAATGTAACATTTCAACATTAATTTTGTTGTGTTATTTCCATGATTTTAAGGAGAGGACAAATCTAAAATGCTTTTTCTGTTACACATCAGGCAGGAAGGACGCATCCAAAGAAGGAATCCATTACTGTGGTTAATGCATGTAATATCACTCATTCATGTTCTGGAGGTGTTATTTTGATATTTTTGTTTTAATTTCAGGGAAGGAAACATTAAGCTCTTGTGAAAACCAATATCAAGCAGATGAGCTTAGGCTCCTTTTTTTCCAGAGATGCTGAATTTCAGCAGTTGAATGTCAAAAGTGGAGTGTGTGTGCTTACAGAGAAGACAAAAGGGATGTTATTCTTCTAAATTAGAAATATAAGTGGGCAAAGAAGCTTATTGTTATTCATTTCTTTTAAAAGTTTTAAAATTTTAGGCAAATGTGAAAGTTTTTTTTTTTATTTTTTTTATTTTTATTTTTTGCGTCACCACAAAAAGACCGGAGTCCTCAAAAAGACCCAAATTCACGTGAGCCCAGTCCTTCAAAAGTTTTCTCTTCAACAAACCTCATGGCCAGCTCCTCATTGTTCCTATTAAAGTCCTCATTGAAGTGCACGTATACTCTTCTCCAGCTAGTGTGCTGGAAAGGACACAGAAAGCGCTGATTAAATTCGTTGTTCTCTTCTAAAGAGTGCTGATGTGAGCTTCAGCCATACAGTCTCTGCTGTGCTAGATGTTAGAAGAGCAGGGGGCAGAACAGAGCTAGCATGCCACAACACTAGTTTGGAGCTTTAGCTGTTATTACTACATGGTGTCTTGGGGTTTTTTTAGGAGTGCACTCATATTCAAGTAGAAGAATTACAGGGTGTAAATGAGTGGGTTTCAAGGCGCAGAAAGAGACTGCAGCTGCGCCACAAGGAGCAGCGCTGTCTGGCTCAAGGAGCCGACCCTCCTACAAGAGCAGGTTCAGCTAGTCTTGAAAAATGCAGAAAATTACCAAAAGCAATGTAAATCATGCAGAATGGTATATACAGGTATGTAGAAAGCCAGGGAACAGCAATAATGTCTGGTCTATGCTGAGCATCGTCAGAGCTAGCCAGCATGAGTCTGCCTCTCCCAGGACTGGTCCTGCAAAAAGCACTGGAATGGTGCTGCACTGATGCATTAATGCTGTACTGCTGCTTTGCTGAAGCTGCTCAGTCATTTGCCATGTCTTATTATAAACTTGCTTGGAGTGACACTTTATATGCTAATTAGCTTTAGGTTTTCATACAGACATTTTTAGCTGAGTTCCTGACACAGTCCATTGGGTTTCTCCACTTCTGTGAGGGGCCACCGGGAGCTCAAGGCTCTCTTCTTGCCTGTACAGACAGGAAAAGGAGTCTTTTTTTTATTTTAAGAAAGGAAGGAAGAACATCTCTATGCTACGCAAGCAAAGGAAGGGTGGCTTTCAAGAAAATTTGTCAGGATCAGATGAAGGTCACCTACAAATTTCTAGCCTCTTCATAGGATTTTCTTTTACTGACAAACTAAACACAAAAGTGCCTTCTGTTTCATTTCTTGACAAATCAAGTGATTCCCAGGACCAGTTTTGAACAGCTGTGTTTCATTATGGGCTTCTAAACTACTGCATAAACAGAAATTAGGATTTAATGCTTTCTGATATCAGAAGTAAGGACTACCATTTCATGACTGTTTGTTGTTGAATTGGTTGTGTTCCAGCAGACAAAGTGCTATTGAAATCACACTCCTTGCATGGCAGTATTTTATACATTGAGGACTCTAACATCTTATGTTCCAGGACAAATATGGTAGGCCCATGAATCTCAATCAGATTAATGAGGTTTACTTATGCTGTGGGTCAAGCAGTGCTGCCCAGCCAAAACTGAAGAAAAAGGGCTCAAACTTTTAATCAAATTCCATTTTGGCTTCTTAATGACCTATTAGACCATGTTTCTTCTGTGTTGTACTGTTTGAAGTGTATGCATCATTTCAAGACTAAGATTGTTTTTTATTTATTTGCCCAGTACTATATAATAGCTGAGATTTAAACTGCTGTAGGCTTAACTTATGCTCTTAGCTATTGATTTTTATTATTATTTATTACATGCACAGTGCTATACAAATACATTGAGCTGTGGCCCTTGAACCAAGGCATTTTCAGTCTAAGTCTGAGAAGAAAATAACCTAACTAATAAATAACAACAACAACAACAAAAAAAAACCGAACAGCTATAGAACAAGCCTAGGGCACAAGAACCCGAAACAATGACATCATGTGGACAATATTACTGATGAAATCACCCTGCCATTACTGGTCCGCTTTGGGTCAGCCTATCTCCCTCCTTTCCAGGAGGGCTGGTGGGAAGGGAGCAACTGCTGATCCTTGTTTATTGCTGTCTATTCCCCTTACAAAGGTGCAAGCACTGGTAGGACACTGGGTTCTCTGTAAGTAACTGATGTGTCATAGAGCAAATAAAATACTTTAGCATAAAGATAATTCGGAAGCATCGAGATGCTTTTCATTTTGAAACTGTGGGGTATTTGTAATGTGTTCAGTAAAGGGGTCCCTTACCTCCAGGGGAGATCTTTAACTGCATGAAGCTCATTTCCATTCTAATAACTCTCTGCTGAGGTGCTAGCTACCAGGTTGTGTATAAAAAGATACATACATAGTATTGTCCAAAGAGTTCTTCAAGTTAGGTATTCAACACATGACTTGCAGGGTCTTGGCCCTAAAAATATGGAGATGCCCCATGCGAAATGTGGGCAGCAGAAGAGTTTTCAGGGAGGTGAAAGAGGTGATAAAAGCAGACTAAATGTCACAGTAGATGTCTAAATAACCTGATCTAAAAGACAACAGACTTTACTAATTTAGAAAACTTTTTGTTGGAAGTGAAGAGCAGCAGATCAAAATCCTAAGCAAAGGATTAGGAGGCATTTAACTTTGTAATGTTCTTTATCGAAAGGAGAAACTGGCCTACTGACAGCTCAAATGATTTTCTAACAGGAATACCAATTGTACAAGATAGTGGCAAGTAGTAATTAACTGGATTGCAAGTGCTCTCTCTTGGCTCACCCTAAAGCAGGCGGTGTTATGCAGTAAACATATGCAGACTGTGGTAGCCACAGACAATCGCATCCTCTGAAATACTGAAGGTGCCAGTTATAAGAAACTACTCTACCATTAGCTGAGATCAGAAGTAGGAGATAATCAAATCATCAGACCAATTTGCCATGCACTTAGTTCATGTAATTCTCTCCAGAAAAGGAGCAGGCATTATTAAATGTTCGCCATAGTATTTCCTAAATGTGGAATGTGGTAGTGTTTCCATGGGAGCAAAGGAAGGCTACCAAGTGTAACACAAACCACTAAAGTAATAAATAGATAACTAATGATATTGGCAAGAAAATGCCTAGGATTGAGCTCATAAAACACTTGGAGATTCATGTGGATTTCAGTCCTTCTGGAGTCCCACAGTCTCCAGTATTCCAAGTACTGTGAGGGAGGTCAGGTCAATAAAAAAATTATATACAATTAACAATAAACAAAATGAAGGGATTGATTTGTGTTTCTATATATACTTCTACTTCCCAAACACGACTGTGCTTTTCTTTTTCTAAAGATACAAACAGGGAGTTAGTTATGTACCTCTGACAGCCTAGTTCATCATGATGCTCGAGTTCAGGGCCTCAAGAACACTGAGTTCTGATATATGGTTATAGATGTTCTTAATTAAATTGATAAATTTGAAGCTTATCAGTTAATAACTTTAATAAATTAAATAGAAGTTGTGAAAATGAGCACAGAGCTCTGACTTTGTTCACAATTATTTTTTTTTTACATCCATTATGGCCCTTCCACAGAAAAGATGTATTTTAAATCCACCATATTGGAGATGAGGTGATCCAAAGCACTGTGAAGAATCCCAGCTTGACTCACTCTTTCAGCATGATAAGATTTGTCATTAATGCTCACTCCTCTGCCTCACAGAGATCACTGTGGGAAGTTTAGTGTAACTAGATGACAGATTCTCCTTTATAAATTTATGACTCAGGCAACTCAATACAGGAAATCAAAGCTGGAGGACACAAAGGTGGAATCCATCCGCCCGAATACACCAACACTGCAAGTGTTTCCATTTGAGTAGAAGTGATCACCTAGTAGGCAGGGAAAAACTAGTTTTAGGACTCCAGAGATCATATGGAGATGGCAACATCTGATCAGACAAATACTATTCTTATCTCAATTGATATGCTGACCAAAAGAGTATTCATTGATTGGAATGGTAGGTAGACAAATAGCTGAGAGCAGTACACCTATATTGGATATAGTTTGTTATTGATTTTGCTGTTTGTTGTTTTTGTTTGTTTGTTTTGTCAGATCTTAGCAGAGACCTCCATGTTACTAATTCAGGGTTTTACTGTATTTCAGGGCAACTACATAATATTGCCACCTATTAGTAGTTTAAATGGAGCTGATAATGCTATGCTAATAGGTGAGAAATTTTGGTTCATATTGCAAAGGTACTGCCAGGTGGGTGACTTTGTTAGTAATGTCACCAGAAATATCAGAACAAAACTGAGCCTAGAGATCAATTTATCTCCTCACACCCACCTGGCATTTATAGCTTTACAAAGAAGGAATAATCTCTCCATCTAATCTCTCCATTTTGTCCCATCTGAGTATGCAGAACATTTTCAGGTTTCATCTCCTTTGTTCTTAAAGGTGGATTTCAGAGAAAATCATTAATTGGGCAGACCTCTCTGAGATGCTCAGATAATAAAGGGTCAATGAACAATATAGAAGGATATATCTCATTACATAGAGAATTAAGACTGGGGATAAAACTTCATTATAGTGCCTAAAATTCTTCATGATGCTGTGTGGAGGGAAAAACAACAATAAGGAAAGTGAGAGGGGCATGTTAGGTACCTCTACCATGCATAGCACGTGATGTCCTGGTTTCCTAAGAAACAGCACAATTGTAGAAACTTTGGGAAGATAATCAGCGTAAAATAATTTGCACCGGATGCCTTCAGCAACTGGTTTCAGCATGAGCAGAAGCACTGGTAATAAAAGAGGAATTGAAAATTCAGGTCAATGAATTCCCATCATGAGTGTTTCAGTGAAAAATGAAAGTGATTTAATGGGTTAGTGGAAAAAAACAGATACAACCTCTGATGAAAAATCCTTCCTTCCTTCCTTCCTTCCTTCCTTCCTTCCTTCCTTCCTTCCTTCCTTCCTTCCTTCCTTCCTTCCTTCC
>VXAB01000052.1:23752-77861 GCA_013399175.1 Odontophorus gujanensis
CCTTCCCTTTTCTTTCTCTCCCTCCTTCCCTTTTCTTTCTCTCTTTCTTCTCTCTTTCTTTTTTGTAGCACATCTCTTTATATCTGTTACTTTATAGAAGAAAAAAATAATCTAATTCAAAGCAAAACATTAGCACATCTCAGTCTTGCTGAGCTCCATACTTGACCTAGCACTATGGTACTACCAGCAATTTCTCACATTAAGAGCTGACTAAGAGTGTCAATAGATCCACACATATTTTGTCTTTGATCTTCTATTTTTAACTTGCTTTAATCATGAAACATTAAATGTAACATTTTAAAGCATCATTTTCTGATGATGAAGGTTCATGGATTTTCAAAGATTAATTTGTTAGAAAAAGAATATAAACCCTTTGTTTACTGATATTCTCCTCTAGTGTTAGTGTTCTATGATGAACCACATCTTAGTGGTCCAGTTGCTCTTTCTTTTAATTAGGTCTCTTTGAATAGATCCGGGAGCATAATTTCAAGCAAGACTAAAAATGTTGCCCGAACACAATAGGAAGATAAAACTGTTAGCATTTTTGATGGTATGAGTCCTCAAGCTCAGATGCCAGCTCTTATTTCAGTGAAAGAGTCAAAACAAACCAACATATTGCTAATTAGCAGAAAGGCTGTGATAACATATGCCAAATATTCAGATTCATTAGTTATAAAACATAAATATTTCATAATGTGTTTTCTTCATACTATGTGATTTATAGGCACTACATGACAGATAGAGGGTACCTATTTTTCAAAATTGAATTAATCTGAAATGAAAAACATTCCAAACAGTTCATGCTTTGTCTTTTCATTAATCTTCTTAACTTGAAGTACTTTACTGTCTGGAAATCATATAGTAAGGAAGAGAGAATACTTTCATCATATTACTGAAATATTTTCCACGTGCATTCTCTTTATGCTCATCTGTCCTGTAAATTGCAAAATTCCACATATTACAGACATCAATTAGAAGAATTTAGCTGTGAAAGCTTAGGTTAATTTCCAGTCTCGGTCCATTTATCTTCGAGAGTGATGTCTTCAGTGTTTGCCAGTGAAGGCGTTTGCACAATGAAGGAAACTCTTCTGAGCCAGACCCGTCTCTACTCTCCCTTGTTTGTCTTTCACTGTCACTATGTGCCTCAGTGTTACGTTCAATGGGACAACAGCAGTGATTAGAAAGCACCAAGCATCTCTATCACCTGAGGAAATAGCTGCAATTCTCTTACCTGAACAGTGGGAGAGGAAACGTGAAACAAACAGCATCAGCTCAAACATTTCCACATGAACCCAAGGCATAGCGAAGGCCAGCATGGAGTGATTCCCTGCAGCAGGCTGTGTCCAAGAAGCCAGCCTTAGTGCTCCTGACATCTCAGCCTATGTTGCTTTTGCCTTAGGCAGCTTGTGTATCTCTGGAGAGCAATGCTAGCCCAGGTCATCTCATGCAGATGTTCACAATGGAGGTGCCCATTTCACTGCTACTGCTCTGCTCTGCTACTTGCTGCTTTAAGCATTTGCTGAGCAGGGTTAGCTGGAGCTAAAAACAACATTCTGGTAGGAAAGACCAGACATTCTGCAAGCAGCTGATCTGCATTTCTGGCTTCTTCTTTATCAGTAATTTTTTTCAAAAAATAAACAGCAGGAAAAAAAACCCACACAGATCAGACATCTCTCTCCATCTCTCAGTCTTGAAACATGGTGAAGTTCATATACATAAATTCACTTTCCTTCCAAAGAATCCAACGTGTCCCCAGTCCCCGTTTCTTGATAATCCTTCAGCTATTTTTGGGACCGTCAAGGTTCACATTTGTGACAAGGTCCATGCCATCACAGCACAGGTATACTGCCAGATCTGCCCACCTCCCACTCTCTGTAAAGGCTGCAGGGCCATACAGCAGCACTGGGATGGGGCCTGCTAATGTCTCCCCACAGGCAGGGTTCGTGGGGGAGCTGATGGGACAGCTGGGCATCAGCCATCCCTTCACGCCCTCCCTGCTAAGTGCCAAATGTGGACAGGTGGGGCACCTAGAGAAGAACTGCAGCAGCCAGAGGGAACCAGACCAAATCAACCCATTCCCAAAATGCTGCTTTAGCTGTGAAGTGTTCTCCTCTCTGGAGAGTTAACCTATAGTTGGGAGAGAAAATGTCCAGTAAGATATGAATAATGTTTTTTTTGGTTGTTTTTTTTTTTTTTTTCCCCTGAGAGTAGTTGTATTTATTTATTTATTTATTTATTTTCATAAAATACTGGCACTTTGAGGACATAAATATGTTTCTTCTGTGGTGTATATTCTCAGGCTTAAATGTAACCTCAGCTTTGACAATCCAGAGAAGGACTTCAAGGGAAGCGATGTGTGTTGTTCTCATTTGTCCTCAGAGCTGTTCTCAAATGAGTGTCATTTGAGGTGATGCAGTAGGTAAATATATAACTAAAGGTCAAAGGGCTTTCCAGTATGTTGTGTGCATACAGTGAGGACAGCACTGAAATTCATGTTCACTCACTGCCCCCGATGCTTCTGATAAATACATGGAAGTGGAACAAAGCACAGCACTTCTTACTGGCATTTTCTTACCGGTTTCTGATTTTATTCCCTTGGTTTTGACTTTTAAAGACATTAAAGAATCTTTTAAAGAATGTTCTTCAGGAAAAAAGTTAGGGTTTTTTTTGCGCTTCCTCTTTTAGTCAGGCTTTGCTTAAGAACTGAAGGAGAGTGCATGGCCAAATGCGACATTTCACCTACTGGTTTGAACAAGGTATGTTTTATGAACTTTACCTCTGTTGCAGCTGTGAATTAATTTCAGAGTTTTTCTCACCATCTGAGTCCAAGTATGGTTTTATATGACCTTCTGTTTACCTTACATTTAATTGTAAGATAATACATGAAATTGAAATTTGCCTACCCAAATCTAATGTCAGCCTATATCCTTTGCATATGTGTCTTACTGAAGGCTTTTCCAAAAAGAGCAAAGAAGAATCTCATGCAGTTTTCTATACTAAAATCAATATGGGACTAAATGAAAGTGGTAACACAAGACATGCCAGGGTCTTGAAAGGACTCCTAGCTTCTACTGATGAGTGCCTGAATGTGTCCTGGTGATGTCTCTCTTGGAGTGAAACTGTGGCCTCACAGAGCTGTACTGAGAAATCCCTCCATCAGCCAGGACCCACCAGGGCACGTTAGCAAGAGGTGAGAGGGAACATGCTGCACCCCCACTGCTGGCTACAGCCCTGCTCAAGGTGCAGCAGCTTTAGAGTAGTACTGCAGATGTGTGATTTTGTTGAATGAGCTTTGTACCAAAAATACTGCGATTGCTATGAGCTAATTATGAATGGAAATGCTTGTGCAAAAGCAGCAGATGAAACAGCAGAAGGTTTAAAAGGAGAGGTAAGATTCATATCTCTATGTGCATGATTTCATTCAAAGGAAGAGGAGGAACAATCTGATCTTAAGATAAGGTGACAAGAAGATGAAGAACAGGACTGGAACCAGATAAGAAAAACAAGACTTAGGACGGGTGAGATGACATACTGGGCAAAAGATCCCAAACAGCATCCTCTTCTAAAGGGTGGGAAAGGGAACCCTGCATCCGTTTCTCATTGCTAACCCTGGGAGTACGTCAGTGCTTTCGAGCACGTCTGTGAGCTCATGAATGGACAAAAAACAACTTGGAGATTTAGCAAAATAAAATCACTTTTCCATTTCATGAGATTGCAAGCTGCTGATGGCAAGGCTCCTTAAGTGAAGAGGCAAGGTTTTGCCTCTTCTGTACATATCACAAGAGAGACTGAAACTGCATGCTTCTTACCTGAAAGATAATAGAAGACAATAAACCTTTCAGAGTACATAGCAATTTGGATTTTTTATTCATAACACTCACTGCAATAAACATCATAAGTAGAAGTGTTTTGAATGAGTTTTTCAGTCCATCTGATGAGGAGCATGCTCCCACAACTCTTAGGACTGTCAAAAACATCAGTTAACAAAAGCCAGGGGGTGCCATACCTATTCTCCTCTGGCAGTGGCTTGCTATAGAGAGAAAAGACTATTTTAAATATCACTTTCATAGAAAATCTCAGTGCTTCTATCTCTGGTCCAAACTCTGATTCCCAGTTCCATTGTATATTTGCAGTTTCACTAAGCACAGCACTTTCTTTTCCTCATTTTTCTCTTCAGTTTAAGTTGTGAAAGCTGCGTTAGAAATTAATAAATTCTATCAGGATTTTTGTTTGTTTGTTTCTTTTTTTCCATGCACAATTCTAATGCTGCATTTCTTCCCTTACAATTATTTTTAAATGTATTTCCTTTAGAAATAGCAATCCAGTAGTCTCAGCTGAACCAGCAGTGTTTGACAAATTACAAGTGTCACAAATGCAAGCCCTAATCCACTAGGGAACTCTCCTATCCTCCCTGCCATAAGTATATTTATAGCTAGAAATAAAAAATTACATGCACAGAAAAGAAGATATAGATGGTAGATTGTAAACAAGTGCTCAGGAATTGAAAGTAAGTAGAAATCTTAAGATGACCCCAAACAACTTCCTATTTTTTAAAAGATCGCTATGTCCACTTCCAGACTTGATCAAGGTAAGGAAAAATGAAAAATTAGGCAAGTACTCTTACAGAACTTGTCAAGAACAGGAAAGGAATGTGTGTGAATTTTTAGGGAGTTTTGTTATTAACAATTGATAATCCTTAGTTAAAATCAGTCGGTATTGAAGATATCTGCCAGGGAGGGATGTGAGTGGTGAATGGGTTGTGTGAGACTCAAATGACAGCGCCAAAAACAGTGTAAAACATTGCATTTGGTACCATCTATGTTCACATGTTGTTTTGGTTTACAAGAAGAAATGGATACGCCATGTGTATCCAAGCAGGTCACTTGGCCAGCTGCTCACTGCAGAGGTAAGTGAAAATTATGTGGTTCCTGGTTAACAGAAGCAGCTTTGGGGAGGTGAGACAAGGATTGTTTCAGGGTCCCCACATAAGGGAAGAGCCTTAAAAGAATAAGTCCATCCATATTTCAACTCCTTTTGAAGCTGGAGATAGAAGCAAGCCTAAAAGCCCCGTTCTTTTTAGCTCAGACTGCTACATTTATTATTTTCAGTGGGTTTGACTTTTGTGGTAATTATTGAAATAACTGATTCTTCCTAATTTCTTGGGTCGTGACTGGTTAATAGAAAGCAAGCTAGGACACATGCATGAACTTTATAAGGCCTCCACGTATGCTCTCTCTTTACTCTTCACCCTAGGGACAAGTCATCTCTGACTTATGAGTACTATTCTCAGCAGATAGCTAATCTGTTGTATAAACAATCTGATTTCTGTTCCCTTGGGAAAAAAAAAAGGATAGCAAATAAACCCACACTTCATGAAGTAACATTTGGTATCTGGGTTGGTTTTCTTTGCTTTCATGCCCTCTTGACATCTCTGTAAATCATCATTTGTTTCAATGACAGGTTATGAATTATATTTTTTCCCTCATGAAGGAGAATAAAAGTGTTAAATTTGCCATTTGAGAATTCAGGAGAGATACAACTTATCTGAGATCTGCATTGACATCTATTCCAGTCAGTGGGAAAGTTAGAAAGGAGCAAGAAAAAATGCATGAGTGGAATTTTTCACATAGATAAAAGCCATAATTTAGTCCAACATAGGAAAAATAACAGCATAATTACTATATTGTCGACCACAGCAACCAAAATCTTCTGCCCTGAAGACAAGTAGCAGGACTTGTAGAACCAATTTTGCCCTGGGACCTGGAATTCATCCTCATATTCTGCCACCTGCCCATGGATGACAAACTAGAATTGTTTGTAGGGGAGCTGTGTCAAAAGATCCCCATTAGGTCATGCACAGCACTCCCCCAGACATAGGGCTATCTGCACATTGCTTAGGAAGGCTCAGAGGTACTGGCATGTAAAGTTTCTCCTCTCAAAACCATTTCCAGTCATCCTCACTGATGATGATGATCCTCAGGATTTATTTTGTTTGTTTCACATACTTTCACCAGAAAATGGCTTTATGGTTGCTCAGGTATCTGCACTACTCCAGAAAATCCCAGGCTCTTGTGGCTTATTGCTGAGGTGTGAGTAACACCAAGAGGGGAACAGGTATCTGCACTATTCTACTGAGGACCTAGGTGACATGTTCAGTTTCTAGGATATCCTGCAAATAAAAGGTTATGTCCATAAATGTACAGCTTAGGGGCATGCTGTGGATCACTCTCAGGGTTGAGCCAGTATGCAAGTTCCATTGCTCAGTTTACAGAAATGGATCTGCAGGCCAAGAAAGAGGATGCCCAACACACATTCAATCTATTGCAGAATAAGCTGATTCTGAGCATCTGGGGAATCTGCTGCACATTTTGAGCCAGGTGCACAGGTAGGCACAAAAAAACATCCCTTGCGTGGTGAAAAGTTTTGGTCCATAGTAAGAGATGTAGGTTGACAGGAGCTAGCAACAGGTCAATGATATCCAGACCTCTGTAGGTGCTTTCCAAAAACACTGTCTAAAAATGTATACTGCTGTAGTCAGAAAAAGATCAGGGGACATTGGATTTTCTATATGAGAAGTTCAAGAGGAGTCAAGGGGAAAGACAGAATGTTTTCTCTCTAACAAAAAGGACATACTCTAATCAACATGGGGCTTCTAATCTAAGAGGAAACATGAAATCTCATTTAGATTTCAATCATGCTGATGCACTGTGGCCTTGAGAAAAGCTGGCATCTGAAAAATGCCCTTTTCTATTGGAATGAAACAAATCATTCAGGACCTCCTTTATACAAGCAGATTATTGTGGTCATCCTGAGAAGAAATGCATCTATTCTGACTCATATTACTAAATGTTAGCTGCAGCAGTCAGGATTTCCAAACAGCAAAGCAAAGCTACAGCCCTTGGAAAGGATCTTCTCTTTTGAAAGAGTGTTCACTTTTCTTTATTTCTTTGCTTCATACATCATATAATTTTTGAAGCATGGGGAATAAAATTTATCTGTCATAATTCTTTCATTTGGTTCTTGCAGAGCTTCTTATGCCCCAACAAACAGGAAAGTCTTGGTGGTTCTAGCATTTTCCTCCTCCAGAGCAGGGCCCTTTATGCTCCATTTGATGATTCAGCACCAGTATGTTTTCAAAAAAAGTCTGAATTCAATTACTATTTAGTCAAAACCCAGAGATGAGAGGAACAGCTAACTGGTCTTCAGACTCTTCATCAGCTGTTTCTCTCTTTTGAAAGCATTCATATTCTGCTAAAGCATTTTTTATGAGCTGCGTCATTTCTTCAGGAGCCCAATTTGCAATTAGTCTAAAGGATACTTCCTTTTAAGGTACTGAGGTTATTTCTGCAATGTCTGCTGCTAAATCATGTCTGAAATGTCTGTTGCTAAATCTAGGCTCTGTGCCCTCACAGCCCAGAAAGCCAACCACATCCTGAGCTGTATCAAAAGCAATGCAGCCAGCAGGGCAAGGGAGGTGATCCTGTCTCCCTGCTCTGTGCTGGTGAGACCTCACCTGGAGTACTGCATCCAGATGTGGAGTCCTCAGTACAGAAGTGATGTTGGAGGACGTCCAGAGGAGTGCCACAAAAATGATCCAAGGGGTGAGAGACTTCCTCTATGAGGACAGGCTGAGAGAACTAGGGCTGTTCAGCCTCGAGAAAATAAGGATCTGGGAAGACCTGATGGCAGCCTTTCAGTATCTAAAGGAAGGGAACTGTAAGAAGGAAGGGGATGGACAACACAGTCTGTTGTGATAGGACAAGTGGAAATGGTTTTAAACTAAAAGAAGGGAGATTTGTATTGGATGTAAGGTTCATATTTTTTACAGTGAGGGTGGTCAGGCACTGGAACAGGCTGCCCAGAGAGGTGGTGGATGCCCCATCCATGGGAACATCCAAGGGCAGGCTGAGGGGGCTCTGAGCATCTGGTCTAGCTGCAGGTGACCATGTTCATCGCAGGAGTTGGACGAGATGTCCCCTAGGTCCCTTCCAACTCAAACAATCCCATGATTCTATGGTTCTGTGATCGTGAAAAGCAGAACACAGCACAGATTTCCACAACTGCACATTAGGAGTCATTTTCTTCTGTACTTTAGCTGTTCGTGTTCTCTTAGTTTTTAAAAAAGTCTGCTGCTACTTCCTCTCACTTTGCAATTGTTGTTTTGTTGTTCATTTTGTTTGGCAGTAAATATGTATTACAGCCCGGTTTGTTAAAAAAAAATGCTCTGTGCTTAATTGCAAATCATCTGCTATGGAGCATTTTGGTCCTACTCTGAGAACCCATAATACACTGTGGTAGCAAAAGCAGAATTCTACCTAGTACTTATCCTTTCAAAAACAGAGTCCAGTCATAAACGTTACAAAAGCATAATTTATCTTATCTCTGAAACAATTCTAAACAGGTATAAGCTATAGAAAAATGTTTCACAAAACTGGAATTTACTAATAAATTCTTTGTGCAGAGGTTGGCATAAACTGCATTGTGATTATGATTTCAGTTGTTCAGTATTACTACATACTCCTTTTGTTTTTCTTTTTTAAATTAAGTTGCTCTTGCTAGACACTGAGAATTAGATAAAAGTGCAATTCCTACCTCAATTTATTTTCCAAAGTTTTAGGGGCAATGATTGGATGTGCTGGGGATGCTCTCCTGTCGTACAAACAAGATCCTGAGGAACCAGCCAGTTTTGTCCCTCACACTGAAGGAATCCATACACATGACTTTGCATGGCGACCCCACTCAATCTGCAACTTCGATCACACTTTTGAGCATTCCCATGCAGTGGGCTGTGGGGGCTGCTCTTAGGTCTGCTGACACAAGCCCTGTGGTAGACAGGGCTTGCTGAGATCTTCCTGCCTAGGCAAGTCTCTCCCAGCTGGCACAACAGTCAAGTTAAATTTTATATTAAATATATTACATTTTTTGTAATGCAAGATAGAAGTTTTTAGCAAGCTTTCAAACCACACAGACTGTTACCATCAGTAAATGTGCATACTGAAACCTCACAGTTTGGGGAAAATGAGTTCGTGAAGTGCTGCTCAAAGTTCCTCTATTGTACTCCAGGTGGGGTCCCACGAGAGCAGAGTAGAGGGGCAGAATCACTCCACTCGACCTGCTGGTCACATTTCTCTTGATGCAGGCTATAGTTGGCCTTCTGGGCTGCAAGCACAAGTTGCTGACTCACGCTGAATCAACACTGTTCCTTACACATTCAAATGTTGTCATTCCTCAGCTTCTAGAGTGTATGGGAACTGTTGAATCAGGCCCTGACCACTGATTGATCACCTGAGGTGAGCACTGAGTCAGCTGCAGGAGCACAGGTGAAGGCAATGCACCTGTGTGATTGGAAGGGGTGCAGTCTGGCTCCACCTCTCCTAGACCCCATTTATGGGCTGACCACCTCTGGGGAAGGATCTCTTGCTGGAGATTCCTCTCCTGTAGACTTATTGGCAAACCTCACCCATCTGCAAAAGATGAGCCTTTCTTTATTTAGTGGTTATCTGTTTACCACCCAGATAAGCCAAGTGAAATATACTATCCACCTCACTATTTTCTGTGAACGCTATTCTTTTGGGTTAGTCACCCTACATAGAGAAAATAGGACAGAGGAAGAAAGAATATCTGCGCTGTACTTAGGCACCCTCAGGAGACAGTTGGGCTGAATACCTGCACTTGGGTTTATCACATCACACAGCGCAGTCATTGCCACCTGTAGCCAATTCTGCACTTTTTCAGTTTTTAACCTAAAAATCATTTGCTTTTCAAGACTCGAAGTCAATAGGTTTCACTCTGACCTTTCTGAAAACTTTTTTTTTCTAGAAACGTTTTCTAGAGCAAAGTTTTCCTCATTCAAACTTTTAATTAGTCAACCCACATGACAAGCAAGCTATCAGCTGAAAACTTTTTTTTTCCCCTGGAGAAGGCAAGGATTTTCCAGTTTAAGGTCCATTTCTTTTGATCACATTATTTGTACACGAAGAAATAAAAAAGTAAAAAAATAAAAATAAAAACTCACCTTGGAGTGAGGTATAGAAGTGTTCACACACTAAGGACAGCATTTGGTTACTCTGTCTCTCAGTTTTTACATTTTGCAAAAACCACAGCAAGGCATCTCTGCAACTTCTGACACAGGGTACATACAATCCTTTCCTACAGTTTATGAGTTGTCATGGCTCTGTTACTTGTTCACAGACTCTGAAATCAAGCAGTGGAGGCCTTCATAGCTGGCTGATGTCTTTCTGAACCTCTTGACAATTGCAATACTGGGGGGAGGATTCTCTGGGGAGATGTCCAGCAGAACTGCTGGATATTTTGCAGCAGTGGACTTAAAAGTATAGCAGTCAGTTTTTCTTCTCTGATCTATTCCTATGCACGTGCGTGTGAACTTAGGGTGAGGGACCACAGAACACATGAACATAGTGGAGCCCCGTGGACTCCAGTGTTGACAGGATTATAGTGATTATCTTCCTCACTGTAAGTAGCTTGCAAATAATGCAAGATAAAAAAAAATAGAGCACTATAAACTTTCCAGCATGAAAGATAACCTTTGCAACCCCTCACATTATTCATCATCCACTCCTCAACATAATGGAATGTAAAAAAAAAAAAATTGAATGAATTGTGTCATCAGCATTTACATCTTCACAGGAAAACATGTAAGGTCCTGTTTTCTCTTCTAGTGAAACCTCCCACAAGTTTTATTAATTTTAACTCTTACTGAAGACTTAGGACTTGCCTTACTTCCAGTTTTCCTCCTCATTCTTTAGATATTTTTGTTAATAAACAGATGCAATGTTATTTGTATCAGCCTAACTTACTGTCATTTTTCAAGTAGAATCAAAATGCATAACGGTTTAAAAACATAATTGCAAGGAAGTATACCTTGCAATGTCTGTTACAGAGAGACTTCTGTCCTAGATGATTTACAAAAGATTACTGACTTTCATCACAACACAGAGATTTCTGTAAGTGAGACACAGATCCTAGTTATTAAAAGGCATATGGCTGAAGCAAAAATGTGGGCATGCACTTTTAGAGTTTTAAAACAATTGTTATCAACTTCATGTCTATAATTGATACTTAGTCCTGGTCCCTGGATTTCTTGGATTAAAAAATAACTACTTAAATTGTGATGTTTGCAAGTACTGCAACATTTTATTGTAATTAAATTAAACAGTAACTTTCACATCACTGTATGCAACACGAAGAATTATTATTTTGCAACATGATAATGGCCGTTTTCTAGCAGTATGCAGCTGAACATCTTCTCATTTATTTTTCAAACTATGAGCCTTCTTTCTTACAACTCCTAAGAGCAGATTTGATTAAAAAAAAGTTTTGGAAACGAACCTCATAATTTGTTTAGCTGATGTGAGACCAAGTTTTCACTGTCACCTTGAGAGCTCAAATTCTTTCTTTTGAAGAAAGGAAAGGGGAGGTGTTTAAAGTCACAAGTGTGCTGAACATCTGGTGGAGGGAAACAGTCATTGACATCAGTAATTCTCTTGATGTCAGAACGTTAGTGGTGTAGTAGAGGTAGCTGTCAGTCTTGCAGCTGCTGGTGGTGGATTTCTACTTTGGGACCACACCACAAAGCTGGCCTGAGCATCCTAATATGTCACACAACGCCTGTGCCTGTGGCATCTGGTTTTACATTTCCAGTCAACAGAACGCACACTGGGAAAAATCCCTGCTTGGCTTCCACTACAGACACAAGACATCACCCCACAAGCCTTGAAAGAGGATTCAAGGCTTTTTATGACAAAGGTAAAAGACAGTGTAGATTGGGGACTGATAAGATCTTTTAGCATCACTACAAGGATTAATGTGAGTCCATTATCTGCTTTCATAAACTTAAGGCTGTCTGCTTTCAGTGTCTTGCTTCCAAACACAGAACTTTACATTTCTTTCAGTGTTCTACAAACTGTTTAGTCCTGACACGCAGCCCTTTCTGCGCTGAAATCCCTTCATGCTGTGTGCACCACCTTGTTATTAGAAAATTCTTCACCTTTTCCTGCAGCCAACAGCCACTCCCAAACTTTATTACAGCTGCATCCTTATTTTGATGTTTGCTGCATATATACCTTCCCAGTTTTCAAAATGTTGCCATATTCTACCTATATTCTTATATATAAGGGTCTTCATCTAAAATGCATTGTCGGAGCTAACCTGTGAATCATATAGATTCATTTTTGCCAGAATCTAAATGTGTCATGACTTGATGCTCAAATATCCATCATTCCTATAGAAAACCTTCGTGCAGCTGCCCCAGTAACAGAAATATGAATAGCCATACAGAAGATGTCTGCAAGTGGCAGTGTATTATGTGGACACTTTTTATTATGTTACGGATTGCATAAATTTATCATCAACTTTCAATTTTTATTTTTATAAATAGCTCTTGAATTTAGGAATATGTTGTAGCACATCTGTATCTTGAAGCCTTTTATTTTTCACACTACTGAGAGGTGTGGTCTTCTGGGCTATACCCATTAAAAGTCATAAGGCTTCTGCAAATGGCGCATTTTACTTTTGGTAACAAAATACTACTTTTTACCTGTTCAGGAGCCAAGCACACATGTATTGTGTAACTGACAGCTGTAGGAATAACAAAGGACCTTTCCCAGTGCACATCAGTGCATGAGGTGAGGAACATGATGGTCTGTGCCACACAGCCCAGAGGCAGGGGCATCCGCCCTATGGTTGTTAGAGTCTCTTGAAAGCTGTCTTGTAGGCAGTGATTAACAGCATTGGCTGAAGGTCTTCAAGGCAGAAGTGCAAGTCAGCCCTTGCTAATTGCATGGACAACAAGCTCCTAAGGACAATTAGCATAAATTAGCATTGATTGAGATATCATCTGTAGAATGTTACATTAGCTCAAGAAGAACAAATTGGGCCTTTTTCCTCTGTCTGTTTAGCTCTGTCAAACCACTGTCAAAGAGCCTATAGCAAAAATCCTTCAGATCTGAAGAGACCTAGAATGAGAAATGCCAATAAATCACTTATTTACAACCTGTTCTAGTCCTCAGCATTGGTGTCCGTGCCTTACAAGATACTTCATCAGGCTGTTTAAGTGCACTCAGTGTTCATCAACATGCTTTCTGTTCTGCAGAGGGTTTTCTGCACTGGTAACTATAACTTTCCTTCAGCAAAAAATGAAGAGGTTGTGTGGTTCCAGGACTCATCACCACCTGCTTTCCTCCTTTGACATGAGGCTTAAACATTATTAGGTAAAGGCCTGTCACTGGTAGGATGCTCTCAAATCACAGGAGAGTTCAGATAATCCACCTGCCCTCCTCGTGGCATCCATACTGATAAGAACAAAGAGATTTTGCTTTCAGACTAAATCATGGTTTTCCACACACGGTCAAAACTTGGGATGAAAGTACTTCAAAGCCTATCTTGCCACCAGAAGGAGTCTGGGAGCTCACACGCCTCAGGTGTCTGGTAGTCACTGGTGGGAGCTGACATCACACAACTCATGGGGTGGTAGTGCGGGAGGACACCCGTGTGGCCTTTGTCGTGCACACGTCTTTAGCTCAGTTTTCCAGCAGTGCTGACCCTGTTGCAAGATCCGGTGCCCGGCTGAGGTGGTTGGACCAAATCAGTTTAGAAGCATGCAGTCGGAGCATCACTCCTTGAGATTGAGGCTGCAACCACTGCCGTGGGGAGCCTGTTGCAGGGCCCGACCACCCGCGGGAGAAGAGATAACGCAATGTAATAAAGTAATGGACACGAGCAGCCCTGAGAGAGCCACACCTGGAGCTGTACCCGCATTTAGCCATCCCTAAGAGGAAGCCTTGTTTCAGCGTTTCATAACGCAAGGCAGGCGGGCCTGCCCCCAGCAGCGACCCGGCTCGCGTGGCATTGGCTCCACGCCGTGGCCCGAGGAAGCACTGCAGAGCTCGGCAAACTGGTACATCCTCCAACATAAATCACCGTAGGACATTTTTGACCATGGCTTGAGATAAGACGAAAGAAAAATAGAAGAGGAGGAACAGGTGATGGATCAAATGCCTCCAAGGTCTGAACGTTTCACCTACACACAGTTAGAGCCGATGGGTTGCTGTTCTTGTCCCTGTCCCGGTGCCCAGACAGGTGTTTCCAAGGCAGTGACGGTCACCTTATCGGGTGTCTGCCTGGGGCTGGCAGGTGACAGGCAGCTCAGTGACAGAGGACAAGGAGAGGAGCAGAACGCTCTCACCCAGCACCATACTCATGCCTGCAATGGACCGTGGCTTAAAGTGTCCATTCAATAACAGTTAACCCCCCATAGTCTTTACGTATCTCACAGATAGCACATGTAAATATTTCACGGATGTCACTCAGCACACTGCCACCAAACAAGAAATCTGTCAAGCAAGAGTTGGTTATTAATTTCCTTTTCTGTCTAAGACTCGTCATTCTTAGATTTCTGATATTGGCATTATCTCAGCAGGAATAGTATTAGGCTCCTAAATGTCATATCTTGATCCCCTTTCAAGATTAAAGTCTTTTCTTATTTCACCAAATTTATTAAAGTGAGTTACTCTTTGCTGAAACTCAAGACAGTTTTAGGAGATCAGTCTGCAGTAATTAAACACCAGCTGGCTGCTTGTAGTTTGGAAAAATGGTAACTGTCTGTTCCAGATCACATATCACAACTAATGATGATTCATAGTGTTTAAAAAGAAAAAAAAAAAAAAAAAAAAACAGCATATTTTTTCAGTGTCTGATCTTGCCATTTGCTGTAGGAGCCTCCCTGTGAAACTGCAGGTATGCCAAACATTTACTATTCATCTGTGCTATCCCACTTTCTGGTGGAGCCTATATACTAATGATTGATGTTCTACATGGCCAAGATACCTCAGTTCCCGTAGTTTCCTTTTGCTCTTCATAATATCGAAATATTGATTTATAATAACGCACTCTAAGTTCAACAGTGCTCCCCAGATGACAATGTCTGATTTGCCAGTCAATCTGGTATCTCTTTCTACATTTTACAAATGGAGAGGTGGAAGTGCTATGTTAATAAGATATGTCGATATATGTCAATGGATGTATCAGTATTGTCAAATAACTACTTATTTTACCAGTTTATGAAACATTGAAAGTATCTGTACTTCTTTGTAAATGAAAGACAACTTTGATGAAAATAAGTGGGTTTAGAAGGAGTGTAGAACAAAAATAAATAAAATGTGTCATCCTCCTGAGTGCTCCATTGCTCACTCCTGCTGTAAATTCACACAAGCGGACATGCACAGAACCCATCCACTCCAGCACCCACTTCTGGGCAATAGCAGTTTGAGATGATTAGGATAAACCAGAAGAGCAGACAGACATGTAAGTGATGCCCTCCAGTGCTATCCTCATGACATAATGAGCAAAACCTCTTAAATCATAATTTTTCCTTCAGAGCCCTTGAAACAGTATTTAAATATTAAAGCTCATTGCAGTAGTATTGATGGAAAGCTGCTCCACCAAAATCTCATTCCCAAAAACAAGGGTTGATTTACCCTCATGTTCTTGTTCTACTTCCAGAATGCTGCTCAAATAGTTGTTACTGGTGAAGCAAAATGCTGAAGACATTTTGAAGGAGGAAGAAGGGAAGAATTATATGCAAACTATGATAAGCAGAAAGAAACTGTGGTATTTAGCTTAAAAATTACAGTTTTCCTGACTCCAGACTATTTACTGGGTTACTTTTTTCCACGTGATTTGTTTCATTTGACTTAGTAGTAATCTTTTATTTCCATCTATGTGTAAAATATTTATATAAACTCCAACAGGATAAATCAAATTTTAGGTGATATTTTTTGATTAATCTACAAACTGCTATATTTGTCTGTGATTCACAAGGAGATAATGCTCACAGCTGATGTGGAAGATGTTACACCTAAATTCAGAAGAGCTGCCCCAGTAAGAAACTGTCAGAAATGGTGGTTCTTTACGGCTCACTACTGCTCCTTTTTACTCTGTTTATTGGTTTTTTTTTTCTGTATTTTTTAAATCATAAAATGGCAATAGCCAATAATGGAAAATATTGTTCACATATTGTAAGTTTGAAAGGATCCGGGCATAGTAACCACTTCATGAGTAAAATAACGGAGGGCACATACCTGACCTGCCAACAGGAAAAAACAGGATTTAGACTCTCCCCACCATTTCCTGTTAACTAGACGATTCTTAATATTTGGCATAAAATTAATTAGTGTTTTTATTTGAACAGATTCCCCTTTCTTTCTTACATGGACAATCCTCATGACAAAAAAATTGCTGCTACCTAAAATAGAACAAACGGGATCTTGGATTATGGCCTGGAATAACTGCATCAGTCAACAGGGAATCAGCTCCTTCCACTCTTCCCTCTTGAGATTGCCCTTAAAAGCTGCTTATAGCCCTAACCACTTAAGTAGAAGAAAGATGTAAGTATCCTAAAAGTAATAGAAAGAGCAACAGGGATTAAGGGGCTTCAGGGATTCATTTACAAAGAACTATTTTTGAAGTGTTGCACTTCATGGACAGCTGATTTCATCCTGGGTAGGGGTGGTTTACAAAGCCACCACCACTGCAGACAACCAGAAAAAAACCCTTCTCTCACCATTTCCTGTAACCTGGAGGTAATTCTGTCATTAGGTTCTCATCAACTACTTTTTTTGCTTGTTTGTTATTGGTTGTTTTTTTTTTTTTTTAAGTTACCTCTGTCTCTGTAGCATATAATATTTGTAGGGCATAAACATCAAGGTGAGTGACAAATTACTGGAGCTACATGGAAAACAGCGTGCATAAAAGTGTGCCTGGCTGTTTAAGAGCAGTTTGGAGCAGAGATTTTTGGATTGTGATACAGCCTCCCAAAGGAATCAATGTAAATTCAAAGTATTTTAAATTAGACCAGATGGTGCTTGAAGGAAGGTGCTCCAGCTGTTTACATTTATATAGTATCTTCCATAGCTGGGCCCAGGGTGCTGAACTGCAAAACAAAATTATCAGCTCTTACCCTTCAGGGAACAAGTATTTCTTTAGTTTCACATCAAGTGACAAGTTATCAGCGGAGCAGTGAATTTCATAATTTAATTCAGAGTGCAGAATCTGCCATGTGCCCCTGTCTCTGTCCGACCTGGGTTAAAAACAAGGACACTGCAGCTGGAGTTGCATCACCAGACCTTAGCTGGAGGTGGCTCTGCAGCCCCAGCTCAGCACCTTGAATTTGAATGAAGGAGGCTGTAACTCCGTGTAAACTGGTGAAAGAACAACAGGCTAATGCTATACATCTGGTAGAAGAATTGTATTTTGAATGAAGATGCATCTTAGACACAGGGAGAAGCAGAATTGTTGGTGAGTAAACATTAATGCTACATGCAACAAGCCCCAAAGAAGCTCTTGTTAGGAGCCTCTTTTCCCAATAAATTAATTCAGCGTTAGTTGATTTTGTAGGCTGTAAAAAAAAAAAAAAAGGGATATTTTTGAAATTGGCCTGTGATAACAAGCGTCAAAAAACATGAGATTCACGACAAAATAAGGAAACATTTTCTTTTTAGAGATATAGATGCTGAAGCATGGTTGAGCAACAGGAAAAAGGGACAGCCTGACCTGTTGCAGAGGTCTGTAGTAGAGGTTTGCTCATTCTGACCATACAGTTAAACATTCAAGAGGAAACAAAACTTTTTTGTTTTTTTTTTTTCAAAAAGGATGGTGAATATCAGGAAGCATCTAACTATGGTGCAATATTTATATCATTTTTTAAGCAAAATTTATCCATCTATTTTGCAATCTCCTCTACCTGCTTGCTTGGCAAAAGCTAGCATCTCATCTGTCATCCCCATAAACACAAATGGAAACTGGAGGTTTTTGGGGCTGAGGGACCTCAGAGGGCACAGTTCCCATGGCGGCTCTTTCTCAGCAGAGGTGGAAGGAATGACCTGTCAATTATGGATAAAATGAAACTTGCACTCAGAATATGAGCAGCTAATTAGATCATATAATGGTAGCATGCCTTATTTTCAATGTATTTTAGTGTAAAATGACTGCTTTACCCCACTAGCCTCCTCCTTTGCATGAAGGGATGCAGGGACTGACTGGGCACAACGCAGAGCTGCCTGGGGTTTGGGTTTGCATATTTGGTCACCAGAGGTCAGAGTGAGCCAGAGGCAAGCACTGCTCACAATGCATAACTCACCTCACCTCAGCCCAGTTTCCCCTATATATTGTGAAATCAACCAGGTGCTGTGCTTATATGGTAAACCTAATCAGTCTACAGATAAAGAGTTCAAAATTGTCGAGGGAAGCAGCTTCTTTCACATTCTCAGTGTACGCAAAACTGGTTGAATCCCTTTAAGCTGTGCACCCCAGATTCTTGTCTTCCTCTTGTCACACTAATTACAGGGAATGAAAAAACTGGTAATTTATCTCATCTCCAAAAATACATGCTATTTTACCTAGATGAAACAATAAGTGATTCTTGCACCAGAAAGAGGAGGCATGCTTTCTAAGCTGGAGTATCTTGAACAAATAAATAAATAAATAAAACAGCAGATCCTGAATGCATTTTTTCATTTTAGTGGCACAGTTGCACTAAAGGTGGAAGTTTTTAATTTAGCCGTTAGAGGTCAGTAAATCTCAGGTTATTTATTGGTTTGTTGTATGCAATTACTACGGGAAAAAAAACCAACAACAACAACAACAACAAAAACACAAAAAAAAAAAAACAAACAAAAAAAACAGAAAATACAACAATAGTTCCAGAATTTCAGAAGCTTTTGGGTCTAATGCTGGGTAACATGGAATCTGTGAATAGATTTGTAAAGAGTAAATTGTAGAGTTAGGATGGAAATGAGCATAGCTGAAAATTAGTATACATCCTTAAGAATATATTGGTATTCTTTTTGTGAGCTTTATTTCAATCACAGTTTGACAGATTACTGCCTAATACAAGAGGCTGAAACAATCCAGAGAGTGAGGCCTGGAACTGGTGGATGCTTTTCTGATACCCATGTGTATACATAATACACTGTCCTGCAGAAGCAGAGGCACATTCTTGTACGCTGATCCCTTCCTGGCCCAAGAATTTTGCAATCCCACTCTTCAGCAGCCCTGCTAAGGCAAGCAGAGTGGAAGGAAATGCTGACTTCTACACCTGGGCTGGGAGGCAAGAGAGTTATATTATTTCTCTCGTACTATGGCCACTAACAGGAAATTATCTGAGTCTGTATAAGGTAACTGCACATGATTTAGTGATGTCTGATCCTAATCGATGCAACTTAAATGTAGAATCTATTGACCAGCTGAAAATAAGCTTGCTTTGTGTCCTCTGCCAGAGAAAGTCTTGGATTTCTTTCTCTCCTGAACCTTCTTCTTCTAATATTTTTCAAATTTTCTGTTAGCCTATCTGAAGTTAACTTGATATATGGGACAAAGAGGGGAAAAGGGTGCTACTGCAGGAGCATACTTTTACTGAGCCTGTGCTCAGTACAGAAAGGAAAGACACTGAGGATATGTTCAAGCATGTGTTCAGAAGCTTCTTCTTTTATTCTGAAGAAAGACAATTGAAGCAGTAAAGTAAAAGGAACTGAATCCTGTGGTTGGGGATTTGAACTCACTCTGGTGAGTCAGTCTTGTGGCATCCAGAAATAGTCTTTTGCTTCAAAACAACAACAAAAAAAAGTGTCAGCAAGGAGTCCTTCCTTCTGGGGAGAGGATGGGCAACTCCACCATGTTGTCAGCTGTGGCGTCAATGCAACACGGACAGACTTTGCCATCACTCTCAGAGAAGCCAAAAAAACGTTAGGGACTTCCACAGTCCTGCAATGGGATGTGACACAAGGAATAGAAAATGGGGTTGCTGATCCATAGTGCATTCCCTTTCCTTCAAGGATGGCATGTGAACAGATTTTGTTCTTCAAAAGTAGAAGATGAGCATCACAATCTTCTCAGAAACAGTCTGATTCATGAAAGTCAATAATGTTAACTTTGGTAGATTTTTATGTAAATAATGCATCAATCTATGTTAATAGAGAAGAATATTGCAAGACTGTCAAAATAATAAACAGCTTAGTGCATGCGGTGTTTTAGTGATCCTCCTCCTTAAGAATCATGTCCTACATCATCATCATAACTCAGTGACAAATGATTTGATCTTTCATTTTCTCTAATCAAGATCTCTGAAACTAAATCATTTTGCTTCATGGAAAAAATAAAGTCACGTGAATAATACAGATTCAGGACTCAAATCAGATGTAACTTTTGAGCTAACTGTTATTTGGGGCAAACTGTGGAATAAAAAAAAGAAAGAAAGAAATAATAGAGACCAGAATGAGAAAGACAGGAAAAAGACCAGAGGCAGAAGCAAAAGCTTCTGTTTCAATTCAGAGCATTGCACATCATATTAACAGCCTAAAAGGTCAACATATAATGAGTTCTGTTTTCACCATTTAGACTAAGATATTCGTCAACTGAGTATAGGAAGTTGCTCAGTGACTAACAAGGAAGATGGTATGAGATAACAACACAAACAACCACTGGAAAAGCCCCATGACACAAAATGATGACCACAGCAAAAAGCTGCTATTTAAGCTTTTTTATTTTAATTGATGTAAGAGCTGTCATGTGCTCTTCATGCTTCAGTAACCACTGTGAAGGTCACAACTGAAACAGCGCATATTGATTTGAGCCTATATAAGAGAGAGTGTAAATGCAGAATAATGAACTGGTCCCTGCACCATGTCCTGCAAACCAAGGCTGTAGGTATGGCACAATGCAAACCACTTCTGACATTTCCCTGTAGACTGCCTTGCCCCTCTCCCAGCACTGTGAATTGAGACATGCTGGCATCCCTGCAGGAATAGATTCACTGCAGAGAATGTATAGGGGACAGTGTTCCTCGAATGTTGCTTGTGTCCAGCTCTCGCTGAACGAGAACATAAGAAGTTCCATTATTTGGTGCCAAGTGGCATGCACAGATCCTATCAGAAAGACCTGAAAGCTGCTATTCATCCCAACCCTCATAAAGATTTAAAAACTACTATTTCCTTGAGTGAGATCTGCTTGTTTGAGAAAGGAGCTACACTGTCATGCTAAAAGATTTCTGAAAGCTCCTGTTAGTCCTGGATATGCGTGACATGACTCTTTCACACTACATTCATGAAGTGCTTATGGTCCTGGGTCTTTAACCAAGTCCTTTGTGCCATCCTGTTTTGGAGTTATTCTTCTTGGCCACAACATTTCTCGCTGTGTTTTAGAAAGATCTGGAACATAAATAATTTTGGCAACCTTTCAAGATGGTCCTGAAGTATACAACACTGTCAAATGTCTCTGCTGCTGACCAGTCCGCAATAAGGACCCCCAAAATCCTGCCTTGACTTGTAAAGGGCTGAGGAGAGCAGAGCCCTTTGTCCAGATCAAAAGCAGTTCTCCACTGGATCAGCTCTTTACCAGAGTACTGGAATAGGCTCGTGGGCTGACAGGATTCTCCATTTCTGCTGTCAGGGTGAAAGAGAAAGAAGCAGCCTGGATAGATCAAGGGAGATAAACAAGCAGCCCAGGAACCGTCTGTAATCAAAGCAACCTTCTCAAATGGATGTGCCTGAGATACATCCAACTCAGTTCTGGAGACATCTTAACCTGACTGCACAACATCTGGACTGCAGCTGGCCAGTAGTTTGTTCATCCTTTACTGCTGAGCATGGGAAGGAGAGCAGTAAACATTTTGTTTCAAGCAGTATGGATCTCTGGCCTAGGAGAGAAAGCCTTGAGAGGCAATTTCCAGTGTCTGATCACTGAAACTCTACAGCTGTGGAGAGACTGAGTGATTCAGCAGACTAAGATAATTCAGGCAATAAAAATTAATACTATTCAGCTACTGGTTTAGTATCTAACCTTTGGTTACCCATTCAATCTTTTTCACTCTCCCTTGTGTGAAATACTGCAGTGGTAAGATCTGCTCCAAGGTACACTGTGATAGTCTCTGGAGCTGTAAAGATGATGTAATTGCCGACCATCCCTTGTATTTTCTTTCATATTTTAAAGACTTCAGTGATAGCGATGACAGACCCTTGGCAATTTTAGTGATACAGCTGTTAGCTCACCTATGATTACAGGTAAATCTCTTCCTTGTATTTGCTTTTTCCTCAAGAGGATCACTAGAATTAATCTCTTGCTTCACACACATTAAATAATGTTGCCTGAATCTTAAGATTTTCTTACCTCAAAGATGGTATGAGCTAACTGTGATCCAATTTGCTTTCTTTCCCTTTCTTTTCAGGGGTCTGTATTCTCAAATCATGAATCAATATTCTTATCTTGCCCAGGTTTTTTTTATTTCATACACATAGTCTACTGAGTGCCATCAGCATTTAAAAGCATTTAAAATACTTTTAGTATGTTCAGTCAGTAGTGAAAATCTTGTCAACTTTCTCAGCTACAGTTCATCAGCCAACTAGACTGAAAGCTGAGGAATAAGTGCTACTTTAGCTTTGTCATTTGCTTTTAAACAACACTGGTTCTCAAAGAACATGATGGAGAATTCTGGAGGGTCAGTGTCCTGGTCATAAGTAGAAAGACGTAGGTCATGTGTTCTTCCTGCACCTTTCTTCCACTGATGAAACTGATGTGCTAACCCAGATGGTGATAGAAGATGGAAGAAGTGTTAGCAGTAGAACAGCAGAGAAATGACATAATCTGCACTTGAGAAACCCATTATAAACTCTTTTCATTAGCAGTATCTGTGCTTATTAAGCTATTAAGACTGCTTGGGTTTTTGCTAAGCCTGAAATGAGAGGAGATAAAAAGTTTGTGGCTGATGCAAGGAAAATAGTAGCTATTCTCATGGATTAATTGCTGATGATCATAAAAAAAAAAAAAAGCAATTAACCTGTACAGATAAAGTAATTGTACTCTATTTGAAATGTTGGGCAAGAAAAGAAATGTAGTCCTTGCCATTAAGCAAAAATCAAATATAGAATGGGATATTTTGAAATTAGGAAAGACTTAGAGAATTTTTTTTTTCTAGCAAGACCAACGTGAAGAAAATCCAACTCTGTAAAATAATTGCTAACAGGTATTGGTCTTGTCTGTTCTTAAAAATCTCCTCAAATAACAACATGAAGTCAGGTTTGTTTTCCACAAAGTCAAAGAGGAATTTAGCAGTCCGGGCTCATTTCGCTGGAGCAGCTTTATCAGAAAAGTTTTCTAGCAGTGGTTACTGCTCTCTCTCATTCCACTTTGTTGAAGAAACTGTATTCAAGAAACTTCCCAACCTCATGAAGCCAGATGCTGTCTCTCCTAGTGATGGAAAACCTCCTGACCAAAGAAGTCAGTGTATAGGTAGTTTATTTTATACCTTCTACATATGGAATGCATATGTAGAATATGCATATGTGCATGTGTGACTTCACAGCACTGCATTCATTCTGCCATTGCCCCTCCACATCTTGTATTCAGCTGGTCGATCAGCCCTACTGTGCTCTTGTGGAAGAGACATCTTGTGCCTGGTCTCTGCTGCAATGACCCAAACTCCCATGGGCAGAGGGAAGCCAATATGTGCAGGACTGCAGATAATCTCACTCTCTTTGTAGACCATGCTTTAGCTTTCTGAAGGAATAGCTATCAGTAACCATTTTTTCTCTCTCAGGATATTGAAAATACTGTCCAGGAGGACTAAAGCAGTCCATGTGTATGGCTGACTCAGGAAGTCTAAGTGGCTGAGCCCTGGTAACCCACTTGCCACTTTCTGTTATGCCATTATTTACGATGTGCCTCATGCAAGGCCTCAGTACCTAAAATCTGGCCCACACACTGCAAGTCTTCATCACCCATCCATCCAAACATTATTTTTTTCTGGACCTCTTTTATTCTTTCCCTAAGATTCACACCAGAGTGGAAAAGTTGATGCATTTTCTCCAGATATTTATGTGTTACAGCTGACTCACGAGTGTTCCTGTTCTTCCATGTCTGCAGCTGCTCTGTACTATTTCTGCTTTGGAAATACAGCACAGTTTAGGAATAACTCTCCTTTATATGTGTAAGTAACACAGTGTGCTAAAGTTGAAATACTCTCCCTTTTCTCCCTCCAGTCCCTTATATCCATTTGTTTAGTTTCTTCCCTTTGTATCAGCAACGACTTGCAAATGCAGGCAACTTTCAAAATATCAACCTTTATTGAGACTCCATGTTCTGTCACTGCAACTTTTCCTTCAGTTTATTTCTTGTTTCCAACCTTCTCTAGACCTGTTCTGCCCCTAGTCCTTAGATTTTACAGATGGCCCTGAACTCACTGCAGTGCTGAACATCCCAATACAAAAAGGTCGCAGATCACTTTGCTCAGGGATCCCTGTGTTGCTTTCCTATTCCTCTTTATTCAATTTCTAAGAATTTTACAGTCCTTTGGGTCTCCTTTATAATGCTTTACCTTTGCTTACTTTTTCAGTCACTGCATCTCTACTCTGCTCTACCTCAAGCATCTCTTCGTCTGCATGTTCTCACCTCCACAAGCACCCAAAAAGATTCTCCTCTTTCCATGTACTTTTTCCTGTAGTTTCTTTGGCTACCTTGGCATTTATGAATTTACTTACAACCCAGGAGGACAGTGCCTGCAGTCACATTCCCTGCAAAGAGCCTGTAAAAAGCCCCAGTGTCCCAGGTCTGTTCAGCAGGGTCCCCACTGCGTTGTTTATTATTTTTGGCCCCTGTCCATGCTGGTTCAGCTGCACGCACACTGACAGTACTTGTTGTGGTTACACCGGTTGGATGAAGCATCCCTCAGGGAAAACTCAGGGACGTGCATGCTTGCCTGTGTGCACACATGTCCATCACTGACAAGCAGCAGCCTTATTTGGCTGTACAGGCTTCTGCATCCCTTTTATTGCTAAATTTCCTGTTCCTTGCTACCCTGAATGAGTGTTCAGTTCCAGGCATGTGATCAGCACCCATCAGGTATCACACTGGGTGCCATGCTCCATCAACCTGCCCTGCCATCATCGTGGCTCTGGCTTCATATCTGGCAGCACACTCCCAGGAGGCAGTGGCTTGCACTTCTTTGGCTCTCAGCAAGGAGCTGGCCTGCTTCCAAACGCAATGCTGTGTGTACTCATCTGGAGGTCATGTCAACAAGGCGGTTCAAGGAATTAAGTTGGATTTCTGAGTAACAGCAGCTCAGCAAGGTTCTGGCCTGCATCTCTTGCTGCAGCATGGCCTCTATGCTCCCCATGAACCTCTGTGCAGGAAAAGCCCTCCGCAGGCTGGAAAACACCATCTCTGGGACCTGTGGTTTCAATCACCCCTATCCACCCACTGGGGAACATTTTGCTTCATAGGTGTCCCCCCTTTGTGCTCGGTTTTATGACAGAAATTTGTAGCCGTTAAAAAAAGGCTGTATTCTAGATAAAAGTTTACATGGGAGAACTATAGCTGCATTTTCCACCAGCATCGCTGCTCGTGACCTGCTGTCTGCACTCTGCCACACTGCTGGCCTCCAGAATCAACATTATCATACATTTTAAAAGGTGCTTTGGGAAGTCCCCAACATATGAAAGCAGCTGAAGGCAGCTGTGCTACCAGGACACTGGGCCCAGACCCCTGTACAAGCACCCGCCTTGCCTGCCTGTTTTGACAGCAGAAAGTGCTGGGGAAACTCAGTCCTGAGCCTGTTTGATTTGTGCAGTATTCACTGCTGGAGTTCTAAAAATAATACTTTCATATCATACACTCTTAGTTTAACTGAACTTCAAGTTTTGGCAAAGGAATATAGCATTTCAGACATGATCTATCACAAGAACGAAAGGAGGAACTTTGACTTCCAAAGGTGATGTCACTTCTGCAAATTTTAGTAAAGATCCCTGATCCCATTTTCTGCACTTGAGAAACTGAAACAAGGTTGTTCTGGTGCTCACCTCACACTGGATTAGGAGAGCTTTCTGCAAATACTTCCCTTCAGCCCTCTTGCCCACCTGTGTTTCACCCAGAGTCTTGGACCATCAGAGATGTTGGGGTGATGCTGGTTGTTAACAGGGACAAGAGAAACCCAGGGAGCCAAAACCCATCATGCTTTTGAGGCTACAAGCAGTAACCATGGACCTGGACTGTGATTATTCCCTCTGCTGACAATCCAGCAAGAGTATGAGTGCATGCAAAACAGATTTAAGGATTGCAGGCATGACCGGCTGCATAGATATAAAGGCAAAAGGGATTTTGGAATACCTAAAATGTGACTATTGTCCCTCAAGGTTAAAAAAACAAATCAGTAGCTTGATCTCGCTGTCATTACACAGGTAAAAAATTCATGAAATCACTGCGACTAATCCTGTGATTAAGAACTGCAGACCAGGTTTGGAACTTAATCTCTTTGGAGGCAATCCCAATTTAACAGCAGTAACATGATCCTAGTGCCTGGTTGTAAGGGCCACTGTTTGAGAATGCAGAAGTTATAATTAATTTTCAGATTGGAGGGATATTCTTATGCTTCAGTAAATCTATTACATGTGTGAAACAATTGTGCGCTTGACTCTGCAGCTGTAAAATAATGATAGTTTTTATTAGAAAATTAATATCACATGAATGCAAGGCTCTTTCAGGACAGCATGGTAATTTTGAAGCATGAAAGGAAGAACTCAGTGATTTACAAAAAATGCAATGCAGAGAGGGGATGCAGTGTCCTTTTTCAGGAGTCATATATGAAGGGTAAGATTAGAAGTGCATTATCTTGATGCAGGATTACAGAAAGCCCACTTACACAGCTGCTGAAACTGGCACAGGGAGGAAGACAACCTGCCTGCTCTTCAGCATCTAAACCATGATATATCACATTGCTCTCCACATACTGTAGAATCACACTGAGAAAGGGTCTTTAAATTTAAAGTAATTGCTACATGCATGTGTGTGTAGGGGTGTGTGACTAATCACTTTTTGCTCTTTCCAGTTTCTTAAATGTAACATAGAACTGTTTATTTCAGACAACTTTTTAGAAATTCCCTTCAGCTCTCCTTTTTGAATGTCCTTCTTTCAGTGTGCTTTCCAGGAAGGGAGGGAAGAGGCAGCAGAATAAACATCCATAGTTAGGTCTTGTTTTTAGAGCAGCTCAGTAAATTCCTGCAGGCCAGGCAGAAGAGGAAGAGTATTTTTTCCAAGTTAAAGAAAGCTACAGTGTTTTCTCAAAGTTAGAAGCTGTCCAGACATCTCAGGGCTTATTCATTTTCAAATGGGGATACATTTTCCTATATAGTGAGTGGACCTGAAGGAAGACAAGGGTACAGCAAGATGCAGACAGCACACCTTTCTATTGGGATGGGGATATCTGTGAACTCAGCACTGTTTGCCCCCACAGTTTTACAAGAGCATCACGTGCTACCCACAAAGCTGAGACAGAGAGAGACCTTTGAAAACTATTTTTTTTTTGATAGTCCAAATGAAGGAGAAAATTTTATAACCGAAGGGTTCCAGTGTTGTCTCTACAGTCATTGTATTTGCAGATACCTCATTGCTCAAACAGAAGTTGGGTCTGCCATTAAATATTTGCAGGCTCAGAGCCCCAAAGGTCAGGACATATCTGGGCTAAATTCGTAACCTAAGCAGCCCATACCACCCAGACCTAAACACACACACATAGGAATTGTAGGCATTCGGAAACTAAGGAACCTGCTTTTGTAGAAATGTCCTCAGTGTGGAAGAAGCCTGTCTCTTTCAAATGCATGGACTTGAAATACTTGTTGGAGACGTTCTAGAGTGTTTCTCTGTAACAGCACAGACCACTGTGAGGTCACAGTGTCAGTAGCAAGTCCAGGCTGGCTGCTGAGAGAGAAAGGGCTCTTGTCCTGCTGTAGAGGGAAACTGCTAAACCAACTCCGATGACGCAAGAGCTTGCAAAGCAATTCAGAAGGAAAATGGTACCCCTTCCCCTTTCTGTCACAGAAATATATATATATATATTTTTGTAGTCCCTCACTACCTACGTTATTTTAATTCAATGTAGCCAAGCAATAATGACCTGAAAATACTATCAGCAAGCAGAGCGCTAGAGCTGCTAGTCTGCTGCTGCTCAGACTCCTTGCTACTGGTTTGGAATGTCCTCAGACATGCTCCCAGCATGCTTATGAACAGTAAAGGGAATCTGAAGAGATCAGGAGGCATGCACACAGTCACTGATTACTGGGAGCATAATAAAAGCTGCAGTGAAGAAGGCCACCAGCTTCTTATTGTGTTCAGAGAGTTAGTGAGGAATCACACCTAAAGTCATATCCCAATAACAGCTAATGTCTCTGCTGAGCTTACTTCAAGCTTGCAATTTCTCTGAGGCTGACTGGTTCAAATAATAACCCAATGAGTCAGGCCTCCAAGGAGATCATTTGACATCCCAATAGGGAAAATACAGCTTTAATTGACAAAATTTTATAACCTGAAATTTAAAATACTAACAGATCATTTTGAAGTTGCTGATCCATCCCAATAAGATATATAGGTTTCTTATAAGTAGCACTGCTTTTGATCTTTAGGCTTTTCCTGATGAAACTCTGTTGGCAGCAATTAACTCATTTGCTCCCTTGTTTTTTTTTCATGGAGTACTCCAGCTGGCTTACTTCTCATCTCTCTTTTTTTTTTAAATTATTATTATTATCATTATTTTTTTGATACAACTTACTTGCACTGGTTTCATTGTTGGTCCACAGTAAACTTCTTATCAATTAGTCATTATCATCAAGCAATTAAAAAAAAAATCTAAACTGAATCAATCTTTAGCATCTTTTGATGTGCCTGAGTCTAGTTATAAATAAAGACACATGAGACAAATACTTTGTGTAAAGAACCTCCACATTACAGCACTGCCCAGATTGTGTTATATGTATCTGGCAGGAATCCCTTCTCTGACTCCCAGGGCTTAGTGATGGAGGAGGAGTGAGTGTGCTTCTCTGTGTGCTATTCCTTCTCTTCCCTCAGTTGGGTACTTCTGGCTGCTCTTCCCTCCCAGAGGAGAGCTTCCCAAACCTGGTCCAAACCTCCTTGATTTGTTCCACTTAACAGCATAACTGAGCCATGACTATTTCTGGTCTTGGTAACTTGACCTACTTTCCATTCCTTCTGGTGGCAATGGAACCCAGGGAGGTTGTGGAGTCTCCTTCTCTGGTTGCTTTCCTGCTCAGCCTGCTGTAGGGAACCTGCTTTAGGTGGGGGTTGTACTAGACAGTCTTCAGAGGTTCCTTCCAACCCCTAACAGCTCTGTGATTCTGTGAAAAAGTGGGTTTTGGTCTCCTACCTCTCAACACAGACTCACTGTGCGCAGCCTGAGGAGTGTTTGAGTAGACAGTTTACTCCCTGCAGTTAGTTTTCAAGTGTTTTATCCATTCTGCTAATGAAATCTTTGTCAGGCGTGCCACTCCTGGAGCACTACTCTGTTCTCTGAGGGTAAATCACAGACCTGAGTCTGCTGTGATGCTGCTCAGCTGTGCCCTTTGCTCCTTGCCAATGGGCAGCCCTGTGGAAACACATGCATCTGGCTGTTCTGAAGAAACAGGGTCTCCAGCAGAAACTGCATTTTGGCAAAAACAGCATGAGCAGCTAAATCTACACTCCATAGCTGTAAGAGTCGAGGACACGACCCAGGGTGTAGCACTGTAAAAAAGGCATCTAGCAGTGCAGCGGGATACATTTAATTCCAGGCTGTTCCTCACCATCTGTTGAGACCTGCATCTTAGCAGAGAAAGGATGCACAGCAGAATAAATCCTTTTTATTTAGAAACACTAAATTTAGGATCTAGAAGGGATCTGCATCGTTCCTCATAGGTTTTTGTGCATGAGTGAGTTCAGCTGTGACAGTATCTCCTCTGCCCACGCCAGTACTGCTGCAGGAGTCCAGGCGAAGAGGTAAGGCAAGGAGGCCAGCCATGCTGCCTTACTAGCAGACAGCAGCTACTCCAGCCATGGTCGCTCTGATGTCCCTACTACCCTGTAAATAAAGTTGGAAAAATATGACTCTGCTCTAATTTCAAGTGAACCAAGGAGACCTCTTTATTCTTCCAGTATTGGGCACCAGAGTTCAACTATGGCACGCTCAGGCAAATGTAATACTGTAGTGAGAATCTTATTTTCTCATTTATGTACGGAAAAAGCATCTTTCCTACTGTAGGAAAGTCTCTCCAGCTGCTTTTCTGTGCTCAGTGAAACTATTTGGAAGATGAAATACCAAACTCCAACCCAGCAGGAATTTGCTAGTCACTGCACTAAATGATCCAGTATTTCTGAGTGCTTTATGCTAACAGTCTTCTGAAACAAGGATCAAAATCTGAGCAGATTTTAACTATTTCCTAGTGCACAGAGGCCTGTGAAGCTGTTGAGGAGCTTGAACAAAACTTGCTGAGTTGGAACAATTTTGACTTCCAGTGTTTTGCCCCAGTGACCTTGCAAAAAAAAAAAATCTAGCACAGTTCTATCCTATGTGTATGCACTTCGCAATTCTAGAATCATTTTGTGTCAGTCAGTCTCATTTTTTCAGGTCACAAGCGGCTGTCACTTTAGTGCCTTATACAGGCCTGCACACTGCTTTGTCTGTGTAGGGCATGGTAGATGAGGAAGAGAGGCTATACGACAAATCCCAGGTTTGAGTGAATTCCCAGCACTGGGAGCAATTGACAATGTAGGCAGAAATCGAAGAAGTTTAAAGGTGTTCCCTGATCTCTTGTAAGGTTCCAGCAAGCTAAGGCTCAGTGAAAGGCAAGGGAGTAAAACCAGTGGAGTTCTTGCTATGGAAACCAACCTATAGCAGTGGTCCTTGCATGGGTTGGCTAACACACCAGACTGATGCTTTCTCCTTGTACTGAGATGCTAAGGCACAGGAAAAGCTACAGCTTTTCTGCAGGTACTGCTCTGCAACCTACAGTCTGCTCTGGTCATTAGGAGGGATGAGGCTTCTCCTAGTGTCGTGTCTCCTCCTTGTTCAGTCAAGCAGGGAGAGGCAGAAAAGATGGGACAGAATGTATTGATTTGTTTTCCTCTTTTCTACTTGTGCAAATGTATTTCTCTACATTCACAGCCCTCCCTCTGCATTTAATAGGTGGCTGTAGTGTTTATGTTGTGGGCATCCAGGTCTTAGATCCCCATATCTGGTTTCTGGGCTGCACATATATTTGTGAGGTTCATGTTCGTTGACACTGAAAGAAAATGAAATGCCTCTGTCTGTTAACTAATTCCTCTTGCCTTCTCTCCCCAGCAAATGGAATCCGATTTAAACTGCTGTATGCCTCTGCATTGCCTCCAAATCTTTCCCCATGCAAAGGAAAAAGCAACTGAATGGCTTCAGTTCTTTAATTATAGTGCAGCAATGAACAAAACAAAAAAAGTAATTAACATTTATTTCCAAATACTGGTTAGATCATCTTCATTTTGAAACACCAGAGTAATAATTCAGTGCAATAGCATTTCTCTTTGGAAGTTTCTAGGGCTTGGGACAATTTAGGAATATAGCAGTCATTCACTTCCACTTCAATGCAGTGGATTTCCTCTGAGCAAGGCCCCTGCTTTAATTAAGATATGAGACAGCTGCTGACTGATAAAATGCCAGTGGACAATAAAAGAGTCTCTTTTTTATTTGATTAACATTCTAAATAGCTTAATATAACAGCTTAATACTTTCCAAGTGAGGATGATGATGAGTAATGACAAGAAGTGCTTTTCTGCACTGTGTACAGCTTAATTATGTCCCTAGTCCAACAACATGCCTAATCTGAATTACTTCTGTTCATACCATTACCTTAAACACCCACTGAGGGATTCTGCCCAAATATGTGCATGTAAAGGTAAATTTGCCCCAAGAAGTGACCCACACCAGGGTGGCTTTGCAATCTGTGTAAAGCATAATTTTCTCATAAAAAAGAGAAATACGATGTATGTGCTAGCAGTACACACAGTAATGACATCCCACTAAATATTAGCTGAATTTTTTTCCCCCAGCCCTAAAATGCATTATGTTTTGCAAGTAGGAACTGGCACAACTGAGAATTTCTCATGCTCCCATTACGGAATATAGAAAAGCCTATTTTTCATGTTATCTGCAGGTTTCGTCACTATAGAAATAAGACATAGAAAATGTTGCTTGCTTAAGCCTTGAAGAAATAAACTTGATTTCCTATTGTGTGAGTGGCTTTGTTATCAGCGACAAACCAAGGGAGACTAATTTGTCACTGGACATAGAGTTTACAAAGCTAAGCAATATAGCATACAAAAGAAAAACCATCCCAAGTATAATGAGTGATCAAATTCATCAACCAAGATGAACTTGACTCCATAGTATTGATATTTGGACAGGTTATTATTTTACATCTCCACTACTATTTTTTTCTCAGGGAGGTGGGTAGGAAAATACTTCAAACTAAACCACTTCAACTAATGGTCTCAATCCTGAAAATATTTGCCACATTTATCTGCCACTGCAGCAAGCGCAAACATTTCAAAATCATTAGGCACAGAATTCTCATTAAAATAGTAGGATTCAAATAAATGAAGCAAACAACAAATCACAGCCTTTTACATTTGCTGTTTTGCTGCTGAACCAAAAGGGTGCACATTTTCAAGTTTCTCTCTGCCATCATAGAGCATTGCTCAGCTTTTAATAAAATCTTGGAGCCTCACATAATCCTAGAATTTCTGAAACAGAGTCAGAAAGAAACTATTTGACGCTTTGCTAGTTAGAATGAAATTCAGACTTGGTAATGAAAGCAGTTTTGTTCACACCTTTGACTTTCAGGATATTGAGTTGCACAGATTATTTTTACAGAGAAGTAAGTCTGCATATCGCCATTAGACTAGACTCGATGAACAGCAGGCATCTGTTCGTCATTTCGACATAGATTGTTGGTGTTGATAGCTCCAGTGGGTTGATCTGTGTTTGGAGTTAGACATGTAGAAGTGTCGCCTGTTGTAAAAATACTGAAGTGAAATGACATTTGGCAGTAGACCAACCTCAGGCTGATGAAAACTGGGAGTATACAGTGTGGTTATTATTTTATTGTGTTTTAATGGCTCTTTTCTGGGTGACTTGCATAGTTATCCACACTCTGCCTTAGTAGCTGATGAGGAGCGATCACTGGTAGGGTTTGTGGACAGTCATTCATCACTGTACAAAACCAGCAGTCTGCTGGGGAAAAGGATAAGGGTGACTGAGATACACATTTCCAGATCTAACCTGACATCCCAGAAGGTCTGGTGCCTGAGAGCCTGAATGAAAATTGTTAGAAAACCTTTGCCATTAAAAGAGCCCCTAAGATAGGTGAAGATGATGAGAGATTCTGAGCATGACAAGAGGAGTGGAAGCAGCCCTGTTGCATTGGGATTGCTGTTTGGTTTTTGGAAAGAGAAAGGTTCCCTTGGATCTTTACTCTAAAGAGCCAAGAATGAGTTGGCCCAGAATGTGAAGAAGACAAACTGGTACAAGTAATAAGAAGGAATGGAAGTCCTGATATCTAGTAGTCAAGCAATCAAATAAAAATATAGTATTTCAAGAAAACAAACATCATTACTTGGAGAACTGAGAGGTAAGCTAGGCTGAAGGAGAAAGGGGGTTCAGAAGGAAGTTCTTTAAAACACAGTCTCAAAGAGAGAAGCACACTTTATTCTCGTAGAAAGGAGACACAGGAAGTGTTGTGAGAAACCACTTCTGCTAACTCAGGAGTTTTTCAGTGACCTGAAAATTATTCAGTGTGGAAAGTAGGTCAAGTTACTAAGAAGGTATGTGTAAGTCTAGCACAAACCTACTAGGGCAAAATCAGAAAGGACAACACATAGAAAAACAACAACAACAAATAGCATTAATACAGAATGAAACAAGAAAAAACAGTAGGAAAAATACCATGAAAGGACACTTACTAAAATATGCAGACAAGGATGAAAGAGTCTCACTTCTAAGGGAAAAGAAGGTTAATATTAAATGTAGATAGGAAACACGGAGTTCCGAGCAGGGAAAAATTTGTCAGATATGATATTGGCTCCAGCTTCCATCTTTGCTTACCAGGGGACTCTCATAAATGAGTTAAGGAAGCAGTCTTATTGAAACTCCCGTGAAATTGTAAAACTGGTTGGAAATCTATATTTCTACAGAAAATGACAAGTAAATTCTTGTTATGATTTCTCCAGAGTCTAGTATTGTACAATATGTAAGGGCTTAGGACACAGGGCAATGAAATTCTTGCACTGGACAAGCACTGCAGTAAAGGGCTGGACTTCAAAAAGATATAGAAAAACTGAAATGGTCTGAAATAAGTAGCACAATAAGCAGGTAGCAAAATCCTCTGTACAAACACAAGATGAGAAATGCCGAACAAAGCACCTGTGTATGAGTAAAGACTGTAGGATGCACGTGAGCACATGGAGGAACATGACCTACATCAGCAGTGCTGAGTTACTGAGAGCATACAGATTTGCAGCAGGATTCTGAAACAGAGGATTTGTGTGGAAGATGTGTTAAGTAATCCTTCTGCCCTGTTTGTTGCTGGCAACATCTCAGCTCTGCTTGAAGAAACACGGGGTCAGTTTGCAGAGCAGAAGCAGCAAGATATAAAATTGTTCTGCAGGCCAGGAAAATAAATTATCCTAAAAAGTGCCTAAACAGCATATTTAGGTTAAATAACACCAGTTTCGCGTTGTGGGAATGCCAGAGGCTGTCTGTCCTTGGAGGCAGGTTGAGTAGCACTGGGACAGGGGGCTGGATGACCTCTGGGACACGTTCTGTACCTCCATGACGCCTTAAATCCTCCCTGAAAAGAGAAAGGTTGTCACAGAGAGAGGTGTCACAGAACTGACATTTTCCCTGTTAAAATCATAACTGCATCTGTAAGAGGAGTGACCAGAATACCTAATGACTCATCCAGATAAAAATATCTTAAGAAGCAGAAAAATGAGAGCACTTAACATCATCTAATGGCGCCTTGAGGGGGCATAGGAACTGATCTTTTTACAAAAGGGACACTTGTAAAATTGGCCTATTTCTGATACAAACAATGCATCTATTACTCTGATATTCCAAGATCTGAAACCATTTATCTGCACAAGCTTTTAAACTGAAAGTACTGGTTCACCAGTGTTCATTCCAGTTAACTATAGGCAATAATTAGAAAAGACAACAATCAATCAGGGCATCTGCTTGTTGAGGCCTCTAAATCTAGTGAGTGGTTACCAGAATTCTGCCACATCAAACAAACCCCAAAACAGCCTTGTAGAAAAGCCTGAATGAACCCATGCGCTGAGCCATGCCTGTCTGACCTCAGACCAGGAGAGTTTGGCAAGGACCAGAAATAAGCTGGTTGATTTTTGGTTTAGACTGAATTTATATGTGGCTCTATCAGAGCAATAATTTTTTTCTGATGTTTTAATTACTTGTTATGTGAAAAAAAATCCCCTCTGCCTCTTTCTCGTTAGGTAGTTCATATGTATGCGCTGTTACTTAAAAGCTAACTAGAATATTTTGATTCTTCTCTCTAATAAAGATTCAGGGAAAGCAAAGGACTGAATGATCACAGCAGACTGAGGCTGAAAATGTGTCTTGGACTTACTTTGTGTGTGAGCAGCTTCCGTTAGAAAAATGAAAATTTTTGCTAAGGTTAAAACAAGCTGAGAAAGACAGATGGAAGTCATGTCCTTGCCTCACGGCAGCACTTTGCTACAGGCAAGTTTTATTACCATGATTATGCCAAAGCAAAACACAATAGCTTATTTAGTCACAACAACTCAAACAGAACTTCTCATTAAGAAATCATCTTAAGCTCTAGGAGATGAAAACCGCCATCTTCACCATCCGTTCTCATCCTCTGTTTCTTCATGTCAGCTGTGTAGTTGGATAGCTTCAAAGGCATCTCTTGAATGGTACCTGCCACAAGTCCAGGTCTTATAAAAAGAATGGCTTGTGGGATTATACAGAGCAAACATTCACACTGATTTCAGTGAGCAGTATACAAGGATTTAATTCCTCAGCCATGCTGAGATGCTGGCAGACTCCTGGGAGGCAGTGTGGGGCCAGGGTGCACAGGATGGGCACTGAGGTGCACAGGGTGGGCAGTGCAGCACGGGGCCAGCTGCCAGAGCCAAGGCCTACATTCTGTGGGCAGGTCACTGGTAGCCAAATGTATGGGCTGGGAGCCTCGCCTCATGTGGGGGCTGTATAACAGCCGGGCCTTCTGGGTTTCAGGTCTGTGTTATGGGGATAAACACCACAGCAGGAAGGGCTTCAACCAGATCTACAGTGGAAATTTCTTTCATGCTTGCAAAAGCAGTGTGTGTGTACCTTACAAAGGTACCGGCTTCCCAGGGTGGCTGTGCATGTATCTGCACTCCGAATAAATTTAGTGGAAGTATAACTGTGTCCTAAAATATGAGAAAACATTTGCTGATCATGATGCAAATTGTAGGGGCTGCAACAGCAGGATTCTTCTCAAGGATTATTTGCTCCTAGATCACTGCCGTGCTGCCAGTATCACACCCAGCTGGGCCTGACCTCCAGCCAGGCAGCATGTAAAGCAGCATGGAGCAATGGCCAGCCCTCTCTGGGCCCCCTACATCTTTTGTGAGGACAAGAAGCAGCACTGAGCCAAGAAAGTTTGGATATCTACTGAGGCTGATAATACTCACGTATAAATTATTAATACAAATGGCATCAGACAGCAAAACTTTCACGCATATGAAATTGCCTCATACTTACATTTGAAACATTCTTGTTTTCTCAAGCATGAAAGTCCATCTTTAATGGCCTATTAGTGTTTAGTTAATGCTACATTAGCTGATTTTTAATGTACTGCTCTAGCAACAAACGGATCACAGTCCAGACATTACCTCAAGAAGAAAACGCAAAAGAAATCAGACATGAGAAAGAGGGGCAGACATTTTTAGTTTCACTGCCATTTTTCTCATCAGAGCAAGTTCATAAGGAGCACAGCCTATAAATTAATGCTCAGCACAATGCAGAAGATCATGTCAATGGTAGTTTTGCTGTGCAATAGCAAGGGAATTAAAGCAACCGTTCATATTAAGAATAACAAGTGTTCAACATCTAATCACCGATGTAGCGTCTGAAAATGTTCCTTTGAAATAGCATGTCAGCATTCTTCCTCTTTTTGTAACAAGTTTGCCCACTCAGGTGGTAAAAAGAATTTTAATGGCATGCTAATGCAGTAGCTGTAGCTTTATTTGCAATTTGACATAAAACTGTATCCCGCTGAGCTGCCTCACTCCATGCCACCAGCTGCAGGAACACAGGAAGGTGTTGGGTCCATGAACGTCTCCACAGCAAAACATCCACAGGATGGAGGCCTCCAGGCACTGACCAGTCAGACTGAGAAAGCAACATCCACTGGAAGTAAGATTTATTGCTGTCATAACTGAAAAAATAGTGGGGATAAAGAATGTACCTGAAGGTATTCTTTACTCCTTACTCTCATTTTTATTCTTTATTCATGCAGTGAGATATAAGAATACCATTTTCAGACTTCTAAGTATATTACCTCTTAGTATTTGCTTCCCTGCATAAAGATGCTTGATTTCTCCTTGACTAAATGTTTTTATATCTTAAATGATTTACACTAAAATACAGTCTGTGCTTGTGAAAAGTAGGATTTTTGTCACTTTGTTATAGCCACTTAGAGTTCAGCACTGTGTCTGTTCTTGTAGTCCAGGTTCTCTTTATTGTCAGTGGAGAGACAGAAGTCTCTGGAGAAAAGCTCATCTGATTTGTCTCAGATGCCTTCTTTAGGCTGGAGCGAATCGCTCAGTCACGGGAGATGACATCTTCCTCCTTTGATTGGAGAGACTGCTGCCTCCTGCCTTTATCCCAGCAATCAGCTTTGAGATCACAGAAGTGTGTGGAGATGAATCTCATCTCTTCCTGCTATAATGATGTTTTTCTACAGAAATGAGGCTCCTTACAGGGACTTCTGCCTGGCAATAGGACTTCAGGACTTCATCCCGTTCAAGGCTGTAATGGAAGGCTTGTGTACTTCTTGATATTTGTTTATACCTTCTGAATAACACTGTAGGAGCACTCCAGAGGTGCAAAGGTCCCAGCCATGGCTTTTTGGTTTCCGCTGAATGATTGCTGTGGTTTAGCTTGGCAGGGAGCTCAGCATCATGCAGCCATTTGCACAGTCCCACTCCCAATGGAATGGGGAAGAGAACCGGTGGAAAAAAATAAATCTTGTGGGTTGAGATGAAGACAGTTTAATAGGAAAACAAACAAACAAACAAGCAAACAACCGAACAGTAAAAAAAAAGACAATCAGAGAACAAGCAATGTGAAATACAATTGCTCACCACCCACTGACCCACACCCAGCCAATACCCAAACAATGGCATCCCCCCAGTTACTCCCAGTGTCAATGTTGTGCAAGATGCCATATGGTTTGGGATATTCCTTTGATCAGCCTATGTCAGTTGTTCTGGTTCTTTCCCCTCCCAGCTCCTTGTGCCCCCAACTCTTCGCTGTCAGGGCAGTGTGGGAAGCTGAAATGTCCTTGGCTCTGTGCAGCACAGCTCAGCAACAACTAAAACACTGGTGTGTTATCAACACTATTTTCATCCTAAACCCAAAACACAGCACCATGACAGCTGCTGTGAAAAAAATTAACTCCATCCCAGCCAGAACAAGGGCATTGATTTTGGTTCTGCCTGGTTTTTTTAGGTCATTGCAAAGTACGAGGAACATCTGAGAATAGAAGCCAATTCTTTTCCTCTCCTAAACACCAGTACTGATGGCATTACTTACTAATGCAAGTGCCCTGATACATTAAGATTCTCACTTCCTATGTTGAAATTGTTAAAACTGTTCAAAGATCTCTTTTTTAAAGCACTTCTACAGATTTCAGGAGGCTCTTAAGACCTCACTGGCAGTTACACAAATTGATCTCTGATAATTTTCTCCCTGGTTACTTATTCCGCAGCTTCCCTCTTGACAAGTTAAACAGCAGGGATCTGCTCATCCTTGGGCTCCCTTAACTCTTCCAAACAGCATTTCATTTATTACTGAGATGTAAATATCAACCTTCTGGTTTCTTTACTGATGATCATCAGAAACAACAGGCTGTTCTCCATAACAACAACTTCATTTACACATTATATTGTTGTACTAGGTGATGTTGGAGAAGGTAAAATAGTTCTGCATTGATTGAAAAAGGTGGTAGCAGCTCACCTGCTTCTTAGTAAGATTGTTCTATGCACACATTTCCAAATGCCTCTCCTGACAAGTGTGAAGTTGGCTGTGTTTTTGCTTTCTGTATAACTAGGACATTTGAAACTTTATCGCTTACAGGGACTTGCTTCATTTATCTTCCTCTAATTCCATTTTTTTTGTGTGTGTGTGGGTTTGGTGCTTTTTTCAGCTACCTCTGTATGTCTTATTCTCCTGATCAACCACTGCTGTGTATGTCTAAGGAAAGTGGTCGTCAAGCTAATCAGCTAAAAGCTGGTGGAAGTGTGTCCTTTGCATTAGAGAACTTTCTTCAGTAAAGATGTAAGCTACAAAGTAATGTTCTGTTTAAAGCAGTTTCTCTCTTAGTCTTCCTCAATGATTAGTGGTCCAGCATCCTTTTTTTTTTTTTTTTTTTTTTTGAACCTTATCCAAAGGCTGCTGAAATCAGTGAGACTTCCATTGATTTTAGTGATCTTTGCCTTTTTTGGCTAATGACCTGGATCATTTAGCACTTAAAATTCCCTGAAATCAGTAAGTTTGCACTAGCAAGTTTTCTTTACTCCTTGCTTCTTGTAGTGTCAAAGACCTGGAAGGTCTGGGTGGCCTCACAGAGCTGTCACAGACCATCTGCACAGGAGCAGAGTGGTCCCTTGCCACTGTCCTCTCCCAGAGCTCCTGAAGGAGCAGCTACTCCACCACCTATTCACCCTCCCTTTGACAAATATTAGGACACTGTGACCAAGCTACTTTATCTGCTATATGTAACTATTGCAACTTGCCTTATCAATAGACATCTGCCTCATCAGAACCTCAAACTCAGCTACAGACCTCTGGTGTCATTCATACTCTTTGTGGTGCATTTGTTCAAGAACAGGATAGCAGGTCAGTAGCAGAAAGGGAAGCAGACCTGCACCAAAGGGTGTATGAGCCCCACATGCAGCTGCAGATGTATGGTGAGTTTGCAGAATCTACTGCTTTCTGCTGTTTCTAAACCAGCAACTGTTATTTATCATTCCCTGTTTCCCAAGACAAATAAAATAGCAAACTACTTTTTAGTATACTGAGTTTTTCTGTGTGCATATTCCTACTTTACTGTTAAAAGTATTGCTGTTGATGAAATAATTTTTAAATATATCATAATAGTTGAGGTCCAAAAAAGTCTATCTTCAGTGACATGAATATGAAAGAGAACCCAGGAACTCAGCAGACTTGTATTAGGAATATCCCTGCAGGAACACTCAGTATAACAAGTGAAACAGAAAACGCTTGCCCCATGTGAAACAAAGAAGAACTCTTTCACATTCTGTAATCCACCTCTCTTTATCAAAGTCCATGAAGAAGTACTTGATCAAGTATTACACTGCATAGGAGTTTTTAAATGTCTTTATACCACTTCCAGGATAACCAAGAGTGCATCAACTAGAAATGCACTGTCCTTCAGCTGTAGTGGCTTAACAAAAGAATCAGAAGCAAATTCTGTAGCTTCACACACACAAAGAGAAGCTTTCTTCCACTGGCCTGTCATTCACTTCAAGAAATTACTTATCTCTGGGAGCACGTCAGGAAGGAAACTATAAAAATACACTTGAGGATCTTGTCAACTTAAAAGTGGGAGGCAAACAAGAAGCCTCTGCTGATATTTCAGTGCATTTCAGAAACACCCAGAGGTTGGACAGCTGGGTGTACCCCCATACTAGAACAGAGAGAGATTACTCCTGACCGTTACCTTTAAATTAATGGAACCACTTCCCCTGTGGCTTTGCCATTACTGCACTTCTCTGTAAAGTTCAAAGGGAGAGAACTCTGCATTTCAACTGAAGAAAAGTCATCAAGTTCTTTCTTGGGAAGTATCTGTTGACCCCCACTTGGTCCAGAAGCATGTGCATAGAAGCAGCAGGGTTTTACAGCACAGGAAGTTGAATCAATAGAGAGTCTGTTTCAGAATTAGCAAACAAAGATTTAACTCATATAAACTTCATATCCAGAGCCATCTGTAAAATGAAATGGAAATTATTAGACAGCTTTAATGACAACAGAAACTGCTGTTTTCCTTATAGTCTTTGTATGCTGCAGTCACATGTATGTGCTTATACTTGTATACTTAACATTCTTGCTCTCTTACCTTGTTCTTTGTACAGAAAGAGGACCACACACAGAAAAACTGTGTGTTGCAATAGCAACATCTGAAAAAGCACTATTTGAGATCTAGTAACCCTCTGTGGCATGTAGCTGGAGAACTGCTGACCAGAAAGTCAAACCAAAAGGTGAATGCAACAGATCTGGGTAACAGGAAAATGCAAAGATGCACCCTGCCTCTCCCAGGCCGACTTGGGACAACTCTCCAGCTGCAGCCCAGCTCTGACATGTGAAGGAGCAGTTCTGGACAGCTTTTAAGATGTAATGAGAAAAAATGGCCCAAAATGCCCACCTCAGTGTGACCAAATTGCTCCCAGCTGCACTGAAAAAAATGTCCACTGACTGTAATGGGAATTTATATGCCTAATTGTTGATTAATTTGCCTTAACATAGGCATCTGAGTTACTCCATCTGTCTTTCCTATGCCACCATGGGGACTTGGGAGTCCTGTGGCTCACAGATCACCCCAGCTGAGGCATTGAGCAACTCTGATTGCTTTTGAAACATGTAATCAAGACCTGCATTGTGCCTTTATACAAATACAAATATTTATACAAATGCTTGAATTTGGCAGTCAAGATCTTGAACAGAATTATTAAAGTCCAGACAGATGACAATAGTGGCTCTTCCCTTATCCACTGATTCAGTTCTGCCATCATAGAAAGTTACAAGGTTGGCTAGGCAGGAGCTGATCTTGGTGAAGCCATACTGCTTATTCTGTATCACCTCCCTGTCTTCCATGTGCCTCAGCATAGCTTCCAGAGGATCTGCTCTGTGATATTCCCTGGCACTGAGGTGAGGCTGACAGGTCAATAGTTCCCTGGGTCATCCTTCTTAAAAAATGGGTGCTCTGCTGCCTTTTTTCCAGTCACCAGGGATTCTACCTGACTGCCATAACTTTTCAAATACCATTGAGAGTGGCTTGGTGATGCTTCTGCACAGATAAAATGCAGGTGCTGCATACATTTCTGTCATGGCTGCTGAGTCGTATGGGTTTTACGCATTTTATAGAGCAGAATGGATATAACATGATATTTTACAGGGACTTAAAGACAAATCCTTGCTCCAAGAAGCTTAAATGATGTAAGGAGTTTAAAATAGATTAATTTATATTGCTTGTGGGAACCTTAAGGTATATAGCTTCTGCTTTTCTGCTCATTTTCTAACCAGCTAACCCTTATCTTCCTCTGAGTGCTGACACACAATACGCTACCCATTTCTGGAGAGAGGGAGCTGGCTGCAGCCCACATTGCTGAAATTTAATGTGTTGAACTAAACTGTGTCTTTTAAACACAAGCCAGATGGTGGAAGGTTGTGGGAAAAGAAATAAGGCAACAACTGGACATTCACTGAAAAAACATCTTGAACATGACTGGGAAAGAACTGCAGATGGGTTCTCTCAAGTACTCAGGCTGTGCCATGATCCACTCGTGCTGGTCTGGCAGCCCTCAATAGTGCTTGCACCCTTCATTTGCCTTAGCTTGATTGAAACCATATGAAGGAATGAAAGTGGTCTTTATTCACCTGAACAGCTACAAAGGGCCTCAGCACAGTATGTGACTCTGAGGTCCAGGTAACAATCTGCTTTTAAGGAGCTCCAGAAGTAGACGTGTTCTTTATTGCAATGAAAAAGGTACACCTACGAGGTATAAAGCTTAGAGACGGGAGGAAAGCTCCAGCCAGCAGCAGCCAGTCACACACCCATTTCCCAGGTTGTGTATGGCAATTAAATATATACCAAATAGATAGAGTAATTAAAGTATGAATTTTCAGTGTTGTCGTGCTCATCAGTCAGATCTATACCTACACAAGTGACAGAAGCAGTATATACCTCTACCTCACAGCAATAGCCTTACCTCTCTCCCATCCTCCTTGCAGCAGAAGTAGGCAAGAGTAGATCAAAGGACTCATTACAAAATATTGCCTATTCAAGTGTTCAAATGTATTTAAGCCACTTGCTGTTCAAGCACTCAGGTTGTTATCCCACACAAAGCTCATTAACTGTAAATTAAAATCTTTTGTGCTTCAGTAGAATTAGAAAGCAAATGTTTAGAGACCAGCAAACTGCAAAATCATCTGGCAGCACACTCCAGAACTGTAAACTGCATCCCATCACCTTCAAAATAATCCTGAGAGAAATTTGCAAGACTGGTGACAACTACACTTACAGAATATTTTGTGTGAAGAAACATTCACCAAAGCACAAGGCGGTCATGACCTAAGCTGTAGTGCTCTCATGGGCACAAACCCAATTCCCCTATATGGGAGTTATCATGAGAAACGAACTTTTTATTTGTACACGAAATGAATTTAGCAATAATCTTTACTTCAGAAATTATGTTTAGAAAATTATTTATCTAAGGTGCAACTTCAGGAGAAAATTTGTATCTTTTTTCCTTTCTCTTCCTAAGCTCTTACCCTCCGAGCAAAACTCACATGTCATTTTTCAGCATCTTCAGTCAACAAAACAGAGAAGACAAGATGTGCCTTCATCTATCTACACAACAAAGTAATGGCCTTAGAAGCCGAGTACTGAGTACCAAATACTCACATAAAATTGCTCATACTCAAATCTCCAAAGTAAAGTCTTAAATATTTTGAATAATTAATAAATCCAAGAAAATTACAATTTGTTCAAAGACAATCCATGAAAAAAAGCCTAAGACTGCCAAACAAGTTATTCTCTGTAAATTGTTGCTGTGCTGATGCAGTTACGTCAGATAAAATGAAGCACTCAGCTCTTCAAGAACAAAATGGTTTGGCAGCCTTTCTAACGGGTAGCAAACAGATTAAATGAAGCACACAGAGACAACTAATAGAGGAGAAACCTTGCAGTGATGGGAGATTATCCTCAACATATATGACATTCCATCCATCTGGAGCACTGAGATTCCTTGTATGCAGAATAATAAAAAAATAATAAGTTAACACCGGCACAAAGGGGTACACTGAGACTGGAATGAGTGTCAGTATGCATTTTCATTAGGCACAGCTGGAAGGTCTGAGAATATGCTGTGCAACCAAGTCTATTAAAATCGAGCCGTGTTAACTGCTGACACAGCAGCTGTGCTGCTTATAGTGAAGGCAGCTCCACAGCTGCTGCACAACAGCACGCAGCCATACTCAGACCAGTGAACACCGGCAGATCCAGTCAGAGGTGATCAGAAGAATTTTTTAAATAATCTTCAGAGACTGAAAAATAGGCAACGCTGAACCACTAGGCTTATAAACCGCTGCCAAATCCTTTGTGGTATGATGATCCTTTTTAATGAAATGCGACATTTTCTTCCACAATATACTATCAAAAGTATGTGTTGTAATAGAGGTAATATCTGAGAAGCTTTCATCATCTCAGTCTTCTGCTAATAAAACACAGACATTAACCAGATGTTGGCTTTTAAGTGCAAATCAGAGCAGAGATTCGCATTCTTAAGGGTATTTTTACAGTGCTTTTTCCTACTGTCAGATATGAAATGTGTGCAGGCTGTAAACAGGTAAGTCAAGAATCTTATTCCCTGGGATAATTTCAGTGCGCTCCTACAGTTCAGATCAGATTCCAGATATGTACATTTCACACATATCCAGCTATTCACCCACTGGTTTTATGACAGTAACATAAGTAGATCTTGCAGAGGGAAGCAAAGTCTTAGGGATGGTCGAAGAACTTTCTCCTCACTTCACTGTCTGATGAAACTGCAGGCCTGGAGAGCACATCTGGTTTCCACTGCCAGAGTGGAGTGGAACAAGGTGAAGAGGCAGTGGGATTGCTCTTGCCCACACTCCTTCCATCTCTTCGGTGGCAGCAAACACTTCTCCCTAATGCTTTTGCCTGTAACCCAGCTCACACTGCAGCTGGATGTATGGGCTACCCAACCAGTGCTTCTTACCTTGGAAAGGCCCACATTCAGGTTGTTTGTCCTCTGCTGTGCCCATGCTGCTGAGATGCCTTCAGCACCCTATGTTGTTCCACTGGACCAACAAATAGAACAGAAAGAGGTCCTGAGGACCCTGTTTCTGCTTCCATTACTGTGGGGAAAAAAGAAAAAAGCATGCTAACATCTACTTTTTGTTCTCCAAACATAAGACATCATTTGGCAGTGGACTTTACCCCTACTAATACAATTTCACCTGAAGTTTTTTCTCCAGAACAGTATCAAATGCATTAAAATTAAGAAAGATCCCACCAAGTATCAGCACTAAAACCTTTTACAAAATTTTGCACGGTTGTAAGAGAACTGGTTGATTCTTCCAAAAGAAGCAAACTCTGTGAGAGTTATGCTGTGGTGTGAAGTAAAACTGTAGTCAGAGCTCAATGGCCTTAATTCCCAACAGCTGTGTTTGCACTGTGCAGACCAGAGGACTGAATGCTATCCATCATGGAGTCCTCCTTGTTGGTATAATGAGATTTCTGTCCCAAAGCAATCACTGGGTGCAGAGGGGTTGCTGCACACAGGCCAGGTGCTGCCCACACATGAACCTGAGGACAGCCTTGTGCAGCAGGAGGGATGCAGCTGATGTGCTTGCCCTCCATGTAGAAGCAGAAGCCATACAAGACAGCACACAAATAGAAGCGTACTTCAGAAGTTAGCAAATCAGAGATTTTAAACAGCAGCCAGGCTGGGATGTAAGTTGGAGCAGACAATACCTGAGCACTCCAAAAATGCAGTGCTGCTTTCAAGTGGGAGTTGGTTAGTAGGTTCATTACCTTACTCTGTATAAAAGGAAGAATCTTAACCTCATTGCGTTCTTTCTGTTAGCAGCTTCTCTCTGCACCTGTCGCCAGCATGTTGTAGTTGCCCCCATAGCACATCCCACAGTAAAGGATTTTCTACCCCCTGCCCCTCTAACGGCCATTCAGCGCTGAAATGATAGCTTGATATACAAATAACCTTGAGGTACTCATATGTTCAAACATTTCCTTATATAAACATTCTGAAGATTTAAAATTATTTGGAAGCCATTTACCAGGCTGTGGTAAGGGAGGCACTGAGCTGCTGAGAAGCAAATAATCAGAGTAAGAAACATTTTGTTCTGCTGTACATCTCTCTCTTTATACATTGTCAGGAGACAGCAAGGAGCAGTGAGTCATGCACAGAGTTCCCAGAATGAAAAGGGGCAGAAATAGATTTTGCATGTCCTTCTCACATCACCCCAATCATATGCATCCAGATCTTCATTAATTAAGGCTTGAATGTAAATTATTGTGATAATTGCAAGTTAATGCTGGGAGCCAATCCAGCAGTGCCTTCCAATAGATGCTGCTGAAAAGATGAAGCACATATGCTTTTCCCCACACCACCAAGAGCCTTGTCTCCTTCCATGGTTCCCCCACATATACAGGTTCTTGGCTAGGAATTTTAACACCATGCCTTCAGCAGCTTTGAGACCTTAGGGCATGAAAAGAAAACAGTTAAGTGACCCTTAGGTTTATTCCAAATATAACAGATCCTTAAAGCCTTAGAAATAGTCATCTGACACTGAGCAAAACCTTTTCCATGGATACAGAAGACTCAGACAAAACACTAGGAAAAGGGTTGTCTGATAATTATTGAAAGAATAACCTATTAACGTGTTTCTGCTGCAGCAAAATATCCTTTCTTTGCGTTCTCACCCATGTGGTTCTTGCAAGGATGAAGTTCTATCTCCAGGGGATAACAGCAACTACAAAGGTCCACCAGAGGCTTCTAATTTCCTTTTATCATTAACTCTGATATTATCCAGATGGGAATGCTGTAGCTCTGTATGATGTAACACTGAATGGCATATTAATAACTTTCTAGTGCTTGGATGTAAGTCTCCAGCCATGTATTCTAGAAGAACTCCAGGTTAACAGAAAGCACCAGCACTTTTTTGTTGTTTGCATGATTTGTATAATGATAGCCCCAAGAGGCCAGTGATCTAGGATGCCTGAGACTATAGGAATAAAAAGGCTGTCCCTTCTCCACAGTTTTCCTTCCTGCAAGAAATTAAATGTGTTTGGATCATCTCATGAAGCTTTCTGGCTGCGTTTTGTCTACAAGGTCAGCAGCACAGAAGAGGTGGGGAAGTCCTGCTGGACAGTCGCTTGTTACTCAAGGATATGATGGTAGAGCAGATCATTCTAGTTTGGAAAAAGGCATTCCAATTTCCAGAGCTCAGGTATTTTCTTGGAAGTGTCACGCTGATCCTTGGAGTTGGTCATACCTGAAGTGCTCTGCCTTGGGGAAGAAATAAGACTGGATTGATCTCTGTTTCTCTCCTCTGTTCTGCTTATATGAAATCTTTAGCAGGCTGCTTTTCTCTGTTCATGACAATTGTTTCTCTTTCCAGAAAAATGTAATCCCTGGTTACCAATTGATTTAAAACTGGCCTACTCTATACTGCCACAGGCACGTATTATTGTTTGGGTACATCACTGATAAGATACTTCGTTAGCCTGAGTTTTCTGCAATGTATCTTCCAGGTGTGCATGACAGCAAGGCATCCTTCTAAGTGCCTGCAAGCGTCCTAAACCAAATCTGTCAGTGTCAGTTACCCTGACTGCTTACATAGCAATCTAATTAGTCTCGTCAGGACTCTAGACACATCTCTGCCTACTTCTCTACTCTTTCCCTTCTCTTACACCCCAAGAGTCCCTCTCTGAACTCTGTATTCTTTCATTCCTCCTCCTTTGCCTGCATTTCCATCAACTGGCCCCTAGCCCCACCTTCTCACTCATGCAAGGCAAACTGCCTGTCCCCTGACAATCCTCCCCTCCTTATCCTGAGTTGGCCCATGTCACATCCTGAACCAGAAGCACAGATACAAGCTTCAAAGCAATGTGTGCAAGTAACAGCATCTCTGAGCTCTGTCTGTGCATTTCTGCCAGCAGATGGGTTGTCTGTGTCATGTCTCCTGAAAAGTCCCCACACTGTGCTGGGAGAAGCTGTGGCCACTGCTTCCCATTTCGAAAATCTTCTCATACAACACTTGAACAAAGTCTGGGCAAGTGCAACAGTTGAAAGAGACACCAGCATGTGATCTGTATTTCCTTGTCTGCAATGAACATCTGGATGCAATCTGAGAGGAACTTTTGCTTCTCATGAGGAGAGGCTGAGGGCACTTGGGCTACCCAGCCTGGAGAAGAGGAGGCCAAGACATGACCTTTACTTCTCTCTTCAGCTCCTGAAGAGGGGAAGCAGAGGGAGGTGCTGGGCTCTGCTCCTGAGAAATGATGGCAGAATGAGAATGGCACAGAGATGCCAGGGGAGGGTCAGGCTGGGCAGCAGGAAGCATTTCTGTGCTGTGAGGGTGGTCAGACACTGGGACAAGCTTCCTAGTGAGACAGTTGACATCTCATGCCAGTCAGTGCTCAAGAGGCATTTGGATAACACTCTCATTAACACGCTTTAACTGTTGGTTAGTCCTGAAATGGTCAGGCAGTTAGAGCTGATGATCTTTGAAGGTCCCTTCCAACTGAACTGCTCTGTTCTGTTCCGTGATACACTATGTTGTGCTATGCTATGCTATGCTATGAACTCCATCTTGAGATCAATCCCATCTCTGAAGGGATAAGATGAGAAATATCACCCAGCTGGTGACCTGCTAATCACCAGCTCAAGCAATCTTACGTGCTCATAACAGATGGCCACTCTCAAAACACAGTGTTTTTCACAAAGCTTTGCAAATCTCCAAGGAATTAACAGAATTACACAGAAAGTCATGCCAGCTTTGACCCTATGTTCTGAGTTCAGCATATTGCTGACTATGAGCAACTGGTGGGATCTTTTCAGCACCTGTACTTTCCTGAGGTCAGTCCCATGAGCAGAACTAAGAGTGACATGTGGATGACACAGTGGTAGAGCTGTGACCCACAGTCTGCCAGGTTTCAGGCTCTGAGAGCAGGTCCCAACCTACAGTGTTGGTTCAAATGCCATACTGTGTCCAGAAGCACTCTTCATCCATCCTAGATAGGTACCTTTGGCATCTGAATTTCCAGCTGAGATACTGTTTGGAGATGATGTTGAGAAAAGGTGGGCATGAGGCCAATAACCTTTTGGAAGGTTCAAACCCAAACTTCTGCAGAACTATTTAGAAACTGATTAAAACCTTGCAAGAGAGACAAACTGGTAAAATAGGACACTCTGAAAAACAGCCATTTGGTGTGACATAAGAAAACACAAATTCTTTCAAACCTATACTATGCTTGACCCATTTAATCCTATAACTATCATTGTCTTAAACTAGAGAAAATGAATGACTAATGCATAGCATTCTGTCTTCATGATCCAGGGGCTCATCTGCTGCTTCGCTATGGTAGTTCTCAGTGTTCCTAATAGTCTGGTTATAGCTGTGGATTATGATAGCATGCATGAGTGCATAGCAATCAGCATTATTACAAATTTGAATTGTCCTTACAATTGCAGCTTACAAGTGTTCATTAATCAATATGCTTATCAAGTTGTTTTTTTAATGTACTCTTATTCTTCTGGCAGCAAGTGTGGTGTGAAAGATTTATCTCTCCCAACCAGTATAAAAGCTGGAGACTGACCTCCATCTCTGTAACAACTGAACAGCCAATTTGTCTCACAGTCCTTGTGCAGGACTGTGATGTGGTAACACGTGTTATAGCCATGAAGGACATACCTAAATGCATGATGTAGAACAGAAAGCACTGGGAACGGCACATAGAGCCATTCTTCTGTGAAACGACACTGCTCAACCCTGCATTTTCTGGATTGCAGGATGTCCATGTGCAGGCCAGTCCTTCATCACAAATGCCAGGTAGCTCTAAGGCTGCTGTAATTTTTAATCTCATAGAAAAAGTGGAGGAAAACCTGTACAGCTTGTGACTTTCTGGGGTTTCTGATACAGGTTCAGTTTCCCCAGAGATAAAAACAGAAGAATTGTGAACTGAGTTCCCTGATAAATATCACGCTCCTCTGCCCAGCAGAAGGCTCTCTGCAAGAATGTTGTAGTAGAGAATATACAAGGCTCTGAGGGACAGATCTGCCTTCTATTCCTAGCTTTTCCTTCAATTACATCTGAACTTCTAAAAATTACATTTCCCTTTAAAATTCAGGGTGAGATAGAGATCAGAACAAAGATATGGTTGAATAAGTTGAAATTTCTCCAGTAAAAGGTAATAGGTTCAGACAATCCTAACAAAGAATGAAAGCATTTGAGAAGCACAGTATCAGTGAATAGAAGAATAACGTGTGATGTCTTTAGTAGAAAGTACAGTCCACTAACCCCATAATGTCCACTTTTCATTTTTGTGTAATGAAAAGTTAATAGCACCCCCACTGCTACCTTTAATTCCCCTGTAACACAAGACCAATTACATTCTTTCCAGACAGTTGTTCTTTTACTTCATATTCTGCTTCAGGAGAAATTGTTAATATCTTTCATATAGGCGTGTTTTTGGTACTGTTATAACATTGTTATCTGAAGCAGATTACAGAAGTGGGTTCATCAGCTGAACAATCTCAGCCTCGTCATATTTTTCCAGCCTAGGAGAAATTGGTCTGCTTTATTAATGGCTGCTGTTTACTGAGATATTTTCTCCAGGAAAAAAAGAAGTGAAAGGCATAGATCTTCTCTTTCTTTCATTGTTTCCCCATTATCAAGTTATGTCCAGATGAAGTAATGACCTTAGTGCAGTGGATCACAGCTGTGCAGCAATACATTCCTCATGCATTGTAGCCACCTGCTGTGTATTTTCTCTCAGAATAAATATGGAAAGAACTGATAATGAGAATACATTCAGTATCTCTATTCAGAAGGGAAATGTATAAAAGAGCTATCCTATTAAGCAGTTGTTTATTTCAAAGGGATAAAGAAATAATTTGCACCAGCCTCCTTTGCTACCACTCTGTTTAGGCAGAGCTGACAGCTTCGATGAGTTTTTATAGGTAATATGGCAGGTGGATTGGAACTTGGTGATCCTTAAGGTCCCTTCTAATCCAAGTCATTCTATGATTCTATTCTGTGATTCCATACTATTGCAAAAGCTTCTATTATGATTTGAAATACTCATTTGACAGTAGCATTCCCTAATAAACACTGAAGAACAAGAAGAGTATATGTGAAACACCTTAAAAAAGTGCATTTATTCCCTAGCAGTTGCTGAGAGGTGATGACCAGGTTTCATGTAGCCAGGCTGCACATGGTGCAAAGTCAGGAAGTGTGGGGGCAAAGATCACTGCAAGCCACCTTCATTATCCCTCTGAATGGATGCAGCAATTCCCAACAGACACTGAAACAGAGTTAGGGACAAATGTTGAAAAATACCGTAGGCAGACACAAATGTTCTCTTCAATCTGCTTAGTCATGCTTGTCCCTCTGCTATTTCTCCTTCCACTAATTTTATTTCAAGCATTATTGCACAGATATTTGCAGGAAGAAGAGCTGGGCAAACAACATTTTCATTCTGGGAGGATTCAGATATTTTCATGTTATATCTCAAATCAAATTGAAGCCAATCTTATGGAAATAAAACACCCAAATAATTGCATTTGGGAAAAGCAGAGTTGTTTTCTGGATGTGTGGTCATGTCATGGATGGGATTTGTTATGAGACTCTGCAGAAGGGATACCCTGGTGCATGGCAATTCTAAGAACCAGAAGCAAAGAACTTGTCAATCAGATCAATAGATCCAAACCAAAATATTCTATTTTAGGTCTCTCAGTGCAATAATTTTGCAAATTTAACATTTTCTTTTGAAAACTCCTGGTTGAGTCCACATTGAAGTAGCTCTTAGAGATGCACACTGACACATTCAAGGAATATTAAATAATAAATAAACCCAAGCAGGTTAAGTACACACTGGCCCAGGCAGAGAATAATACCTGTGGTGTGCATCTTGCCCCTGCAGCAACAGCTGCATGGCAGATGAGAAGGTTACGCTTCATTGTGGGGACCTTGGTCATTCACTCCATGGAATAAAGCAATTTGCACGATGAAAGTGATTTAATCACACACATTTGAGGGAATCGTGATATGCTTATAAAATTCAGTTGGAAAAAAAGGCTAAATCTAACAAATAGATATAAATCACTGCTATTTCATCTACTATCTTGGAGATAAAATAGTCTCAAATAAAGGTACCAAGTATACCATTAAGCTCCCTTGCAGAACAGAATTTGCTCCCGCTCAACAAATTGGAGTGTTTTTACATTATCATTTGGGAATTCCAACACAAATATTTAGCCATAAGGAAATGTTGCAAGCAAAATATGACTGGTGCACAAAATGCTTCAATTCAAAATAGAAGCAGTCCTCCTTTGACAAGGTTAAATGCAACTTCTAACACTCTTTAGGATGCCAGCAGATAAAACATAGTGATAAAAACCAGGGAGCCAAAAGACACATATGGAGTTAACAATGCTCTTTAAAACCTCAGCAGAGGGCTGAGACACATTTTTAGAATAGTAAGTTCTGAGTGTGTGCATTGATGCAAGCATCTTGTGAAACTGGTGCTGATGCTTGCACACACGTGCAGGTCCTTTGAGTGAGTCCTGCAGGGACAGGGATATGGTTCTACTTGGCAGGATCAACCTAGCAGCCCCATTGCTCTTTCCTGTCGGAGATCCCTTCTTTAGCATGCTCTGCTGCCAGGCAAATAGTGGCATAAGGATTTGTCCTTGGGGATGGTGTGACGGGTGCCTCTGGGTCCAGACAGCTATGTGAGCAATGTTTGCTTTGAGCCCTGTGCTACATCATGTGCGGATGCAACTGACTGCACATGGAGCGCTCAACCAGTGCCCAAAGAGAGGCTGCTCTGACCTCGGCTCTGTGCTTTTCCAGTTGTTTGCAGCCCAGCAGGGCATGGTTTAGCATACAGTTGGCTAGGGAATTTGTGGGACAACAGTGATAAGAAGCTGTTTACATCTTTTGATCTCAGAAGTCTCCTGTGTAATTACAGCAGTTATCTCCTTGATGTTGTGCGGGGATGCTGTTGTACTTGTAACCTTGAATCACAAAGGAAGAAGATGGATGGGGACTACAAGGAGCTGTAAGTGGCCCAGATCAGTTCCAGAGAGCAGTAAATGTCATTTCTGTGATAGGCTATGCTTGCCAGTAACTTCCTCTGCACATTATGCTGCCTCATTGGCAACAACATTGAGGAAAAAGAGAAATTGTGCCTGGTTCTGATCCGCTCTGTACATTTGCACACATGCATCAATGCCCTTATATTGCTGTGTGCAAACCACATCCTGCTGGAGGAGAATCAGGTTATTACACGAGAGCAACATGATGTGTGCAAGGAGCTGCACCTGGGCCATTCCAGTTACTTTCATTTTTGGCAGGAAAGGGCCCAAGTACATGCAACCTGCAGGACTGCATGGAAGGAAGTGCCAGGGAGATCATGCACTCCATGATACACTCGGTGTGTGGCTTTTGGTGTCTGTGTTACAGTGTCCCATACAAGCAATAAAAGCATAAAGCGTCTTACACAAACTATGTGTGCAGGTTTCATAGATTCATAGATTCATAGATGCATTAGGTTGGAAAGGACCTACAAGATCATCTAGTCCAACCATCCTCCTATCACCATCCCTCCCCACTAAGCTACTAAATCAAATCCCTTAGCACCTCATCTAAACGCTTCTTGAACAGCGCTAGGGATGGTGCCTCAACCACCTCCCTAGGCAGGCCATTCCAGTGCCTGACCACTCTTTCAGAGAAAAAATGTTTCCTCAAATCTAATCTAAATCTTCCTTGGCGCAACTTGTGGCCATTCCCTCTCGTCCTGTCACTAGTAACCTGGGAGAAGAGGCCAACCCCCTCCACACCACAATCCCCCTTCAGGAAGTGGTAGAGTGCAATAAGGTCCCCTCTGAGCCTCCTTTTCTCCAGACTAAACAATCCCAGCTCCCTCAGCCGCTCCTCATAAGA
>VXAB01000052.1:83152-94125 GCA_013399175.1 Odontophorus gujanensis
AAAAAAAAAAAAAAAAAAACCTAAAAAACATAAATAAGGCCCCATATAGACAAACTTGTCATGAACATTAATAAAAGAGAATGGTCAAGCTATAAAACAAGTATGGAGGAAAAAAATAAATGTGCTGGTGGAAGTTAAGAATGGTGTAAATCCCCCACTACTGACACAGAGCTTTGCAGACAAAGCAGCACATACTAAAACAAGAGACCTTTGATGCTGCAGAGGAAAGGACAAAATTTTATAGTATCTTATTACGCAAGTGAAACAGGAGAGCACTGAAGACTTGAACTTTCACAATAAAGTCTTTTCTTACAGCAGCTCAACAACAAATATTTATGTACACACTTCTACCTCTTCACAGAACTTCTGGAACTGTCAGTAAATCCTAAATCCTTTTGCCTTCTTTGCTCTTATTTCATAGGTATTGATGAGATTCAGACTATTACAGCAATTTGAAAGTGTTTTAATATCAGAATATCATATATTTGGGAAGCCAGATAGCTGGGTGCCACAGGCACATCATGAGTAAAGATGATAAGAAAGGGGGAAAACAACTTCCATACTCCTGCTTACAGAAGATGAGGAGAAATCCAGGAGTTGAATATTTACGAAGAATAGTTTCTATAGCTTTCTCTGCCATGATTCAGTATAGCCAGGACTGTGATTTCTGACAGCATAAAGCATCTGGTAAGCTTTCATTCTCAAGTCTAGGAGACCAAGGTTTTGACAAATTGCTCAGAAATCCTACTTATTTCCTTGGCAACGTTGCTTGAGAATGATTGCCATGTAGGGACTTTACCTGTGATTTCATATGCCCAGACTGATGTTAAAAAAAAAAAAAAAAAGAAAGTTTGGCAGAATTGTTCATTTAATTTGTATTTAAAAAATAATAATAATAAACTGTCCAATTGAGGGGAAAAAAAAAGGAAAATAAGTAATTACTGCCAAAATCAAAGCAGGGTGTGATGGCTAGTGCTCAGCTGCACTAGACACCAGTTCCTGGTCAAAGCTGCGTTAATGTGGGGTGAGGTTTTCCAGCTGTCTGTTCATTGTGATCTATCTGATTATTTTCAGGGTTTTTTACATTTTTGTTGACAGTCTCAGCAAAAAGTGTTGCCATCACCGACATTTTGAAGCATCTCATGGTGTCATCTGGGTTAGATGTACTTTTGCAGGAATCAGGGCAAAGGAGAACAAGAGAAGACAATCTTTTTCTTCCATCTCCGCTATGAAAAACTGTCAACAGAAGCACATAAACAAGCTAATCCCCAGAGCATCCCATTATTAGCAGATTTAGCCACAGGCATTAAAAAGGAGTAGGTAACGGAATGTAAAGGGAGGCTGGAAGAGCAAAATGATGATGATGTTTATTGTGAAATTAGATGATTATTGCTCAGGATACTTGTGCACAGATTCTTGGAGAAAAAATTATTCTGTATTTTTTTGCAAATGTGAAAGTCTTGCAGATTTATTGGCAGCTTATATTGAAGCGTGTCTTTATACTTATACAGATTGTAAGCCCATAGAAGATATGCAATTTACTGGGATCCTCTGTCAATTAAGACTCCTCTTCAGGGCCTTTTCCTGCCTGAGTATCTAAACTAGTACTGCTTTCACACAGTCCAGAATTTTGCATTTATTATTTCTTCACCATGAGAAGAGACACAAAGACACTTTTCTGGCATGAATGCTTTCACCACACAACTATATAGCATATTTTTGAATAAGAGAAGAGCTATGACAGAGGTCCATGCTGCCTGGCTTGAATTCCCACATACTAGGGCCACTGGCACAACTATGTCACCTGCCAGCAGAGAACTCATGCATTTAACAGCTTTATCCCTACTTTGTCCCTAGTCTAAAAGAAACCTTGGATGTGTTCTTATCCTCTTCATCCCCACAACCCACTCTGATCTCTGACGAGGCCCTTGAAATGAGTGGTGCCCAGAGGTGGACCTGCAGGTGAAACACACCATGCAGTGAAAGGTGAGCCCAGCTACAGTTGCTGCAGCCTGGCAAGCATGAATAAGTACTGGTTTTGGTAACAATGTAGTTAAGGCAGCAACGAAAAATGAAGAGTTTGTCCTATGCTTTGTGCTTCAGAATAAGATTCTTGAGATTTGGCCCTGATACCATTTCGAGGATTTGGTCAGCCTTCAGCAGGACTTCCTGAATCATGCTCTGTAGGGACTGGATCAGGTCTCAAAGCTGTGGGACCATCACATTGACCATGCTCTGATGGAGATACTCTCCAACATTCAGCCCCAGATATCTCCCAAATGGAAATATCAAGTATAACAAAAATATTGACTGGAGGATGATGGAGTAGAAATCAGCTATGGCAGAGGAAATACATCACTCCAAGTACTGCTATTTATTTTTAAATTCACTTGGTGCTCTTGCTTGTGACCTGCCAAGAGTAGGACTGATGTCTTAATAAGAGGCTTAGGAGGCATTTTCCCCTCCACATCAGTGATGCCTCAGGCACTGTGGCTCTGCAGGGTCATTCTCCAGGGGTAAAGAACTTCCTCAGTCTTATTAAGTGTTCCACAGTACTTTTGAAAAGGTAGGAATAATTTCATTTATCCCTACGCGACACTGTGATCTTCCTAAGCAGAGTCACATGCAAAAATAAAGCTTCAAGTGCTTTTCATTTGGTGGACTACCTGAGGGAAAGAAAAAAGAGACACCAAGCAAACAATTCTTCCTTTAAATCTGTTTTTTCTCTGCTGGTACAGCTTCAACATGATAATATCAGACACCAGTTCTGACACATGTTCAGAATTAAGCCAGCAGCATAGTATACACCTGCGGATATTCTGTACACAGGTAATAATAACAACAGTAAAGAAGTTCACGCCAGCAGAAATGCTGCACTTATATCAGACCTACTTCTGCATGCAGAGCATTTGGGAAGTCCTTGGGACTTTTTCCATTGTTTTTAATCACAGCGTGAAAAGCACAGTAAACAAAAACTAAAGCAAGCAAGCAATGTTAGGCATAAACAATGTACAAGCAAGGAATAATCACACTGCTGGAATAAATGCTACAGTCCTTTCTTTGTAAGAAACATGGGCATAGATTCATAGATTCATAGATGCATTAGGTTGGAAAGGACCTACAAGATCATCTAGTCCAACCATCCTCCTATCACCATCCCTACCCACTAAGCTACTAAATCAAATCCCTTAGCACCTCATCTAAACGCTTCTTGAACAGCGCTAGGGATGGTGCCTCAACCACCTCCCTAGGCAGGCCATTCCAGTGCCTGACCACTCTTTCAGAGAAAAAGTTTCTCCTCAAATCTAATCTAAATCTTCCTTGGCGCAACTTGTGGCCATTCCCTCTCGTCCTGTCACTAGTAATCTGGGAGAAGAGGCTGACCCCCTCCGCACCACAATCCCCCTTCAGGAAGTGGTAGAGTGCAATAAGGTCCCCTCTGAGCCTCCTTTTCTCCAGACTAAACAATCCCAGCTCCCTCAGCCGCTCCTCATAAGACTTGTGCTCCAGACCCCTCACCAGTTTTGTTGCCCTTCTCTGAACACGCTCCAGGGCCTCAATGTCTTTCTTGTAGTGAGGGGCCCAAAACTGAACACAGTACTCGAGGTGCGGCCGCACCAGAGCTGAGTACAGGGGGATGATCACCTCCCTGCTCCTGCTGGCTACACTATTTCTAATACAGGCCAGGATGCCGTTGGCCTTCTTGGCCACCTGGGCACACTGCCGGCTCATGTTAAGCCGAGCATCAACCAACACCCCCAGGTCCTTTTCCTCTATGCAGTCTTCAAGCCATTCTGCCCCAAGCCTATAGCATTGCAATGGTGTGCATAGTCTGGTGCCGTTCACCAGACAGTGCCCTGAGTATTGCATGTTCTGTAAAAGAAACATGTTCTGTATCATCAAAAAATGTGTAAACACCTTACTCAACTCACCTTCATTAGCCTAGCCCCTTCACTCAATACATCTCCTTCTCAAGTACTCCATATATCAAGGAATCACAGAATCATAGAATCACAGGGTTGGAAAGGACCTCCAAGATCATCTAGTCCAACCATCCTCCTATCACCATCCCTACCCACTAAGCTACTAAATCAAATCCCTTAGCACCTCATCTAAACGCTTCTTGAACAGCGCTAGGGATGGTGTCTCAACCCCCTCCCTAGGCAGGCCATTCCAGTGCCTGACCACTCTTTCAGAGAAAAAGTTTCTCCTCAAATCTAATCTAAATCTTCCTTGGTGCAACTTGTGGCCATTTCCTTGGGTACTGTTTGTTGCCTGGGAGCCAGAATCAAAGCCCACAGAGCCACGTGAATATTTCATTATGTTTTTAGCTTTAGAAGTGAAGTTTGTTACAGTTCTTTAAAAAGTGCCCAGAAAGGCTGTGTTATCTGCATCCATGGATACCGAAAGCTTCTGAGGTGTGGCAGGGCCTATCCAGGCCAGCTGCTGGGCCTGCTTCCTGACAGAAGTGGGGCTTCACCTTGGGCTCAGAAGTGAGCAGAGGCATCCTCTCTCCTCAAACAGAAGTGAAATCTAAGCATCTTTACACTCTCAGGATGAAAAGGTCACACTGTGCCTGCTTCATCCACATGGCATTCTTGTGTCAGAAGCAAACAGACACAGAATTTCAGGCAGCGTGCAGATCTGTTTTGAGCAGTAAGCTGTTAAGCTGTCTCCCTGTATGTCTCACCTGAACTTTTCCTTGTCATCTTGCAGAGATAATCAGTTCAACTCTAACAAGCCTATATATATATATTCCCTTACATTTTCCCCTCACATTTTGTGCAAAGCGGTGACCACGGGTGGGACAGGAGGACAAATCCTCATCCTCCTGGAGCTTGTCAGTGGTATCTGTTGAGGTCATGGGTTAACATACAGCAGAATTCAGACAGCTGGCACAGCTTGTCCAGGCGTGAGTGTAACAACCTGTGAGGAGCTCTACTTTCACACAGAAATAAGAAGCATCCTCAGGGTACATGTCCAGCTCTGCTCACGTCCCTCTTGTCACTCCTGTCTCCCTCAGACAGCAGTCTGGATGGCACAAGGGAAAACCCTGGGCATCCAGCAGATGGGAAAAAGGTTATCCTCAGCAGCTGACAGTGAGCTGAACTGGGCACTGACCAGTGAAAAGTCCAAGGGCTCCTGGTCACCTCAGGGTTGCCTCCCTCTGTAATACGTGAATGAGTACAAACAGTTGCCTGTTATGGACCCCAGACAAAGAATCCCAACTACATTTAAAAAATACTTCCGTTTTTTCTAATTTCTTAACTTTTTCTTTAAAGCAATGACCACTGCAGTATAACCAGGAAACAAAGCAAAGCAAACAGAAAGGAAGGACTACACGATGCCCACTGTGCTTTTATCAACCCGTGAGTTTAATGTCAAATTTTATTTTTTTTTCCTAAGAGAGATCTACTGTTCCTCAGAATATCTCTCGAGCTTGGAAACTGTTACAGTAGAGATCTGAAACATAACCTTCAGCCTCCCAAAACAACATGGTATATCTTAGGTGATTAATTCAGAATATTTCAGCAACTCTCCATCACATAGCATGGAACACACTGGTCAGACCCCTGTGCACTGATCTCCTCCTGGCTCTTTAGATTCATTCTCAGACAGCTTTGTTACAGAGACTGGGAACTGTTGCACCGCCTCGCATTTGTCACGCCTGTAATCAAAGCACCGGGACACCACTAGAACCCAACTATCGGGATGTTGGATTAATAATCGGCGACGGAAGGAAGTGGCAGGGCTCAGCCCCCACCTGTGCCTGCCTCGTTCCACCCACACACCTCTTCCATAGCGAAGCGTTTCGCCAGGAAAAAAAAAAAATAAAATCTCCTTGGCGTGTTCAGGGAAGGCGTGGAGCCCGCAGGTAACAGCCCGCCCGCCCCCGGCCTCTGCGTGCAGCCGGCGGCAGCTTAGTTGCCCCGCCCGCCGCGCNGCGCTGCGCGGCGGCGGTACTATGCTCACGCGCGTGAAGTCCGCCGTGGCCAATTTCATGGGCGGCATCATGGCTGGCAGCGCGGGCGCCGAGCACGGCGGCGGCGCGGACCTGCCGCTGCGCTTCCCCTACGGGAGACCCGAGTTCCTGGGACTGTCCCCGGACGAGGTCGAGTGTTCCGCCGACCACATCGCCCGCCCCATCCTCATCCTCAGCAAGGAGACGCGGCGCCTGCCATGGACCACGGGCTACGCGGAGTGAGTACGGCTGCGGGCAGGTGGAGCCCTTCCCTTCGGCCCTTCCTCCGCCTCCCGCGGCTCCGTCGGTTCCCGGCAGAGCCGTCCCGGTCCCGTGGTGCGGCGGTCCCGGCCGCGGCTCCGTACCTGAGCGGGTGGGAGGCGCGGAGGGAGTGGAGGAGCGGTGGCTGCCGGAGCGCTGGGGATGGAGACCTTTGGTATCGGGACTGCGGTGGGGATGGGAGAACCGCCGGGAGCGGCTGCGCTCGGTCGTGGCTCGCGGACAGAGGTCTGTTGGTGTGGAACCTCGGCTTGGTGCGTGCGTAACTCCTTCCTCCTGCCCGTGAGCACTGGTTGGATGGGAACGCCGTCCTGTAGCCGCAGCAGCGCTGGCTGGCACCAGGTGCAACCCTGACACAAACGGTTGCACCGTCAGCGCCGGCCGCGGGCGCAGGGCAGCGTTTGGCCGCGGCTCCTCGCTCCTTGGCAGCAAAGCAGCTGCAGGGCAGCGTGCATCCTCGCACCTGACTCCATATCAGTACCCCGCGCTTCCCCCTCCCCGATGCTGGGAGCGGGGCTGAGGGTGCGGCTTCTTTCTGCTCCTGTCGTGACCGTTCCTGGCCCTCTGTGTCGCCCCAGCTGACATTGTACCGAAGTTCCTCTGACTGAGCTCGTCCATGCTGGTTTGTGTAGGCACTGACTTTGGGCATGTGAGAATTCTTAACAAAGCTACTGCAGTGAGGGGCTGATGAGTGATTGCTAGCTTTATTTAAAAGGTTTGTATGAGTTGCTGCATCACTGGGGGCACCCAAATAGGAAGGGAGATTTATAGGAGTTAAAATCAGATTGTTCTCCTCAAATCATTACAGAATTGAACACATTACTGAGCAAATTCCCTAGGAACTCTAAGTTTAAATGTTTAAAAGTAAGCTCTAATTGTTCTGCTACAATTATAGTCCCTCAAAAGCAGTTCTTTACCAAAGCAATAAGTGCTGCTATTCTTAGCTTGGAGCAGTGACTCTTAGTGGGTGGCTGTGGCTGCAGGCTGAGGGTAGGTTGCAGGCCCAGGTGTGTGCAGCCCTGCTGCCTGTAGCCTGGGCACTCTGTGGGGATGCCAGGGTTGTTCTCCTATGGGTGTCCTTCTGAGCTTTGAGCAGTTGGGTGAGCTGGGGAGCGTAACTAAGTTACTGGCCTCCATTCCAGTTGCTATCTGTGTGAAGAGTGATCAACCTTTGCTTTTATCACCTGGTTGTTCCACTTTTCTTGCCTCATCCCCACCCTGGTTATAGTAACAGCATTGACTTCAGCACTCTCAGAAGTGCTGTCAGGCTCTTCCCAGACACACCTGTCTGCTCCCCAATGTGGGCTCTGCTTGCAACCAGAATATGTCAAAAGGCTCACTGTGCTGGAGGAAAGAGAAAAGCAGTACTGCCAAAATTACATTGTCAGCGAAAGACAAAGCAATGCCACAGACATAACATGCAAAGGATATGAAGGAAATAAGGGCAAAATTGGGTTTTGCCGAATCTGGCATTTTTTCTCCCCTCCTATTCAGCTGTTCCCAGGCTGTCTGAAAATATTGCAGGGGCTACTTGGAGGTATATTTTCAAAATATCTGTTTTCCTTTTGGAATACCTTTGAATCAAATAAAGAAAAAGGAAAATAGCAGAAGGTCAAATTATTCTTCTACCTATTTTTGTTGGTTTGCTAGCAGAATGTGGGGGAGGAAGTACTTGTATACCATTACTTAGCATTGTGTTAACATCTATACTGAGGAAACTAGCAGAGCAGTTTGCCTCTTAGTGCAGCACAAATTAGCACTTGCAAGAGTACTGGGGGCTCGGTGTCCTCACCAGTGGCTTGTGGCATGTACCCACAGCAGATTGCTGTGTTCCATCAGGCTGTTGGCGGCGGGAGCTCTGAGCAGTGAGTTCTTGACACCTTGAAGTTAAGGAGGGGTTTGTTGTAGAGTTAGAAGATGGAGATTTCATCCTGGAGAGAGTATGTTCTGGCTTTGTTTTGTGTTTGCCAGTTGGGGTGGACCATGTACACAGCAGGGGGAGGGGTGGAGGATTTATGCTCTGTGCCCAGCACTGATGCTCATCCTGCTGTCTTTGGGAGGAAGCTGTGTGTGGAGATTGGATCAGAAGGTGCTTCAGTCTGAGTCCACAAAATAGCTCTTTTCTTATTTATTTTTTTTTCCAGGGACTTTCTTCTGTATTTCTGATTCCTAAGAATAGGGGTTCCTCCTCACCTTATGGAGAAAAGCCCACCCTGTTATTTACTTCTCCTCCTTAGCATCTGTGGCACTTGCCTACTCACCAGCCCTGTCCCAGCAGAGCAATCCCTGCTCCTTCTCCTCCTTCCCCTTCTCTTGCTTTCCTCATACTGAATATACTTTGCAATATTGCTCATTCATGTCGTATTTTAAATAAATAATTTTAAAAATAACTTATCTTTGTGGTATTATGCAGTGAAATGTAAATTAGCATTTAATTTTTATTATTAGCTTTCCCTCTTTCAGTGGTATAATCATTATGCAAAGCATGTAGGCAGGCAAATGAAATCTTCAAAAACATACTTGGTGCTGGGATAAAACATCACCACTTCCTGAAATTTCAGTAGGAATCCCACAGGGATTTGTCTTTCCTTAGTGAGCAGTTTGAAAGTTGTCTGGTGGAGTATCTGTCCTGCCTCCTGTTATTGCATGGAAGACCTGAAACCCAGTTCATCCCATGCTAGAGTGGCAAAAGGCCGCTGGTGTATGTTTCAAAGAGAGATGCTCTTACGCCATAGGCACCCTTCCGGCAGTCAGCAAACAGGGTAGAAACAAAATGAACATTGTATCCTGCGTGCCGTTAGCTTTTTGGTTGTCTTTACAAGTATCATTTTGCTTAGAAATACTTTTTTGAATCAAAGGCATCCCAGGCTGAATGTGGTTAGCTGATATGTTTTAGAAATGGCCAAGGGAGAGAGCAGTCTGTTAGCAAGCATTCCTTTAAGTCTGCCTTTAATCCAGGGGAGTAAGGAGGCTTGCTGAGAAGCTATGATTTATTAGAGTTGAGGAGGGGGGATCCTATCTGACACTGCATTTACTCCTTGCCCCCTGCCCTCTGCAGGCAGCTGCACTCCAGGGCTGTGGGGCTGCACCATGAGCTGCTTGCTGAGCTGCAGCTTGGGTTGCCCTGCTGCCCCAAGGAAAACTTCTGTAGCTGCTTTTTGTGTCTTAGAGTATTACAACCTTGCAGAGCTTCTGTTAAGCTGCTGTCAGCCTCAGTGCTGAACACTGAAAGTGTAGAGGCAGCGGTAGGCATGGTGTGAGTAGCATTAGATGGCTTAGATAGCATTCACCCATGTTTGAGCTCTGCCTATAGCATTGCTTTTCACATTTCAGTCTGTCTATCTTGTTCCTACCTTGAAAGCAGAGCATGAGTGGGATGGAGCAGAGCCTTCCTCTCCTGTCTGATTACATAGAGCACAAAACGATTGATCCCAAATTGGCAACTGACAAAGAAATGGTCTGCCTTGATCTGAAGTTACAGAGAAACTGTAGCTGAATGACATTTTGTGTAAGGAAAGCAAAACAATAATAAGAGTCCTGGGGTGGACTCATAACTTGCTTTTTCCCTATCACATGCTTTCTTCTCTGTTCCCTATTCTTACCTTCCAAAGATTCATTTGGAGACTAATATAAAAAAACACCATTAAATGCACTTTAAACACATGATTAAGTGAAACAGAAAGAGACTCAGTCATGTTGTCTGTTCCCTTTTAGGCAAAGGCTTGTTTAACTTTTCTTAAATCACTGGATTAAACTGTAGATATCTGCAAGCTCCAAGTTATAATAGGTAGGCAGAAAGTAGGTTTTTGCGGTGCGTACGTGTCTTGGCTTTATAAAATCAATGTATTACCACAGCAGAACCTTTTGCTTGATGAGCCACAAAGTCCAGGCTCGTTTTTTCCACAATGTTACATTTCAGAAGTCTTGCATCGCTGTGGTTTCCCTGCTCTGCAGGCATGCAGCAGCAATTAAATTTTCTCTGTGGTGTGGTGACTGCTGACCCATAATGGATACAGATTTGTAGGTGAGGTATTATGGCTGTGTCCTTCTGCAGTCTTAAAACTGAGGTGCATTGTTATAGCAATACCTTAAATTGAAAATGAAGAAAGGAGAAGGGAAGCATATAGATTTTTTTCCACTCTAAGCACTGGTTGTTTTGTAAGGCTGGTAATGTCATGTCATATTTTCTTGTGCCATGTTACTTAACTTATAGGAAATGAGTGTACGTGAGGACTGTGTGAAAGCTTTTTATTGATATTGTTTGAGCAGTTTTTTTGATCATCCTATATTTTAGGTTGTAACAACCAAGCTAAAACTTGTTCAGTGTCTCGGTTAGGATAGCAGAGAGGTAGTTTTCCACCTGAAGTTCAAGGTAGGTGAAAGCTTCTTGTGGCTGGGAGGTGGGATAAACCAAAGCAGAGGAATTGTGTGTCCTGAGTTGGACAGTATGTCAGTGTTGGAGGTCAGCACAGGTCTCAGTGCTCCTCATCTCTTATCCTGATTCCGTTGCCTGCTATTAACAGGCAAAGACTCTGTGTGTGGCTCCTGTGAGTTGCAGGTTAGGTTCTCCTTTCTGGGATCCTGCTTTGGAACTGTCAGCTGGGAGCATGAGTCATCCCTGCATGTAAACAGGTTTTTGTCTGTGTTCTGTTTGGTACAAATATCAGAGGGATGACAAAAAAGGCATTCCTCTTTCTGAGCATGTTCTGTTTGTCTTTTATTTATTTATTTA
>VXAB01000053.1:0-49580 GCA_013399175.1 Odontophorus gujanensis
AGCCCCGCAGGAACGGACAGCGGGGCCGACGGTCACCGGCGGGTACCGACATCCGCGCGCATGCGCGGCCGGGGCACGCCGGGAAGCGCTGCTCGGAGCGGACTACAGCTCCCAGCGGGCACCGCGCCGCTCCGCACCGGCAGCGCGCTGTGCTGTGCCGCGATGTAGGGCTGCTGCGCTGCGCTGCGCTGCGCGGCGGGCGCTACGTTCCGGGCACGAGGCGGGACAAAAAAGACCTTCGGGGCTCCGTGGGTGGGTGGGAAGAATATAAGTGACCAATGGCAGCCGTAGCGCGCTCTCATTCCGCGTACCCCGTAACGGGGCAGCGGGTGTACCTCGGGCGGCTCCGGGCAGAGGGCCGACCCCCAGCGGAGCGCAGCGCAGCCACGAACGGTCGGAGCTCCGTTGGTTCGCTTCGGGCGCCTAAAGGGACGGAGCCGAGATCAAACCCGTGACAAAAAAAAAAAAAAAAGAAAAAAGAAAAAAAAAGTTTACAGCCGCGCATTGGCTTCTGCGCGCGGTGAGGGAAAGCCGCAGAGGGCTCCGCAGCCCCGCGGGACAGCCCGCCCCGCAGGGCCGAGCCACGCGCAGCGCTGCGGAGGCGCCGACGGACGCACGGGGCGGGCGCGCCTCCCCCTTCCCCCTCCGCGCTGATCCGCGCCGCGCTGACCGCGCACGGGTGCGGGGCCGGGAGATGCGGAGGTAAACAGCGCGGCGGGGCGGAGCGGAGCGCGCCGGGCAGGTGCTCGGCCCCAATGCGGGAGCGCGCCCGCGGGGTCGTTCCGCCGAGTTTGCGTGCGGGAGGAGGCCGGGAGGCGGCGGGGCTGCGGCGACCGGGGCACCGCGGTGCGCCTTCTGCCGGCGGCGGGGCTGCGGCAGCCGGAGCCGAGCTGTCCGCCCGCAGCTCGGCGGTGCCGCCTCTCCCCGCGGGTCCGCTCCGGTTCCGTCCTCGTCCTCTCTCTGCGCCCCGAGGGCCGGAGCCCGCCGCCCCGGCTGCATGCCCGCCGCGGTGTCGGCACGGCTGGATTCGCTGGAGTCCTGGGCCTTCCATGCGCTGCTGGTGCTGCCCTATATGTTCTACGTGGGCTTGTTCTTCGTCAACGTGCTGATCCTGTACTACGCTTTCCTCATGGAGTACATCGTCCTCAACGTGGGCATCGTCTTCCTGCCCGAGGACATGGACCAGGCGCTCGTGGACCTGGGGGTGCTCTCCGACCCCGGCTCCGCGCTCTACGAGACCGACAGCGAGCTGGACGTCTTCGGCACTTACTTGGAGTGACGCCGTCCCGGCGCGGGCCCGGGATGTCCGCGCCGCCTCTCCCCTCGCGGCGGTCCCGGGTCGCACTGCCCCCAGGCCGGGCCGCGGAGGGGCCGCAGAAGTAAGTCACTGCCGCCGGCTCCCGAGGGCCCGCAGCCTTCGGAACGGCGGGGAGGGACCGGCGGGGCGCGGGCACAGCGAGGGGAGGGGAGGGCCGAGCTCCGCTCCGGGCGGCTGCGGCTGTCGGGGCTGCGCTGAGCTGGGCTCGAAGATGCTGCGAGCCGTTGCCCGCGGTAGCCGACGTTTCCCGCTGTTGTCACATCGATCGGAGCACGAGGGTTTGTTTGATCAAACGTTTAGTTACCGCTGTAGCTGTCAGTGACGCTACCGCGCTGGAAATGTAAGGATTCAGCGTTTTGTAATGCTGAACTGCAGCTGGGGAGAGAACCACTGTTTCCAGCGAGGACGTTCTGTGCCAAGTGTATGCTAACAAAAACATTTGCGGTATAAACTGTGTTCCCAGATGTGCCAGCAGAATGTTTTAGCAGAATATTGCCTGCGTGCCTGAAAATCAGGTTAGAATGCCTTTCAAGTTCTATTTGAAAATGTGCACGTAGGGGTTTCTGTTGTAAGGTCACAGACGTGACCTTGGTGAACGTGTCTCACGAGTGCTGCCTGTCACTGCACTATTTTAGTGTCTTCAACCTGAAAAAAATTACCATAAAAGCAAAACCATATCTCTTCAATGCAGACCTGCATGCAGGTTGAAACTCTCCCTGTTATTTCCTTAAAGGTTCCATATGAAGCAGTAGTGACAGGTTTTGGTCAATAATCTAGATGAAATGGGAATTGCTGGTGTTGGATAAATATGTATAGCACCAACACGGCTGAGCAAGGCTTGGACAAAGGCACGTGGGAGCACAGAAGTGTGACACTGGAGACACAGATATCTCTTGCTACTGGAGAGATTCCGCTACGTATGTCTGGGTACGTTCACACGACTGTTTGGTGCATCCCAAGCAGGATTGCAAGGGTCAGAATCCCTTTTGCTGGCACGGATCTGTAGCAGAGCTGAACTGCCCACGCTGTGCTGCTGCCTGCTTCCTGTGGCTGCTCGCAGCCCTTTTCAGTTGGACAAACAACACACAGGGTTAGAACACAGGGAGCATGAATCAAAAGTCTTTGTAAGAATTCTTCAGACTGGTATCTCCTGCCTTCCAGGAAAGAATTGCATAATAGTTACTGGCAAAATCTTGGGTGCAGAAGGTCCTAACCCTTCACTTCTCAGAAACGTGATTCCCTAAACTCCAGATCTTACTACTCCAACATCACCCAGAAAAAGGATTAAGAAAACAGATGTCTACTAATCCTTGTATGAGGTGATGGTGGAAGAGTTTTCTGCTGATAGGATCTGTTACAAAGAGCTCTTCTGGTTTTCAGGGAAACCTGTGGAGAACAACAGCCACATCAGCGTACATGGCTGATTCTTCCTACTACATGAGCACATCGTTTAATGGAGCATAGGATTTCAGCACCATTCTGTTCAGTGTCAGTAAATGATCTTAACATTTTCCTTTATATCGGTAGGTTAAGAAGCTCTGCAAAGTACTTGGTACTTTGCTGTAAGACAACGTCACCTCCATACATAGAAATGCCAGCGGTGTCCCGGTGCTCAGAGGTGAGCGCTGGCCTGCTCAGCTCACGGCCAGCTGTGCCCTTCCCTGTCATTTGGCAGCTGTCACCTTACATTGTTGTTTCCATTGAGAAACAAATCACAAATCTTCAAAATTCAATTACTAGAGAGCAAAGCGTTACTGCGCTCCGTCTATTTATATATTTAATTATATGTTCAGCAGCCGGGCTGCAAATTGCCTAGCTGTTCAGCTGCCAGGCCAACGCTCAGCGCGTCACCATGAGAAGGGATTTGTGCTCAGATCCCACTTATGGGGTTCTTCACAGTGCTGGGCACAGGGACGCTCACTTGGAGCCGCCATGCTGAGGATTCAGCAGGCAATGCAGGAAGAGCGGTCTCAGCTTCAACAGGGATGGAATGATAGGAGCATTGCTCTTTGCATAAGGGATAAGAGGAGTGCTCTTCATGTGACTCACCAGCGATTACTGAGAGCAACTAACTGAAAAGCAGTGATTAGCCTCAGCTAAAGCCTTGCAGGTGTGCTCCTTGCATTTAAAAAGTGTTGCCTGCCATGCAGGAGATGAGTGGCATGTGTGAACAGGAATACAAAGGGAGGAAATCCCAAGAGACTGTTCTGCACAATGTGGAAAAGCTTATTTCAGTGTAAAAGAGCACATGGATCAGAAGAGCTATGTTCTCTGTTGCACTGAAAACCTCAGCTGAATATATGCTCAACAGGAGCAGAATTATGTTTAGGTTTCTAACCATAAGTGATGGCAGAGGTTGAAAACAGACGACAGAGCTCGAAGAAGCCTCCTGTCCTACTCAACTGGAGCAATCCATCTGTGTGAGCTGGGCAAGATTGAGCTGACTCATGGCACCTACCCTTTTCCCTTGGGCATGCCAGATTCTTCATTATATTTGAAGTCCTCTGGAATAAGGTGATGTGATTGTTGTCTTTGCGCTGCCTTATAATCAGATGTGACTCATCACAAAGTAATCTAATCAGAGGGATAATGAGCAATTGATAATGAAAACCAAATTGGAAACATTGGATTTATGTAATCTTAGAAGCGATACCTGTGTTTTTTTCAAAATGAATTACGTTGTATGTCTTCAGTGAGCAGAATCCAGCATCCAAAAGCTTGTGACTCAGCACTTCTGCTGTTTGCCAGCATGTAAATCCTGAATCAGGCAAAGAAATAGCTGTACTCATCGGCTTATCAAAGTAGTGCCAGTTAGAGCTGAGGGCTCACCGTCTGCAGGAGGCAATGTGGTCTAGTGGGGAAGGGAAATAAGCATGCTGTGCCCCATGCTGGGTCTGCCACTGGCAGCTTCTGTGAGCTTACCTCAGCTGTGCCTCTCTTCCATCTCAGAAACTGAGCGGATCAGAAGAAAGTTAACACCAGCCATGCCAAGATGCACATAAATGCATTAGAACTCTCCTTGACTTGGAGTTGTAGAAATGATGAGCAGAGTGATTTGTTACTTCTCTTCTACCTTCTCATTTTTGTGCTCTTCCCTTATTTGTAGGAATCTCCTTGCTAAAGAAAAAGAAAGGTGAGTCGTTGACTCCATGATATGGATAATGTCTATTTTGTTATCAGTTATATCAGTTATAGTAATGACAAATTTAATGTAATGACATCTGGAATTTTCGGAGCTGTGAACTCTTAGGTGTTACTAAAATTATTAGAAGTTGAATGCTCAAACTCACCTGGCAGCTCTGCTGTAAGGAGACTGTTACACTGCAGTGGTTCTTTGCAGGACTTCTGTCCTAGATGGAAAGAAGACAAAATCGTGGCTGAGCAATGAACAGTTCAACATCGCTAACCACAGCTTGGCACAGTCCTGAGGGATTTTCTTTTCTGCCACATGCCTTCATTTCTACTATGCAAGAAAGGAGGCAGATTTTCTTCTTTTTAAAATTTTCCAAGAGCTGCTGTTAACAACATGGATGAAATTAAGAGACATTTAATTTAGGGTAGAAATACTTAAGGTCAGAGTGTTCAGTTTGTTGAAAGCCCCGAACGCAGGTGATGTTGAGGAATTTTTTTTAATCTCCTTTCTGTGTTTTTTCCCTACAAAATGAAGTTGACTCTAATCAACTTAATAGCAGGTGTTGATACCCACATAGCAGTTTCAAGCTGTCAGAGGAGTTGAGGAATGAGTTCAGCTTCATTCTTCATGTTTGTTTTCTCTTGGGAACAGGCAGAACAACGCTTTGTTTCAGATGACAACTTAGCAGTCTTAAAATAGAAGAATAATTTGTTTAGAGAAATTTAGGATGTGTATTTGACCCATCCAACTCTTTGTCTTTCTTCTCTCTTAATGATGCTGATTTATATGGAGTACAAACGTCCCAAGGAATTATATGCAGAAATGGCTGAATTTAAGAGGTTGAACATTCTGTCAATAATTCCATAAGTATCTGCAGAAGCTCCACCATCTGCTGGTATTAAGGGGTTTAAAAATTGTCCCTCTCAAGGCCTGGTGGTAGAGTTTGGGGTGGAATAAAATCAGTGGAAATAAGAAGGAACAGTTCAGCCATGATAGAGGTCCCAGTGCTCAGGGTTTTCTTTTACCCTGAAGACCAAATCCTTGCTCTGCAGGTGGGTGCTGAGAAGCATCAGTGTTGTGATCTGCTGTGGGGAATGCAGTACTGAACTTCCCTTCAGCCTGCAAAGGGTGTTGTTTCCCAACTGCTAGACAGCAATTTTCTCCTTTGTCAAAGCAATTGTAAAAGGGGTTGTGGCTCCTCATGCTCTGTTCTGCAGGGAGATAGGCACATTCTTCTGTGAGAATTGTATTTTCCATACAACTGTAATGAAAAAGGCAAAGGCTAATGGGACCCATATATGACAAATGAGGGTATAATGGATAGTAACAGCACTTGGCAAATGTTGTATTGCTGTGTGAAGCAGGTGACTGACCTAAGGCTGCTCTTTGAAAGGTCAGGAAAATGTTGCTGAGGCTCCCTCAGAGGGCATGGCCCAAATAGGCCACAGTATCTGAAACACTTTTAGAAAGCTGTGAAACAGAAAGTAAACTGCCAGGATGCAGAGCGCAGTCACTGCCTTTCCTTTGGTCCAGCCCCAGTCATGAGCAATGACTTCATACGTGGAATTAACAAAAATACTGTGACTGCTTTTCTTCTTCTCATGCTGAAGTTGTGCTATTCCAGCTGTGCTATTACATGCTGGCAAGTATTTTCAGACTGTTGGATGGCTGGTTCTGAGATTTGAAAAATGTGTTATCTTTGGATTTTCCAGGTTTTTGGGTTTTTTTTTCAGTTTTCTGTTAAATTTGAAGGACAGAAATAATTGGCTGAATAGAAACAGAAGATTAAATATCCAGGTCAATTCTATCATTCACATTGCATTTAATATCTGGCACTACAAGTCTTGGTCTAGCAGCCCTGCAGCTGTATTTGAAACATTTGTTAGACAGTTTTATGCTTTGCTTTGGAAGCCCAGTGCATTTTGCTGTGCTGTTTTTAAGTCAGCTGGGGATTCGATCTGCAGCGCAGATCTGCCATCTCTCAGAACTACCTGCTGTGTTTGTTCAGATAACCATCACATTTGTAACCTGCTAGAACTGCTATTCCCCTTAGTTTGAGAACCAGGATATTGAGCATATGACTGCTGTTAGCATGGTACTTTAGTGTTGGGCATTTGAGAAAAGGACCTCACTGACCACGGAAGTGCTTTTCACTCCTGGCTTAGCATCTACGAAATGGCACAGAGGAACATGGGAAATGCTGCCTCTCAAACCTGAAATGAGCTGCTCCTTCCCTTGGATCTTTACAATTCTGCCGTCCTTCTCTACATTCTTTGCTGCTGTATGATCTTCTTGAAATGTGGAAACCAGAAGTGCACATAGCATTCACAATGTACGCACACTGTGGTTTTTATGGTACTTACCATCTTCTTCTCAGTGCCCTTCATGATGATGTCCAAAGTTTTCTTGGTTTTTTTGGGTACCATGGCTGAGATAATGAGCTCAGGGAGTTGGTGGTGGTGATGCCTAGTTGTAGTTGTCAGCTCCAACCTCAGTGTCACATAGGCAATTGTAGATTATTTCTCTGTAATCGCATTCATAGAATCATAGAATGGCCTGGGTTGAAAAGAACCTCAGAGATCGTGTTTCAACCTCCCTGCCATGGGCAGTCACCAACCACTAGACCAGGCTACCCAGAGCCACATCCAGCCTTGCCTTGAATGCCTGCAGAGATGGGGCATCCACAGCGTCTCTGGGCAACCTGTTCCAGTGCTTCACTACCCTCTGTATGAAAAGCTTCTTCCTAATATCTAACCTAAATCTCCCCTGTCTTAGTTATACAGCATTATACTACCTCATCTAAGGCCACCTGCCCTTTTTTTGCCCACTCTATGTTATGAGGTCCTTCTGGGGTTCTTTGCTGTCAGTGCAGCACCTGAATACCTTAAAAAGTTGAATGATTTATTTATTTACTTTTGAAAGAAACAGATGGCATGGTGCTGTATCTAACATAACACAGTGACTTCTTTGTTCAGCGTGGGTCTGGAGGGTTACCCTGCATTTCTATTGTGTTCTTTTTTAAACAGATTCATTAAACAGCTGAAATGGATTATGGCCAGGTTAATGGATCAAGTAATGGAAAGAAACTGTACTCTGAAACGTAGAGGTGAAAAGAAGGACAAGGGGACAACGAGAAGAGTTGTTATCAGACCTTGTCAGCTGTGACTTCTTCCCCATGACCATTGCCTCTTGNCCTGGGTTGAAAAGAACCTCAGAGATCGTGTTTCAACCTCCCTGCCATGGGCAGTCACCAACCACTAGACCAGGCTACCCAGAGCCACATCCAGCCTTGCCTTGAATGCCTGCAGAGATGGGGCATCCACAGCGTCTCTGGGCAACCTGTTCCAGTGCTTCACTACCCTCTGTATGAAAAGCTTCTTCCTAATATCTAACCTAAATCTCCCCTGTCTTAGTTATACAGCATTATACTACCTCATCTAAGGCCACCTGCCCTTTTTTTGCCCACTCTATGTTATGAGGTCCTTCTGGGGTTCTTTGCTGTCAGTGCAGCACCTGAATACCTTAAAAAGTTGAATGATTTATTTATTTACTTTTGAAAGAAACAGATGGCATGGTGCTGTATCTAACATAACACAGTGACTTCTTTGTTCAGCGTGGGTCTGGAGGGTTACCCTGCATTTCTATTTTGTTCTTTTTTAAACAGATTCATTAAACAGCTGAAATGGATTATGGCCAGGTTAATGGATCAAGTAATGGAAAGAAACTGTACTCTGAAACGTAGAGGTGAAAAGAAGGACAAGGGGACAACGAGAAGAGTTGTTATCAGACCTTGTCAGCTGTGACTTCTTCCCCATGACCATTGCCTCTTGAGTGTGCACTACCTTCTGTGATTCGTGTACAGTACTGGGCTTCCATAGGTAATTTGGGGATGGACTGTGTGAACAAACGGTATAAGCTATGTTCTCTTATAACAGAAAATCAAGATATTACTCAGATTTGATAAACTTTTCAATAAATACCATTTCATCTGAATGGACACACTGTTGATGCTGCTTAAGCAACTTTTGCATTCACACATTGTAGTTCCACATCTGTGGCCTCTCAGGGGAACATATCCAGGAGTGCTGCAAGGTTCTGTTCAGGGCAGTATTATGACAAGAACTGCACTAGTATGAGACTTTAAATTGTGAGCTTTGAAACAGATCAGAGACTGGATTTGGTTAGGTGGATTAATTATCTAACAAGATGTTTTGCAGATTAAGTTCATGTTCCTATGTACAGATCTGAAAGCAATACAATAAAGACCGACCTTTTCCATGAAAGAGTAATCAGTCATTTGTTGGAGTGGTTCTTTTTCTGTTTGAACAGAAAATAATGTAAATATGCTTTCCATGCTGAATGTAGTTCCTGATTATTGAGATGACCAGCACACAGAAAGTCCTTCTACGTGGAAAACATCTTAAAAAATAGACAAGAATTGAAATTTCAGGAACCATATAATGTATAGGGGGAAAATAAAAAGGTATTGTACAGGTTTTGAATTAGTACATATCTTTCAAAGCCAAGTTTTCATATCAGTGTATTTAATAAGCCAAAATGGTGTATCAAGAACATTTCTGAATTTTGATGTAGTCACCTGTGTAAAGAATGGACAAGTTTGAAGACTTAAGTTTGTGTTTGAGTGCCCTTTTGGGACTAACACAAGAAGTACTGAATTTTGCTACTGAAGGCAGCATGCCTGCTGGCTGTATAGTTAGGACTTTGATACTGTTCAGAAATAGCTTACACCAGTTATTCAGGGTCACACGTATGCCATTTTAAGGACGTGGTTTAGTTTGTCGTTATAGGTACTTATATAGCATCTGCTGCTTGTAATCGTTCTCTGCAGTGGGTTTATGCCACATGATGTGCAGGTTAAGGAATATGACTTCCACCAGGTAATTCACTTTGGTGCTTCTGAATTGAAGATCAAGACTTCTGATTTCTCAGAACAGCTCAACTTTAGATATTTCTACAATGGAGAAAGTGCACAGATTGGAATTAGATCTAATTGCCATCATAAAATAAGCCTGAGCATTTTAGCAAGGCTTCAGATGTAAGAAAAAGAATTTGGGACTGAAGAGACAAGATAAGCATTCATCTCATCCTAAAAGGATATTTTGGAACGCAGATTTGATTGGAGTAGCTTTTTTAGGGTAGCCAGTGAATTTGGTCCTCTGCACACAAGGCACTCAACAGATGAAAGCCTTTCCCAGGAGCTTTGTTAGAGCATCCAGACCTTGATTAATTTAAAAACTTGTAACTGCAGAAAGTGCCAAATGTGTCAGAGTTTGGTGATCCTTGGGGTCCATTCCGACCCAAACTGTTCTATGATTCTATGATTTTTTCTGTTATTAGCAGGCAACGTCAGTCAGCACTTTTATACCTTCTACCTCTGGATGCACAGTCTACAAGTTGGCGTTGTGAGATCTTGTGGCCTGTTCAGAAAGCATTATTTATCCATTTCCAGATGACTGAACTGGTAAGTGCTAGCACACTTAGAGGCCACACTGTCTCCCTTGCACGCTGCTTGCCACTAGCATGGAATAAAGGAGTCCTCAGCTTGTCATCACATTCAGAAATCAGCAGTGGTTTCCCAGTGTTTCAGAGAGAAAAATCAAAATGATTTTTGATGAGTATTGCAAGCTACTGTAAAAAGGAATACTCACTTTTATTAATACTTCCAAAAATGTGTATAAAAATGACCGAAACACTGCATCACAATTTACAATGTACATTAAAAGCATACATCTCTCACTAAGAGAACAGTAGTATTCCCGACACCATTTTAGCTGTGCAGAGTGCTGTAACATTCAGCTGCTTCCATAACAGTTAGCATATTCTTAGATTCAGTCACAGTGAAGCCTGTCTGCAGAATATATCCCTAAAGGGGCATTTGTCTTCCAAAGTGTCATTCAAGGAAGCCGGGAGGAGGGTCACCCGTAGCTCTGCGTGGCTGGAGTGTTGTAGGCTGATGGGAATGTCACACCAAATTTAGCTCAAGCTAATTCCCATTCAAGCACCTTAAAGAGGGGGACATAAATGAGGTTTTTCCACATTTCTGGCTAGAATTGGAAGACTGAAGCAGATAATGAAGGAAAATATAATTTTCTCGTGAGAATTGTATTCTCCATAGTGTTTTTCACTTTGCTCTCTTGTACTATTGCCTCCACATACTAGGTCTGGATCCTGACTTCTGTGAACAAAAGCAGCAAATTAGAAGACCTTCCTTCTTTCTTTAAATTGCCAGGATTCTGCGGATGCAGAAATGTTAGTGGAAACGTAATTTGCTGGAAAGAATTAAGATTGAGGTTTTGAACTGTTTAAATTGGGGATGTTTTTAAACCAAGTAGCAGAATATTTGGAAGGTGAGTTGAGAGATGCTCATTTGTAAAGATTCTTGGTCAATGTCTTCAGTGCTTCCTAGCAAAAGAGACTTAAAGGAGATTGTTGATCTAACCCCAAGCTAACAAAATGAGGTACACAGCCCTCCCTTCCCAATCTGTAGCACAGTGAATGCTAACTTCTACCATCCAAGTTTGTTTTCGTCTCCAGCTTGCAAAGACATGCGACCAGAGTGCTAGTCCTCACAATTGCCTCTGTACAATTATAATTTTTTTCTGTGTTCAGAAGGCTGAAGCACAAGAAAAGAAAAAAAAAAGAAGGAGACTACTGTTTTGCTATTGCTTTCATCAGGACCAGGATTTGGCTCAAATAGAACTGAAGCCAGCAGAGAAGATCCATGATAATTATTTGAAATAAGTGATTTCCTATCATTGCCTGATTCTTCATAACTCTGTAGAAGCAGACCACATCAAGAACACAAGGTAGTGGTTTCATTTTCAAGTATAAAATAGATGCTTGTGCATTTTGTTGTCTCTCAGTTCAGGTATATGAATGAGAAGAATTGGTTTCAGAAGTCCAACTTTTATTTTCAGTTCCTCAGAATTCCATAAACAAATACTTTAGCTGACACTTTAAAACCCAGAATGTCGTACTGAGTGAAATTATTTCACTCAAAAATAGAAAAAACCCTCAAATTTGCAAAGTCATGACAGGGTAAAAACCTTTAACTCTGAGGATTTTTGTGTACTGGGCTATTTGTGTATAATTGGATTTCTGTCACATCATCAGAAAAATCCCTGATAGTTTTTCAGTTTTAATTTCTCTCTTTTCTCCCTCTAGTCTTTTTGAAGGAATCTGTAACAAGACAGTATTTGATAAAAAATACCTTTAAGGCAGCATTGGTAATGAGCATGAGGAAAAGAGCCACTTCTAGATTCCCGAGGATAACATTACAATTTCAGGCTGCTTTCCAGACTGTTTTTTTCTTATGCTTCTGACCCAAACACTTCCATTTAATCCGGATTTAGGTGAAAACTCCAACTTTGGTGGTCCAAAATCAAAACAAACTTAAATGCGTTTATCAGTGGCACCACAAAACAATTAGTTTTCATCTCTCACTACTTCAGATGTTGCAGGTGCAGTAGCTTGCAGCATACGCTTCGAAGAGTCAATAGAATTTTCTACGGCCAATGAGAAGGTGACTCCTCTTCACTTTTAATAGTGAAAATTATCCAGATGTTCTTCTGCGAAATGATATTACTTAACTGTTCATCAATGCAGTGGAAACACAACTGAGTTTTGAAAAAGCATTTAAATGACCTCTTAAAAATTTGAACTCCATCATTCACCCACTTCAAGCATGACCAAGAAGGTTCATTGTGACATTTTTTATGTGACCATAAAAATTGGCGTTTAATTCCTGTTTCATAAAGCGGTGAGATAGAAAAACACAGAAGAGACCTTCCCCTCTTCTTTATGTTACCTGTGAAACAATGGAAACAGTACATTAGATGCAAGCACATCAGCTTAATCACCATTAACATCACCAAGACTGCGGATATGTGCTCTGAAGAAACATGACAGTTGTCTGTGGGTGCTGGATGTTTCCAGTTGGGAAACAGGATCCAGACTTCCTGATGCTACCAATCCTCAGTGGTAATGAGGATAAAGGCTTTCTCACATGCTCAGGTACTACACTGACGTGGCAGCCTGTACCACAAAAAGGCACTGCAGACGCAAGAGGATGGTTGTGGTGGAAGATGCAAGGAGTTAGAGAAAACTTTGCCTTTATGAGGCTTCCCAGCAGTGCTGTGATCCTTAACATCTTCTCTCCCAGGTAGGTATGATTTTTCAGCATGACAAAGAGTTGGTAATTTATTGTGCTGTCAGCTATTAATCATCACTACAGCTTTTCTGTTCTGCTGTATAAAGCTGGTTTGTGAAGCTGGCAAGGCACCTGAGCCCTCCAAAACCTGTAGTCTGATGAGAGCTATAAAAATAACTAAATCTGCATGTGGTGATTTGTGCACTGAGAGCAAGAGTCATACAAAACCTTGGTGCTCCTGCATGGCTTTGGGAGCCAAAGACAACTGAAGGACTATTCAAAACAGCTGCAGCCTTGCAATCACTGCAGCGTGATGTTGGCCAATTGAAGGAAAGCTGGAGAATCTCTGCTGTCTGATCTGACTTCTTCATCTTTGCAGAGATCATTTCATTGATTCATCCTGCGTTATTATTATTATTTTACAAGAGCAAGAGGAAGCACGTAGCAGAAAACTGGGAGTAGAAATATTAAATGAAATCATAACTTCCCATAACTGCCTGCTGCAGCTCCGTCAGACCAGTGATGTCAAGGCGGTCAAATCCTGGTGATCATCAGCAAGGTGTTCTTTGCTAAGGATACAATTATTTCAAGGATCCTAGAGACTGTGCAGGCAGAATCAATGAAGTGAAAGTGGCAGCTAGTGAAGTGGACAAACTGCATAAAATGTAGTGACAAAGAGGAATACAGAAACTAATGGTTTGCTCTGAATACAGTACAGGCACAGGTTCAGAGGGAGACAAAACAGCTGTGGTGGATTTGTATTAAACAAAGGAGAAGTGAAGTGATTTACTTCAGTAAAAAAACAGCACAAAACAACCTCTGAAGAGTACAGGACTCATGAGAAGAATGCAGAGCTATTTAGTTTTGTGCAACAAAAGATAGCAGGTTAGCAGGCCTGCTGCCAGGCACCGAACTGGTCTGAACCAGGCGCTCTTGATGAAATTCACTCTTACCCTCACAGCTCTTGCAGTCTGCTCATGCTGGCATTAGGGAAATAGGGGATCAGGATGAACGGGGGAATGAGTGTGATAAAGAGATGTGCCAGCATCTCTTTATGTAGCCACGTACACATAGATGCTGTTGCTGTTCCTGCTGCCAGTCAGACCTATGAGAATCTACCACAAACCAAATCTGGCTGTCTCAAGGAGCCAGGATTTACATTACCTTTATAGGTAGGATCATCTGAACCTACACACTGATCCTAGAGTCCAGCTGCTGAAGGTGTTCAAGAACTCCATATGGAATTGTAGGATTCCACATCCTGTAAGAGCGAGTTCAGAAAAAAAAATAATTAAAACATAATTCATTCCATAGGTTTTTTTTGGGGTTTTGTTTCTGGTATATTTTTTTATATATATATTATATATATATTTATTGTTGTTGGTAGAGATAATGGAGTTTTGCTTTGGCTTTTCTTCCCCATTCTTCCCCCAATCATTATTTAAGCTATGAAGCAAAGGAAAATACATTTTCATTCCAAAGGAAGAAGTCCACTCCCCCATAAAATGCCTGACTCTGATTATAGGACACACTACAGTCCTGTCTCCATAATTGTTCTTTAGCTTCCTATCAAACTCCCGTTCTTTAAATATGCACTGGCAGCTTCAGTCTATTTAACCTCTAATGATGGCTGCTCACTGTCTATCCTTCAAACACAAGTCCTGCAGCACAGATACCAGCTACACTGGGAGAGCAGAAGATTAACGGTGGAGTGCAAACTGACCTTAAAGCTGAACAAGCTTGCTTGCCTGCGGCAATGGGGAATTAAAGCTGCTGAAACCAGCAGTACATTTTTAACATTTGTGTGAATACTTCTGTATTTTGGAAATTTCTTTTATTGCCTCTTGTAAATCTGACTAATACTGAATATAGCATTAGCATGAGTTCTCACCCAATTTACAGACTTAAGATACAGCAAACAATATAGCAAGAGACTTACACCAAATTTTTTATATGGGGGCATTTTCTTAGGCTGTCAGTCAGCTGTTGGGCTCCAACATCTGTTATTTTGTTATACTGAACGCTGAGGGGGGAAAAACCAAACACCTTGTTAATCCAGATCAGATCACGTGGCAGTGCCATCAAACATTTCATTCATAAAGCAAAAATAACATAGGAGTGTATCTGTGGATGAGGGGAAAAGAAGAAGAAAATAGATCCATGTTTCAAAAAAAACCAAACCCAAATCATTTATTACCAAGTATTTAAAAAACTAGAAAGTTACTTCTCTTGTGGTGGCCTCAAGTGGTTCCACAGCATCTACAGTGAACTGCTCATTAAACCCTGACTATCTGTACTCCAAATAAGCACTTTTCCCCTTCACATGAGGCTGGGAATGAAGCACAGCTGTCCTATAAGGATAGGCAGCACCAAGACAAGTCTTGAGCATTTCCTAGAATCACATCAGTCCTCTCAAGAATTTTCTGCTGCACTCCAGAATTTCAGGCAAATGCAGATCAGGGATCACCGCATAATCTTCCCAGAATTTTCTGTCTCAACAAATGTCAGCCTCTAAGCATTGCATAACCACACTAAAAAAGTTTTTCTGTCTCCTTTGCCTATAGCTTGAAGGTCTGAATTTTCAGCATCTACACAAATCAGCTCTCCTGGGCCGTTTCAATGGATCCCATACTCACTCTAGCACTCTTAAAGAAGCCATTGCAGGGAGAACTTTGGCAAGGTTTTCTGCTCCAAAATCACAAATGCTGTTATTGTACAAGCTGCAGACAACAAAAACAATATAGTTACAATTGAATAATGGACATTGTAAACAGACTCACTATTAGATCAAAAAGTTACAGATATCACAAAATCACATACTTGTAGGGGTTGGAAAGGACTTCTAGAGGTCATCGAGTCCAACCCCCCCTGCCAAAGCAGCTCCCTAGACCAGGTTGTACAGGTAGGCATCCAGGCAGGTCTTGAACATCTCCAGAGAAGGAGACTCCACAGCCTCTGTGGTTATCCTTACCTAATTCCAGTTAATCTCTAAAACAGTTTCATATTTTCTATATCAAGGCACATGGCCATATATATCCTCCAGCATACACAGCTACAGCAAGAAAAGATCTATGATTTTTAATGAATAATGAGAAATTCCAGACACATCAGAGTGAATTAAAAATCTGCAAGAAAATGAGGATTAAAGCTTTGGCACGCTACATTCAAAAGATTTCCACATGAGCAAACTATTCCAGAACTGCAGACTGGTTTCCTGCATTGCCCTGTGACACTTCATTCATGCCTGTGCCAAATACTTTAACGAAGTGGGATGGACCATTAGTACGCTATCTGCAAACATGTACTATCATTGCTGGCTTTCCAAGCTCTGCATAAGCTTGTAATAGACCATGATCCTGGGTGTATATTTGTATAAGGCATTACTGATCACTGGGTACTGTGAATTGGATTTAAATACCAGCATAGCCCTTGTTATTTTCCTAAGATTATTTCTGTATGTTTTCACTGAGTCATTTACCTTATCCCTACAAACTTTGGGCAAGAATGAAATCAAAAGCCTGTCTATTGCAAATGTATTCTCTTTACAGTAATTTCTGATGGATACAGTGAGGAATGTTGTATTAAACAACCCAACCGGATGCAACCACTTACCTTAGTGTCGTTAATGAAGACAAGGAGGGAAGAGCTGTAGCTAATTTCTCTGCACCCACATCTGTTATCTTATTCTGTGACAAGCTACAGTAAATGGGATGGCTTTGTTAGCTGAGCACATTTATTGTAATTGATTACAGTATGTAACAAATCGATTTTTAGAGTTTAGAGCTACAAATTTGATGCTACAATGCAATATGATAAAGCCTCAAGTTACCCTGAAACCTTTGCTTCAAAACAAGGGAACAAGGCTGAATTTTAAGAATCTTTTCCTATAAACAAGATTATCCTCTTGGTTAAATTTGGCAAGTTTGTGAAAAATGGAGAGCAGTATTTTCAATCAAAAAAGAAAAAAGAAAAAAGAAAAAAGAAAAAAAAAAAAGAAGAAAACCCACACATTTACAGTGGGAAGCCTAATGGCCTCAGAGGACTGTGAAATTGGATGGTTTCTAGAGCAGAGAGTTGAAAGGGAGGGAAAGACAACAGCAAACTGCAATTTCCACTGAAAAATTCAGTCCCCTGTAGCATCAGCAGAGGAAAATCTTCATTGTATGAGGTGGTGATTGGTGCTGGCACTGTGATTCTCTCCCACTNGAAGTTTGTGAAAAAAGGAAAGGCATTTTTTCAAACAAAAAAAAAAAAAAAAAAAAAAAAAAAAAAAAAAAAAAAAGAAGAAAACCCACACATTTACAGTGGGAAGCCTAATGGCCTCAGAGGACTGTGAAATTGGATGGTTTCTAGAGCAGAGAGTTGAAAGGGAGGGAAAGACAACAGCAAACTGCAATTTCCACTGAAAAATTCAGTCCCCTGTAGCATCAGCAGAGGAAAATCTTCATTGTATGAGGTGGTGATTGGTGCTGGCACTGTGATTCTCTCCCACTCCCTCATTAAAGTCAGAAGCAGCAAGGTGAACACTCCTTGAACCTCAGCTTCACTCCACTTCCTTTATTTCCTCCTGCCTTTTGATATTTGTGGCCCTAAGCATATGTCTGCCTTGGCCTGGCTCTTGTTGCTCTTCCCTGCATTGCTTTAATTGTTGAGGCAGCTCTGACAGAACATTTCAATAATTCATATGCACCCTATCTTTTATTTTTTAATGCAGTTTACACATTCTGTTCAGAGCAAATGCAGGGAAAAAGACAAATTATAAACCTTGGAAGGAAATGAGTAATTGTCATGGTGTTAAAGTATTTCTCTAATGAATATACAGATTAAATGTATCCATAGATTAATTGCTGTATCACGCCCATGTGTTAGTCTTGCCTGTAATTGCTGACATACAGTTTCTTATGCTCTTTGGGTTAAATCTACTTCTTAAAAAAAAAAAAAAATCTGAATTTCTAACCTTGAAACTTACTTTAATGTTTCCAGTGATGTCAGTGTTGGAAAGACTTCAGACAGACTCTTCGCTCCTTCATCTCCTATGCCATTTTCACTCAAAGCATCAAGGCTGGATGGCGACAAAAAGAGAGAATTAGCTTTCCTTTTAATATAAATTTTTTTGTTTTTTCACCTTAGAGTCCATTCTGTATGTCTTGAGAACCTGCTTCTCAGCAGTGGCCTCAATCAGCACGAAACGTCACACAGCTTCTCTAATAAGCAGCTTTCTGCTTTTCAGATGTACAGCCTAGTTGAATGGTTTGACCCATTTCCTTTGATATGCAAATGGAAGCACTTAATGTCTTACTTCTACCATATGCTGAAGATTATTAAAATGGTTATGAAATTGCTGTGTTCCAGCTATGTTGAAATGAGATTTCCTGTGCACATGGAAACACAAAACTGATAAAATGCAGCAGAAGCCACAAATTCCTACCTAAACAGCAACTCTGCCAGGTAGGGAGCATTAGAAGTTTTCCTCATTCAGGTATCCAGATGGAAAGAGTTTTAAGTAATCACAATTTCAGGTATTGGTTCACCTTCTGATCTGACAGACAACACTAGGATACATTGGGCTTGTTTCAATTTCATAGCCCTGTTGATTTCCTAAGATGTCATAGAAAGATCCGATAAAGAGAAATGGCTCATGGGCTGAACTGCTGACTAAAGGCATTCTCAAAACCCAGTAATTTTCCCGCAGACAGGATGCCAAATATTGGCTATTATAGCTACCATTGTTTCTAGTGTAAAGCAGTTTAAAATTCAGAGATAACTTGTTTGTCATAAAAGAGAATTAGTAGTAACTGGAATTCTTAAAACTATTTCTAATAAGTTGCTCCTGATAAAGGACAAAGACAGCATGAAGATGCATGGGCAGAATGAAACCAGATACTAGCTGAGTATGTCTTTTTAATGTCTTTTACAGAACCAGTAAGGAGAAATAAAAAACACATGGGCAAGCAGTAGGGCACTGCAAGCAACCTCATAAGCTTTTAATCACTGGGTAATACACAGGGAGGTGACAGAGGGGCTATCAAATGAGCCACTACTGAGTGCCCTAATAGAGCTGAAGGGGCCTAGTTCACATTTTGCAGTTGTATTCACTGAATGTTTCTGTTGTTCAGTTTGTTCATCAAAATAAGCAGTCCTGTTGCAAATGAAGTGTTTCTTAGGTAAACAACCTCCCTCTTCATCATGGGCTGCTGAGGAGTAGCATTAGCCAGGTTAATCTTTAGCTTTACTCACTCTAAATGCTGAAGTGATGGAAATGCTGCAAGAATTTCCACGAGTTTTAGGAATCCTTGGAGGCCACACACTGGACCCAGACTGGAGGAAAATGAACAGATGTTGACATGCAGCAGTTGTTTCATGGTCAAAAAAGAAACAGCAGAAGTTTTTAATTTGTTAAGTTCTTCCTCTGCAGCCCCAGATGGCAGATAGTTCACTTTCCTCAGAAACAACCATTCCCTACAGTCTGCAGTAGTGTTTCTGCTCTGAAGCCTCTGGATGAGGATCAACAAAGTCACAGTCAGACAGAGCAAAGCTGTTTGCACAGAGGTGGTTTGCACAGAAGCAGTACCTGCATTTGCCATTTTTTGATGCTTTTTGCAAGACTACTCTCATTTGGTTTAAAATTCATATGTTTCTGCTCTTCTTCTACTTTTGCAGATTTATCATTTTAAGTATTATAATCTTGATAACAGAGATGAAAAAACGTTCTCTTTTTTTTTTTCTTTTAATTATTGGCAATTCAAACTAATTTAAGATCAACATTCTACTGCAGCTTAAAGCATAAATGGAACTATAGTATTCCAGCTCCAGGCATTTGCTCATCAAATTTGTCCCTCAGATGGTAATCTCATTTAGAATTCCTTTTGTATCAGAACAAAATCTGCCTAATTAAAAGGCATGGAATTTTAACCAGAATTTTAAAATAAAATTAAAGTAGGAATGGAATTGAGTAGAGAAAGAAGCATAAAATCAGAAGTGAAACCCAGCATTATAGTTCTGCATTAGGTCAGATGCAAAGAACGAGAAAGAGATGAAGACCTGGTGAGAATTCTCCACTGCACTGGTTTACATTCTTCCCAAATTACCTAACACTCTAAAACAGGATACTTTTAAGCAGTGGAAGGGAGAAACATTACATTTGGAAGCTGCTTTACAGTCTGTAAAAAGTTAGGGTTAATAAACATCATTTTTCAAGACAGTGTTTCCAAGTCAATCTTCTTCCTTCCAGGAAAACTGTACTACATATTTAATTTGGGAGGCATTCTCTGACCTTTTCCTCTCACAGCTTACACTCAGACGGGGCAGAAGATTGATGTCAGAAGAGTCAGATTGAATAGTTGAATATTTCTGCTGAAAAACTATTTCCCAGGCATTTAGATCACAATCTACATATATTGCAACCTGACATGAGATCTGCATCTGATTATAAGGAGCTAAATTTTGGTAAAATCAAACAAAACTGGTAGAACCACATTGATCTGTATCACTGCAGGATCCAGAAATTACACTTTTTTTTAGTTGGACATAAATTACTAAATGTAGTTAAGATGAGCAAATGTAAATAAATGGGTTTTACTTTATGTTTTACCATGAACTAAATACAGACTGTAGACAATCCTCATGACTCAGTCTTAAATGTAATCACATAACAATCAACAAAGAAGCATTTCACTTACGCAAATTCTAGTTTTCTCAGGTTCTTTATGGCAGGAATTTCATAGCTGCTGCAACCAGAGGCATCTTGCACACTAAATAAATCACAGTAGAATATGATCACAAGGAGCATTTTAATAACCAAAACAGTGCTTTAAAAAGAATTTAAGAGGGATCTTGATCATAAATAAGCTTACCAATTGATTATTATCTCCTGCATTTCCACAAGGTCAGAAAGGTCACTGACGTCTTTCATTGTCTTTGCCTTAAAGGGATCAAGAACAAATTTTTCTGTTGACACTCTCAGCAGTTCGTAGTCTTTTGTTTGTTCTAAGTATTTCCATAGCCTGATTGTATCACTGAGGGAGGCTCTGTGAAGTGATGAAATGTGAAATCAATGGATATGGCTGCTGCTTCGTGGAAGCATCATCTACACACAGCTTTATGAATGACATTTGCTATCTACAGAGAATGACCAACCTGAATGATGTCACATTCTTCAGGCTTACCAAGCCTTTTAGCCCATGCATGTCAATACTGCTGTTTTGCAAATCCAAGGAAAATTCTTTTCTTGACCTTTTTAAAGTAGAGGACAGTACATGGACATCAGGTGGTGTAAGAACAATGCCCAGAAAGGACAGGTCTGGTTTGAGCCTTAAGGCCACATGCTGCAAGAGATAATTGTTTTGTGTTTCATAAATACAGTGCAGAAGCTCAAGTAACCTCTCTGGACAGAGGTTGTTTATTTGCAACCTTTTAATGTATTTCAGGAGCATTTTCTGCTTCTTGGTTGATTTTTTTACACCCTTGTTTGAAAGGGAGAAGAAGTAGGTGTCATCCTGGAGGAACAACAATCCAGCCAAAAATCGAGGCACTAAATGTAACCAGTTATAAGGCTTTTTCTTTTTGGATGGAAAAGACAGGTACTTTAATAGACTTTTGTCCTTGATGCCTTCTGCTAACATAAGGTGAAGTGCACCCAAGAAATTCTGTATGACAAAATCGGAGAACATGGTCCCAAATTCTTCTTCTCCTGTACCTGAATGTTTGGGGAATGCAAATGGCAGGAAAAATCCATATTTCAGAGCAAACTCTCTAACTTTCTTAGAAGGAAGAAGATCACTTTTCATGGCACTTTGGTGCTTCTCTCCAAGGTACCAGGCGATGCAGGCTAGTGTAGCAAGATCCTCTTGATTTTGCATGAGTGTAACATCTGTAACATCTGTTCTCGTAGGCATTATTTTTTGCTGAACAAATTTCAGGTAGAGCATAGTAAGAGTTGAAGGAAGGCCTTTGTCTCCCATTTCAAGTACTGTTTCACAGAGAAAACAGACAAATCTACACATAACAGGGCTGTAACAATGACTGAAGAGGTACTCACTCTCTTTGATTAAATTCAGTGCATTATTGCATGAGGGTAATCCTTCAAAGTATTTGGTTATGTACAGTTCTCTCTGCCAAGGGGAGAATCCTACTATTTCAATAGCCTTATCCACTTTGGACACATACTGGCACACCTTGTCCTTTGTTCTTGCTGTAAGTAATAAAGTACAGCCATTGAGTATCTTTTTTTGGATGAATCCTGAAAGCAGCTCCTTCACTCGGCACAAGTCTTTGTTAGGCTGGCTGGCTGAGCAATGAGGAAAATTCTCATGGCCACACAACTCTTCCAAACCATCAAAAACCAGAAGGACTTTAGTAGAATTTTGAAGTATGTACTCAAAGATCTCTTTGCTTCCCTCCTGAGGTTTTACAAAAAAATCAAGAAGTAGATCCTTCAAGCTGTACCACTTCTCAGGCAAGCTTATTTGTTTGCAGTCAAACCAAAAGACAAATTCAAACTGAGGAAACTCTCCATTGGACCAGTCCTGGCAGATCTTCTGAACAAGAATGCTTTTGCCCATTCCTGCTTTTCCCAGCACGACAATCACTTTAGTCTCCAACTCTTTACCTCCCGGTATTTCAAATATTTGGCTTCTTTCGAGGACTGCCTTTTCCTTTCCTTGCTGACTATAATTCACCAAATCCTTTTCCACTGATTTTACACTGTTCTTCCCAGGCTTGGTTTCAATTTGGCTTTGCATAAGTGTACCATCAATATACATGTGATCAAGAGACATTTCACGCTCCACAGACACAGATTTGCATACATCTCGGAAATAATCCATAAGTGATGTACAGAAAGCTTCCACTGACCCTAGAGAAAAAAACACATAAGCAAACTGGAGAAACCAGTCCAAAAATGACAACATTGCTGCAGCGTGCTTTAAGAACATGATTGTAATATGGTCAAAATACATCAGCTCCCATAAAGCATGTAGGCCTGGATTTATCCAACTCCAGTTACTTCAGTTAAGAGTGCAGTAATGACAGATACCTTTACAGCTAAGAACTGAGTCACTCTGGAGATATATATCCATCCATATGATAAAACAGCTAAGGACATTAATCTCCTGGGTAGGAAATATAGCTAGATGTCCTAAGGCATACAAGTCTAAGATCTTAAAAGCAGGCATTGAGCTGAAGACAGTTGGAACAGCTTAATGAATTGTTAAGAATGACAATTCCTAAAGCAAACTTCTATTCTTCAAAGAAGGAAATACAGCAAATTGTGGAAGTTTCAAGTTCAAAGGGTATAAACTCACTCGGTCTTCTTGAAGTTTCTTCAGAAAGATGCACAGGAACTTGGACTTCATTGAACATTTCTAAGCCTGGAGAAATACAACAATATACTTGAGAAAGATACTCAAATGGTTACTGATTCAGCTTTACTAATTTTAATAAGAATATTAATCCAAGTGTTCAAGTTCATTGCAACATAAACCATGTACTGTCAGGAAAATATTATCATTTGTTTCACGTGAGAAAGGGGAACGAAAGGCTCACAGTAGTACACTTCAGCTGATGTGAACCAAAGCAGCGCAGTACTCAACAAGATGACAGCTGTTCTGATGGTGTGAAGCAGAAGATGTGCCATACCAAGGTGGCATCCACTGCTCATTTTTCAAATGTCAGTGTGCAAAAATTCACATTCACACATAGGAATGGTTTATGTCATCAAAAGTAAAAGCGGTATACAACATTTACAAGTGTTATTCCCAAACCTTGGAGCATTTGCCTATTAATCCCCGCTTCAAAATTGTGCTTTTATGTGCTGGGTTAGCCACCAGAGGGCAACGAAGCACTTGTACTAAACTGCGAGCAGCTGTAGTCGCCAGGTTACGTAGAGATCAGAGAGGAACTGCTGAAAACAAATCTCCCTGCTCTCTAACAGTTGAAAGACAATTGCAGAGGAGAGTCTGCTACCCCAGGTGGGACTGTTACAGCCTGAAAAAGACTCCGATTTATTTATTTAACTTTTTAATAAGCCCTTCTGTATACTGGGCTTCTGTATCGTTTAGTTAAGTAAGACCTTGCTTTTATGGGTCCTATAAAAGCTGACTGCAGTATGGGTTCCTGCACAGAGCACTTAAGATGCTCAGGCAAAGACAGTAATGGCATTTACTTCCTGAAGCTTCCTGTTCTGATGGTGCTCAAACACATGGGGCTTTTGTAATAGTTTAAACTAGGTAAGATTTTCCTATGTAGCAAACTGATTTTTTTATAATTGACCCTGGAGCTCTACAAGCCCTTACCTGCCTCATACTTTGAACTAGACTTAGCAGCCACTGATCAGTATAAAGGAGGAAATGCCACTATTTTTTATTTTCCCGAATAAGGTCAACTTTAGTAAACCAGCAGTGGTGAACTGGCTTTGAATACAAGCAGTGTGTTCCCTCCCACAATGCAAGTACTGTACATATACAAACTGATGTTATACTTACCACTTAAATTAACTTGAAAACTTGGGGATACCATTAATTCAGTGGAGGAAGCCAGTGCTGGCAAGAGACAAATGACACTTTTTAATGTATCACAGATATTAGTGACTGAAATGAGGGAGTTTAGTACTTTGTTAACAATGACTTTCCAGTACTTTCTGCCTATTTATGTGGATAAAAGATTACTGTTCTTACCCGGATACTTAATAGCATTAGATGTACCATTTCCAAGAAAATAATTAATTTTCTGCTGAGCAGGATCCACAAAGTCTATGTTCTCTCTGTTGTCTTTCATGCCAAGTGGCAGACACTCTGGAATCAAAGGTACTGAAGACCCTGAAACTAACAGCAGAGTCATTACTCTCTTTTTTTTTTCAAAGTATTCTTTTTCCAAAAAGTTTCTAAAAAAAAAAACCCAAATAGCCTTCTCAGAGATAATTATCATTTCTTGCATTTTCTGGGCAAATACTTCCAGCAGAGACTTTATGAAACAAAACTTTATGACCTTATGTTTTTTCACAGTACATGGATCATTATGAGGGACGCAGGACCCATCGGAATAAATTCTTAGAAGCTACAATAAATGGGAAATACAGGGGATTACCCAGTGTTTGGTGACCATAGTGTTTTGACAGTCGAAAGACAAAGTCTATTAACATTAAGCCAAAGTACTCAGGGCAAAATTCATAAATGTACAGGTTACAGATCAAGAAGAGAGAAAATGTATAGATACTGTGTATGTGAATGAATGTTTACCCTCCTCTGCATAGAACTGCTGTACAAGCACCTAGTGACCATTCTCCCTCTGAACTTAAACCAAGGATTATTTGTTGATGGAGTGTTTGTAACTCAATCATATATAGCCCTGAATTTCTGTGGGTGTGACAAAATTTCTTCTGCTAATTTGTGCTGTCTCAACTAGATTCACGTAGATACTCCCAGGCTTGCAACTTAAACAAAGCTTTTGGGTTCATTTCCAGCATAGGCTTAATGGCAAGAGGTATTAGACTGAGTCTTTGTCATTAGCTCTTGCCAGTGCAGCCCGCACACCTTCTGCTATATACAACATGATCAAACCAAGGTGACAACTCAGCCCATCTCTTGGATAAGTATTCACTTTTTGAGAAAAAATTCCACACTAGATTTTGGTCTGCTGTTGCAAATACACTAATAGCATCTATCACTTCAAATATAATTATCTAGCAGCCCTTTACAAACACATGGATGAGAAAGAAATTGGAACTAAACACAAGTCACTCTGAAAATTTTATTATTCCCTATTCTTCTAAGGGCAATAGATATTTCTCTATATTAGTTCATATTAATTAACTCTGATCTCTTCTTTATTAATCTGCACTTCTCCAGTTAAACAGAAGATTCATTCTATTCAATTAGGGGTAAAATACTTGCAATTTATCTTTAATATTTTCATTCTATTAGTGAGTGTCTCAGTTTTAAGTCTCAGACTGAGATGGCTGCCATATTGTTTTCTCTACTACTGTTCATGGTCAATGATCAAACTCAGAAGATACAACAAAACAACCAATGTATGAGTGCACAGCTGTACTGTACATACCAGGAATTACAAAGCTTCCCAATGCATTGATAGTTGGAACGGAAAAGGACATGTGCTGGTGAGTCAGTGAGGTGGAATCAGATGAATGACCATTGAGAGACATCGTTAGGAAACATCCATTCCCTGTTGGTGCTGCAGGGGCATCCACTTAATAAATTAAAAGAAGCAAACAACAAAGCAACAACAACAAAAGGAAAAAGTCACTTCATTGCTAGAAGCTAAGGGGGACATAGAAGAGATATCAATAGACATCTTAAAACTGATCAATAGATATCATAAAAACCTGATTCTTATCAGTTGTGTCGTGGAAAAAAATAAAATAATAGTGTTCTAAAATTTATTCAGCAAACCCTAAACAGTAAATGAAATTCTGCAGCAGTTCACATTTTTTGTTTGTTTGTTTGTTTTTCAGTAGTTCACACTTTTCATTTTCTTTATCTTTCCTGGCCTGTCTTCTTTCTAGAAACCTTCAGATATGTTTAGATGTAAACATTCTTACACATCAACGACTGACAGATATGGCACAACAAAGTGTTAAATTGGCTTCAAGGACACACACTCTGCATGAGATGAGAGAGGTTTAGGTACAATAAACAGAGGATTTTGATTCTGTGCTTAGAAGACTGTAAGACTGTAGTAAGAGGTTTTTTCCAAAGAACAGTCAAACACCCAAGAAACTTCCACTTTGCTTGAGTTCTAAGAGTTACAACTTGCCCAACAGCACTTTTTTTAATCAAGAAGAGGACAAATGGGCAGGGAAGCTCATGTGCATTGAATGTTTTCATTTACTTATAAAAAGTTTCTTATCAAATGAAATGTTCTCATTTCTTTTGAAGTGACCTGCAGACTTCTTTAGTTTCTGCCACACCCTATTCTCAGAACTGATTGTAGTTTTCTCCAAAGGTGATGGATTTCACATAAATTCTGACAGAATATTTTGCTGGTTTAGTTATGCCTGAGGCGCACATTTATCCTACAACTGAGTAAGATCTTGAGCACTGCTTTTCTCTTGGAAACAAGTTACAGCCTGCTTGCTGGCCGCTGATACTATCTTGTAGATGGTCTGACAATCTAGAAATGTTGCCTTTTTGACTGCTTACTTTGGCTAGAGAACTGTAGAATATGGGCTGGGACAAGGAGCTGTTATTTTTACTAGGATGTTTCACTGGATTTTTGTGAAGTGTTACACTAAGCCACAGTTTGTCATTTCCTGGTATTGATCCTCTTGTTTAGAGTCACACATCCATTATAAATAAAAGGTGTACATGAAGAGTTACAAAGTTTGTCACTGCTCCAGTTCGTGACTGGTCTGCTTTCTGCCCTCAAGTGGGTTTAGAAAAGTTCAGTTGTGCCCCTCTAGACGCAAAGTCATTTTTCTGTCATGAGTTGGACTGATGCATAATAAGAAGCATGTGACTCTACAGCAGTTTCTACACTACTGGAAGCACTGAAGCATGAAAATGCACCACTATGCTAATCATTAAATCCATGACAGATGATCTTCTCGACAAGGCAGACCTACAATATCTAACCCAGGAAGGCACTATGGAACATGAGACAATGTATGGTCAATAATTGTTTCCTATTCAGCCTGTATCTTACCAGTTTTCTTGTATTTGGATTCTGAAGCATCAGAGTAACTCTCTGCAGAGCCTGAAAAGGCTGAAAGAAAGAAAGGTGACAGTAAATGACAGAAAGAGAATTCAGTTTGTTGATTTTAAGTTTCCACTGTATAAACTTATTATTTAAAGTATAAGAAGATGCTAGCAGTTTTATTTCAGCTACTTCAGAACTGCCAATATATTAAACATGAACATGAATACTCTTACTTGTATTAATTTACTGTGATCCTGAAGCTTGAATTAGGCTATAAAATTTGTTTTTGGACAGAAATAAAATAGTTTTGTTGTTTTTCTTGCTGTTAAAGCTGGAATAGTTGAACTGATGCTTGCTAAGCTGTAGATACACTGAGAACAAAGTTAACATTCTCACATGGATAACAAAAAAATTTTCAAAAAAACTTGGGGGGGGGGGGGGGGAGAAAAAAAAAAACATGACAGAGGCGGNGTGAATGAAATATAACATACTTAATGTCATGTTAAAGAGAAACAGATTCTGCAAATTGACAAGCATGTGCTGGGCTGAGTTTTCACTTAATGTACATACAGGATAGGAAAAGTCAGAGGAAGCACACCTGCTTGTGTCACTGAAGAACTACATGAGAAATGCACTGAGGCTGCATATACAACCAAAGTACTGTAATGCAAACTTAGAATCCAAACTCTAGAGCCTTTCAAGCTCTCACTGTTCTTACTTACTTCTTTTGTGACATTTCTGCATCTTTACATCAGTGAATTTCTCAGTGTTTTCAAAAGCCATTTCATCCAAAATAAGGCTCCCTGCTAAAAAGATGAAATATTGCAAATCTCAACCTTTGTTCTCCTAGAAATGTTACAGGAGGATATAAAAGTGGGAGAATGACGCGAGAAGACAACAATGATGAAACATGCTCCAAATAAAACATGAACAACAAAAATCATTTTGCAAAACACACCCAAATCTATAGGATTTAGAAAGCCTACAGAACTCTGACCATAGATTTTGTCACCATATGCTGGTTTTCAGAGTGAAGACAATGTACTGTGACAAATTCAGTGGCTACTAAAACACTGCTAATTATGAGCAGAGAATTAAACATCATAGCTGGATCACAGCTATATTAGAGAGTTTGTGTGATCTCGTAACAGTAAAGATACTTGCTCATTATACATATGAAAATGATTGTTTTAGTGGAAGAGTAAAGGGTTCTAAACTGTTTATATATTCTTCATGTTATAAAACTGTGAAGCTGTCTGTACCATTCTTCTACAGAAAAATACACAAATATTAATATTGTATTTAATTTCCTCTAAGATCAATACCAATTTTGCCATTAGGTTCAACCTCTTCACTACAAATTCTAAATAAACCAGGGAGCAGCACAAAACATTTTAAAAGTAACATTGGCCTCTTGTAGCCAGAATTAATTGTCCTGGATATGATATGACCTTTATCAAGTGATTCCAAACTACTTCCCCCAAGCATAAAAGAGGATGTGCAGATACTCTGTGAATCTTTCTGAGTCTACATATTTCTCAGCAGCAACACATTAATATAGATTCTCTAAAACAGTAAACAGCTGCATTCGTGCCACAATCCAAACAATGATTTTGTTCAAGATATCAAGCAAATATCTCAGGTCAAGTACTGATATGAAGATATCATTGACTACATATATTTTATATCCTTGCTGTGTTGATCTGGGAGAAGCAAAATCTGACATGGTTTCTCAGGCAACCTTGTGCATCCTAGACAGAAATAAGGGTGCATGAACTGAATTTATACACATAAGTCCTTTTGGTGTGTCAGGCTTAATGAATATATGCACATCATCTGTGTCAAGTGCTGGTAAGTCTGATGCTTCTTGTAGGCATACACTGCACTAGACAGTTGAGCAGTGCCTACACTATTGCTATGGTGAGGTGATCAGCAGTTTGGCCACAGATATAACTGCTATCTCAGAGAAAATCCTGCAAAACAACAAAAAAATATCCTCAGAATTCATCTGGACAACTTTCCTGGGTGAGAGAAAGCTGACAGTGGAAGAGGATACCTAATGACAAAAACCTTACTAGTGTTCTAATTGTGAGCATGGAGTACAGCACAAGATGTTATCCAGAGTACTGTCATGAAGAAAATTAAACTCATCCATACAAATCTTACCAAAAGCATCTTCCACCTGCTTCTCGTGCTGATCCTTGAGCACGTATTCTGCTAATTCAGCTACCAAGAAGAAAACAGACAGGAAAACAGTAATGCCACAGTAAGTTTCACAGTAAAAACTGTTTACTACCATTCACAGAATTCTGCAATATAACTGAAATAAAGGAGTTAAATTAAGATTTTCTTGTAAATTGTTGCTCAGGAAACAAAGAACATGAGAAAGGAGAAGTGGAGACAGGAAGTATGAAGCAGAAGGAGCCATTAATAGAGCGATTTTCCCCTGACAACCACAGACTGCTGTTCATCTGTTTCCCCACAATACACGGTTTTAAGTACCATGCAGTACCTAAAATTTATTGATTTATTGTGCATGAGGACCCTTGAATATAAGCCATACCATGGTTAGACTTACTATGCGTGAGGACCCAAGAATATATCCTACTGCGTTAGAGTGAAAATTGTAAGAAATAGCAATATCAGATGTGTAGAAAAGGATAGTCATGTTGAGATACCAAGAGCTTAAAAAAAAGAAAAAAGAAGCTTTCATACCTATTCTAGCATAAGCATCTCTGGCACTAGAAGAAAGATACAACTCATCCCCATTTTCATCATTTTCCACTGTACACAGGAAATCCATATTACTGAGTTGTTCATAGTTGCAGGTATCAACTTCAGGATCTAGAATGAAAAAGGAATTGCCATTGGTTTAATAAGGCTTAATACCATAGCCAAGGAAAAATAACAGAAAGCAGGACATGATTTAAAAGGAGGTGTATTATTTCAGCGTAAGGCTTTTGCTTTTTGGTGCACGTTGGCTAACTAGAAACAGAACTGAACTCTCGGTATCTTACAGTTAACTCAGAAATCTGATGAGGTCTCACAGGAGTGGAGTTACCTCCCTCACCCTTCTGGCCACACTTCTTCTGATGTAGCCTGGGATAGGATTGACATTCTGGGCTGCAAGTGCGCATTGTCAGCTCATGTTGAGTTTTTAATCCACTAATACCCCCAAATCCTTCAGCTCAGATAGGCTCCCCATCCATTCACTCTCCAGTTGGCACTGATGTTTGGGATTGCTCTGGATCAGGTTCAGCACCTTGCACCTGCCTTTAAATACAAGACAGTTTCTGGAAGCAGTCACTGTGTTATATACCTATACAGAAAAAATTATCAGACTGTAAAACAAAGCATCTGATGAGTTTAGTCCAACCACCATAATGAACTGCTACTGGATAGCCACTTCAGCTTGAAGAGATGGCAATGACTTATATATGAATTATTCAAGTACTTTTTATTGTATAACTAACCTGCAAAGAATTCGCATTCATTTCCAGATGACTTAGGATCTGAGAATGTAAATAGATGCACTGGATCAATATCACAAAGCAGCAAATCAAGATAGCCATTTTCAGACACAGATGTCGGATCCATGATTTGTCTCTTGTTTTCTGAAATCAGATCACAAAACAGTTAGCTATGACACAGACAACTAATGTCAACCAAGAGTAAAAGTCTAGCTTTTACTGTGGCTTTCTGTTCATCACAAGGCATTGAAAACAGAAGGCACTGGAGCTGGTACTGCTTGATAAATCTCAAGTGAAGTTATAACACTGACTTAAAATTATAGACCTAGATGCAGATTGCAATGAGCCTCACCCATTTTTCACTTCAGTCAAGAGAGCGGGTGTCCACATGTTATGATGTGGAATACCAGTACCAAAAATCATAAAACCATGACAGCGGGATACTGCAGTCTGACCACATGTGCCAAAACAACTTGTCAAGTACTAAATCAATTGCAACTTCTATAACTTCATCAGAATAGAAGTGGTGCAAGCACAGATCCAGCAGTTATTGAGGGAATAAGAAGACTGCAATGAAGAGAATGGAAGAAGGACCCCATTCTGCACTGCTATGTCAAATTCTTTTCAGGGTCGGCAGCTTCTGGTTGGGATGGTACATCCCATTTCCTGAGACCTGTAGACAGCACTAGGAGACATTCCCTCACCAATGGAAAGAACAGAAAAATATAATCCCACTTTTCTATATGGACTGAGATCTGCTTCGTTTCTGCATTTCTTTAGATAAAGTTTATCTGTCCTCCACCTCATTTTAAATCCCTTCTATTATGCTTACAGTTAGTGCAGCAAGCACCAGCATAAGCTCAAACATTCCACAGACAGTAGAATAAGTGTACGTGTTGGTTATTCACCACCTTTATCAAACTATTTCCAAAACAAGTATTGGCTTCTCAGTGCTTACAGATCTCTGATATGAATGCTACCTGGGTTGGTGATCCAAATAATTCAATCCACCGTAATACTCAGACACCAACATGAATGGACAACCAGCAAATTTCCCAGTCTGCATCCTGTTAAAATAGCTAGTCACACACTGCAAACATGAGAAGTTTCAGACTGGCATCAAGAATCATATTTTGAGGTGAAGGCAGCAAGCAGAACCAGTCACACAACCACAAGATATTCTGTTATGAACTAATCCTCATTTCCCTCCCAGCCCTGGGTGAAGTTGTCCCATTGTGCAGCTTGGAAATGTACCTCTGCATTCTTTCACTGAAGACACTATAGCCAAATCTTAGGAGAGCATGTGGACATAGCAAGGCCTCGTGTGTAGGAGTGACCTACAAACAGGTACTTCTCCTTTTTCGTACTGTGTGACCTCATTACATTATCAACATTATGAAGAGCTGAGGTTATTGACTGCCCTACTATAAATGGAAAGCAGAAGTTGACAAACCTTCATGAGAACCAAGAAGAAGGTTATAAACATATCACATTAATTTCTCAAATTGTTGCTGCATTTCATGTTGTCACACTCCTTGTTGAATTAACATGAAATCTAAACACAATTGGGCCTCACAGAATATTGGTTTCCCACACTGTGGATAATGCTGTTACATTAACCCCAAAACTATATTGGATCAGAGGTAGAGACAGAGAAACAATCAGCAGAAGCGCTGCTGTTCCATGGCCCTGGGCGGCCCTGCCTGAGCAGCAGTGTTGGAGCAGCTGAGCTCAGGGTCCTTCCAGCCTCAGCTATCCCAGTGTTTTGCATTACAAGGTCAAGGTGTCAGGAAGCAGACAAGAAGAAGCCTTGCCAGTGCAAAGTCCAGCTAGAAAGAAGTAAGAGGAGATACAACCCAGGAGTACAAGAGTAAGAGAAATTCTGCCTTGGGAAGAATTAAGATTTTCAAAAATGAAGAACTTGCTCAGTCCTTTGCATCAGTTTACCCTTTTTTTCTTCATTGCATTGAGCTGACATAAATCTACACAAATCTGCCTTTCAACTATCTACACTGGATTTCAGATGCTGTGGTTTCTTTTGCTAAACTAAAAAACCCTTAATAACAGTTGTGCTACTGCATTAAAGTGATGGTGAGACCATGGAAAGCATTCTGCCTAAAGCTTCAGGGAAATAGAAGAGAGTTTTGGAAAGAGGAAGATTGCTACATGAAGGGTGTGCCATAGGGGAGCAGGTTTACGCCTCTGGATAGTGAGTGCTTGGCTGCATGTTTTAACAGAAGCACAGAAAATGAAACCCAACATTACTAAGCATGTTTACAACGGCAATTGCTTTCCCAGGACTTCCCCTTTTTTACACACAGCATCCCACGGAATCCAGCAGCCCTCTGTCTGAGGCCATAGGTGAATGTATTCTACACTGCTCAGTCACTTTCCTGGTTGTTTCATACATGACTTAGTTTGCTGATTATACAGTGCCCTGGGTCCCGCACAGTGCTGCCAAAATGGGCATTTGGCATACTTTCACATCAGAGGACTAAAAAGTTTCACCAAAATCCGTGTGTTAGAGCTCTGAATGCTGGAGCCAGCTCTCTGAGGAAGATGACAGTAGCCCAAAGTCCCATAGGACATCAGCACTGACATTTGCTTTTGGCCTCTGCACAGAGCAAAAGTTCTAGGTGAAGAAGACAGGATGTGCTTCCCAATGTATTTCCAGGCCTTTCTGAAGGTGCTATCCTTTGCTGTTTGGGTGCTTGTGAAGACTGATTTTTATTTTTAATTTTGAAATAACACCTAATTTCCCTAGCAGCCTGTTAACTCTAACTCCATCGCTAAATTCCCTGTGCCCCCTTTGCATTAACTCTATGATGACTCAGGGTGCATCCATGTTAGCGCTGTTCTCTGCAAATACAGCATAGCCATTTGATTCACTTGGAAGACTCTTGGTGGGTTTTGTTCAGCACTCTTTTACAGTGCAAGCAAAACAATAAGAATTACAAATGCTGGTAAAGCAGTAGAAGAAATAGTGAACATCACTGTACCAGAACAAAGAATCCAATTAATGAAGCAGAAGGTGTTCCCTTAAATCACATACAAGTCTTAAGAGTTAGATGGTGCACTTTAGATTTCTGTAAATAAGGGGAATAGTTGTGATTTACCAATTGACACCAGGGAATGAAGTCTGTTACCAGCGAAAACCAAGTGGTAGTTAAGAGGAAGGAGAAGATTTACACAAAAACAATAATCTGAAGTTTTCATCAAAAATGAGAAAGATGTTTCTGATAAGATCTGTCAGGAGGTTTTCTTTCCTGAACTCTTTTGACTGACAGGTAATAAAGCAATCTTCCCACAAGTACAGAGGATAAGAAAATTTAAAAAGAAAAAAAAGTCATTTCAGGCGCAGAAGGACTCTGCCCTACAAGTCAATTTTCATATTAGACTAGGAAGCCAAGGATAATAGTGCCCAGCTTATATTTAGCATTGGAAGTCTGGGGTTCTACTTCAAATCTATGAGAAGCTTATGTCCAAAAACCTGATTACCTTTTCCTGCTGTATTATGAGATTTAACAAAAAATAATACTTTTACCTACAGAAGACTTCTTACCTATGCAGTGGTTTAAAATGAAAGAACTGAGATGACGCTGGAAAACAACCTGCTCTACGTCCTACCTTACTCTCCTTTGTCTCCTTCAGATGAGTTCAAAGAAATTTGAGAAAGTATAGATGTCAACCAGAAGGATTTTCTGCCTTTCTGTGAACTTCATTGTCTAGTGACAAATAACAGGCTAAAAAAACAAGCCCCAAAACATCACCAGCTTTTAGCTGTGCGGGCAGGCTGCTGGCGTGCTGTCCTGCAGGTGTCAGAGTTGTGAAAATCTTTGAGAGCAGAATTTGCCTTCTGAACCCAGCAGTGCCTCTGCTGTCACAGCTGTGCCCATCTCTCCCATCTCAGTAGGGAGGTGATACAAAGTGGCACAGCAGACACCTTGCTTATTTCTGAGCAGACAAACTACCTTTATATACGGAGACCTCCTCCAACTCAGAACCTCCGCCCTCCTAAACCAGAACGTTTTCTAGTCGGAGACAGAAGAATGGAAACAAGCTAGTTTATTCCAAACTCCACAGTTTCACTTTCCATTTAAACAGCATCTTTACAAAGAACAAGCATGTTCCTCTCAAAACCTGGAACTACACATTTTCAAGCAATTAACATGACTATAAATTCTCAACAATTTCACCCCCTCAAATTCAGACTTCATCCTAAGAATACTTCAATCAATACAAATTCAGATAATGACACACAAATCAGTTACGGATCTGCGCAGCAGGTAACATAAGATGAATTTACTATGACAAAAGCACAGCATTTGAGAATTGATGAAAAACTGACCTTAGGTAAGCGGGTGGTTCCTGTTCCTTCAATCTGGATTCAGCACCTGAACAGCAGGAGAGCTGATCTCACTGCTCAGGGCTATAGAAATAAGGAAGAAATGAGCCAGGCGAGTCACAGCTGAGATGTTAGAGGCTTAGGGGAATTCCAAAGAGGAAAACTAAGAGGAAGCTTCCCTCCAGCAGCCCTATGCAATAAGAGCTGGTACCTGTCGCATGCCACAGTTAGGAAGATTCCGCACTTGCTGCTTGGTAGGAATGGAACGATTTATCCACTTGGAAACCAAAACGGGTTGAGAGTTGGCGTAACAAGGTTTGATGTTCCCCAGAAGTCCCAATTTTTTTTTTTTTCAGTTCAAATCTGTCCCAAAGTCATGCTGTTAAGCAGTCCCTTGGAAAGAATAAAGCAAGCCGCATGCAAGCACTTTTACCTTGCAGCTCCATTTGCTCAAACAGAAGTGAAAGTATCCTTCACATGGTTACAGACTACCAAAACAAAGCTAATTTGGTACTTTCTGTGAGTGGTTTTTGCCTTTGGTCCAAACTGACAAGAACGGTGCTCTACACAACATAAAACTTGTCTGGCTTACACATGATATTCAGAGGTTGCTGGTACCAACATTTGGCAGACAGTGTTTATTCATCTAATGAATCTCAGACTGAGTCATGCCTTGACGGTGCCTATCTGGCATAAGACAAAGATGAAAACTAGCTTACCTAATGACTGTTTCTACCACAATGCCTATAGTTGCTTCTGTGTGGCAGTGCAACCCTGTTTTCTATTTATATATATATATATGTTACTGTGCAAAGACCTATACAAGTTAGAAATTGCTTAAAAAAGATAATTTATTCTCAAATGAGCAAATGCTTCTTATAAATGATAGCTTATGATGAAGTTCCAGAGTTTGAAGGGGGAAGGAAGGCAGTGAGATTTCATCATGTCATTGGCATCCAGGACTTGCAAGTTTTCGTTCAGCTGCTTGGTAACAGTTGGCTTCCTCACAAGGCAGCAGCAGGTCCTATAAGCAAAGCAGCTGCTGACCTGTGTAAGCCTTTTCCCTTTAGGTCCACTTCTACTATGTTCCGTGGGAACATGTTCATCTAGAAGAGATAATGCTGTTTCCTTCCTGGGAGCAGATGATTGTAATAAAGTCATTTCAAGGAAAACCCCTACAAACAGTTAAAAAGATTACTGTTAATCTTCTTCTAACGTGCAGCACAACCCCACAAATCACAAGCTCCTTTATCAGTCCTGTAGGTAAACTTCATCAGCTTCTGAGGCTGTAATCCCCTGATGTAATCAACATACTTCAAGAATGAAAGTTTGGAGAACAAAGGAGTTCAGCTGTTTGCTGTAATTTCAATTCATATAACTACAGTAAAAAGGTTGCCCACTTCGAGCACAACTGTAGCTGCTTAGAAACAGCAGAAAAGAATTTCATACCATGGTTTCCTCTTGAGGTTCAAGACCAAGAAGAAGCACGGGAACCTCTGTTCCTCAGGGAACTCAGCAGAGTGCCTGTAACTTGTTGGCTGAGAAACTGCCCCATTCACTTGGCCGAGTCCCTCCGCAGCCTTCTGTTCCCTTCCTGGGCATGAACACTTGGCAGGCTGCAGCTTTAGTTGTAACCGCAGTGATGTCAGAATGACCAGACGAACAGAATCCTGACCAGGATGTACACTGTCCACAGCCTCAGAATACTTCTCCAGCACTTCTTCTTCTCCATGCTTTGGGATCATGTTTACAAGATGTGGGGTTTATGTGTAGGAAGATTTTGAAAGGGTAGGAATTTTCCTGCAGTTTCCAAAGCATGTACTTGATGTTTGGGGCTAACCTGCAGGCACTGAGCTGTGCCTTCTGTGATACCCTCACTTGTTTGGGGTAGGCATTGGGTTGAACAGTAATGAAAACCACCTTGCTTCCGGGCAACACAGGCTTTTGAGGGAATTCAGTGAAAAATAATTTATTTCCCTCCCTAAAAGTGAGAAACAATTACAAAATCAATTGTAAAGTGGGATGAAGGAAACTTGCAGCCCAAAAATAAATTTGAACTCAAGACATGTTTATGGTGTATCTTCTCATTATGTGTTCGAATATGGTGTTTTCCCAGAAATTCTACCCAGGCTCAGCATCCACATGGAATACCACCTAAAAAGCCAAAGTGTTATTACTTTTCCCCCACATGATGAGATTACTCATGAGCAGCTGTGTGCCACCATCTTGCAGTACCTGCCATCTCCTTCAGCTCTCCAGCACTCCACATTCTGTGACAGACCCAATTTCCAAAAATTGCTGCTGCAAAGGAAAACACTTTCCCCAGATTCCCAGCACTTACACCCCATGGCTTGATTTTATTTTTGCTTAGAGGCAGCCTGAGGAGGGGACCAGCTCACAGTCTGGGGTGTGAGGGAGAGGAACATTTATGAATTGCTGGAGTAAATCAGAGTACTGGTTCACCTAATGAACTAATCTCTAATGATGACCTTAGAGACTGTAAAGAAGACAGGAGGCTGTGAGACAGCTGAGAAGTGCCTAAACTCCTTAGGTGAGCATCTGCTTCTGTGCTTCACTTTTTGCTGATTCAAAATGAAGATAAGCTGCCCTACAGTAAAAGAAACAAGCAGAATGTACCAAAAGTTTATTGGAAGCACTGCAAAACTGATGTAAATGATGCACTTTGCAAATGGAGGAAACCTGAGACTTTCTCATCAGAAATTTTCAAGAGCCTTATTCTTGACCTGCTGGCGTCAGCCTGTTCCTGACCCGTGCTGTCTTTGCAAAGTGAAAGTCATTGAACATATATCTGAAAATGAACAGACTGGAAAAAGAAAAAAAAAATGCTTCAAAGGAAGATTAGTCAAATAGTTTGAGTCATTTCCTGACAAACGTATATCTTTGAAGCTACTTCTTTAAGCTCTACTCCTAATTACAAAATCTAGAGAATAGTGACAAGGTTGAATACATGATGGATGAAGACTAACGCTCATTCTGATATACTTTGGTTTCCCTCTGTCATGTCTCAAATTAATCCAAGTTTTTTGACAGAGATATAGAGCCAGGCATAACAGGATTATGATCTTTGAATGGAGATTTTAGGAAGACCATTACAAAAATGAGAAGCAGTGAATGTGTTTACAAGCACTTCAAGGGTTTAATTAAAAGCAGACTATATGCAATCCCAGCTTATGTAACCCTATGCTACTTGCTGAGATATTCTACATTTAAATATGACTTCTTGAGATTAATTTGAATGTAAGAACAGCACTAAGACCTTCTAGTTTCCTCTAATGAACTATCTTATTTTTTTTCATTGTCCTTTCTTCTTGTATTTTCAGCAATGCTCTGAAAAGTGATGCCCAATACTGTATTATAGGAGAGGAAAAACTTCACACATAGCCCTACACTGCAGCCAACATCCTCCCATCAGTTTTACTGTATTATGTATATTCTACTAATTATTCTTTTATTATCCTTTTAGAATTATTTTGTTTTGTAGAAATCATTCTGAGTAATACAATTAAACTGTTCTGTTTCACAATAGATAGACCACGTCTACCATGAAATCTGTTAGGATTGTCCCTGCACTACTCGTGTTCTCCATTATATACAATGTTAATCTTCCAATGGGTAAGACTTAAAAATTAAGTGAGTTTATTACCTCACAATTATAAGGACTTCACATTTTTATCTCTCCTTCTGCCAACTGAAAACCTCAGAACTTTTGAATCCAGCTTCTTAAGTCATTAAGTACTCCCTCTCCTTAAATATGCAGCAGTCTCTTATAGAAATTGTAATTTTGGTACATATAGGTGGCTGAAATTTGCAATGGAGAATGTTCTTCCCACACATGCTTGAAAAAGAGGAGTGACATCCTCACCATGAGTTGTCAGATGGGTCATGAACAAATACTGCTCAGACTATCAATGGTTGAGATGTCAGTAGACAAAAACTGACCTTACCACTGTCTGCTTGCTCTACTTTGCATTTCTTGTCCTGCAAAGATATCAAAGATTAAGTTTTATTATGGTCTGACTGTGTAAATGACTATTGGACAGATACCCTGAATGGGCGGATCTGTTTTTAGTTGCTGTTGGTTACACTCTGTTCTCTTCCTCTCCGGCTCTCCACTAATGCACTTTGCACTATGTCACAATGCAGTAAATGAAAGTAAATCTTTAACAATGCAAAAAGAAAAATCTGATTTACCAGATATGATTTTGTTTCCTGTTGGCTCATTATTTGCGATGTTTTGAGTTTTACTGACACAGAGGTTTAAATAATAGTGGGGAACCAAAGTGTCCAAATACACATCTCATTTATCCCATAAATGTCAGCAGTATCTTCCTAGCAAGGTCCTCTCTGTCTTTTTCATGGAGCAAGGGCTGGGGATACTCCTTGGGAATCACATCTTCCTTTGGCATCGGGTTAAGTAATGAATGGTCATTAGGAGCTGTAGCACCCAAACTAATCTTTCTTACTCTAGGCACGATCTCCTAAAGAAGATTTATACCTGCATCTGAAGATGCTTGAAGGAGGTTTGAACAAAATATGAACTTCAGCTAAAATAAAAAATTAACTCAGTCAGTATCAAAAATATGAAGTGAAAAAAAAAGTTGAGAGACTTTGGCCTGCAATAGCAGAGGTGTTTCCTCATTTGAGTTAGCCTTTAAATAACACATCCAAGAACAAATAACTTCTTCATAAAGTATTAATAAAGGACAATTTTCCAAATCAGCAACACAGCCACTTGAAAGAAAAAAAATGTGTCAAAAATGTTTGTCTCATGAAAGAGGACTACTATAGCAGTACCTGTATCTCCCAGTAAAGGTGGAGTGTGGACACACTAGTAGGCCCACCAAAGTCACTGCTAAATCACAACAGTACAAAAGCTTCAAAACATACCCTTGCATGAGGGATAGACTTAAAATGTGGAGATTCTAATTCAGAATTAGAGATTAGGTTGTGAATAAATTCCTCTTTCAGGAAAGCCAAATGAATTATAACCAGGGTAGAAAGCCTCGGCTCAGTGGTGCGCAGTGCCCAGACAAGAAGCAATGGGCAAAACCCAGAGACCCTCTCCATTCAGGTATATATGGACACTGACAAGACTGCCCTGAGCCTTCTCCAGGCTGAACAGCCCTGGTTCTATAAGCTCCAATGCCTTCATCATTTTATGGCCCTATGTTGGGATTCTTTCCAGTATATCCAGGTCTCTCCTATACTGGGGGGCACAGCACTGGACACAGCACCCCAGGTGCTTCTTCAGTAGTGCCAAGCAGAGGGGAAGGATCACCTCCCTCCATCTGCTGGCAATACTTTGCCTAATGCAGCCCAGAGTAAGAGCTTCTTAAAGCTGACTCATTTTTCTTAACTTCACTTAGAAGTTTTTATTTACTGATCTATATAAACTATTGCAGCAGCTTATTTTAGGTGTTGTTTATATTTTAGAATACAAGTAAAAGGAGTTATAGAGATGGCAGTGGCTAAATAAACAATTACCTATTACTGACAAGACTGTTTATGCTATAGCTTTTTTTTTCTACTTTGTTTTTAAGTATCTGTCTGTTGTAGCTAAATGTACAGCTTCTGGAGCAAAATTTCTAGGGCTGTTTGAAGGCTTATAGATAGGATCTTTAACATCCAGTCTACTACGTGACTGCTAAACAAGCATGTAGGCCAAGTATGGGATAAGGATTCAAGTACCAAATATTCTTCTCTTTATTTGCTCCTCAGTTTCACTGAAAAAAATCTTCTATCAGCACAGAACTGTACTGAATCAGTTGTCTACATTTGTACATTACCATCTTGTGGAGCACAGCCTGTGCTGAAGGTCTGCCCCCCAGAAAGCTGGGAACGGCTTACTGTCACAGCAAACATCAGTGAGTGTCCTGCAGCATGGCGAAGAGAGGCAGCCCCAGTCTCAGCTGCTCCTGACATCTGTGCTCTTGAATGGGTGTGATAGATTAAAGGAAAAAAAAAAAAAAAGAAAAAGTAATGTCTCTATTATTTGGATGTGGAGGTTTTCAGAAAGGGTTTTTGGCATCATCAGCCATATTCAAGGCCTTTCTAGGCAGCATTCATGACTAAGAAGTCTCCTGGATGGGAGGAACACAGGAAGCCATGTATTAAAAGAAGAAAGTGAATTTAAACTGTAATTCTCTGCCTGTCTCTTCAAATCTTTGACCTGAAGCACCTCATCTTTTGCAAAACTTAGATACAGAAAGCCTGTATGGGCGGACTCCTTTTTATGGGCAAAGAAGGAACTCCTGTCCATGGGATAGTTCCCTCCAGATGCAGACAAGCAAGAAAGCGAATAGCTTGTGATACACCACTGAGGTTGTCATTTAAGCACAAGGAAAGCAGATATTTTGTTTCACATCTGCAGCAGTTTCTCCCTGCAAATATACCCAGAGAAAGCCCAGCAAAAAGAGATGATTATAGGCTGTTCAACCCAAATGCAATATTGTTGTTTGTTTTTATTTTATGCTGCATGTGAGACAGATCAAAAGTAGGATCGCATTTGCACAGGTATTAAGAGTATAGGGATTATAACTGATCCCTGTTTTACTCTTCCCATGCATTTTCAAGATTCCTGTTTTCCAAAAGTATCTTCAAGATCATTACCTGGTGGGAAGCATGTTTTCTATAGAAACATCCTCAGCTTTTGCTGGGCTGTAGGAAAAGATATCAAGCAAATAATGCGATAGAATTTCTCTCTGCATCTGACTTTAAAACTGATTACCTTGTAGTAGCTATGAGCAAAATGAGGGGAAGGGAACTACAGTGGCATTAAGCTTTGAAAACTTGACTCAACTTCTAGCACTACTAATTTGCTATTTTGACAAAATATGTGATTTCTGTTTTTGTTTTTGAATTTGTAAAATCAGATCATTCTCTTACCATTTTGATGCAGGTAAAATGTGCTGAGGCTCATGACACACTGCAATGCCAGGTACCAAAGGCCATAAGCTAGCCTACATTGGTACATTCCAGCTGCTTCACTGCCCCTAGGAAAAATAGTGGAATTAATCACCAGTATTTTGCTATGGCTATTTGGATTTCAAAATTAGCTGAAGATTAATATTTACTTAGAAGTGATACTTCCTCTCAACACAGAAATCAAAAGCACAAGTTCTCCTTTCTAACTAACTTTCCTCTTTAAAATGTATCATAACACAAACAATGTGTATGAAAAAGGAGAACTAACCCAGTCCATACATTTTTGCTATTTGTTGCTTCTCACGTTGCCAATGTTTAGAACTTTCTAGATTTCCTTTCCTTTGGACTTTCAGAGAAGACTACCATTGTGATCCTTAAAAAGAGATACCCTGACTATGTCACATCACTTACCTACTTTAATGTATGTGTTAGTTAATGAGAATCCTTTGACAGGGATGCTGTGTGATGAATAAACACATTAGTCTGTGATACAAAGTACTGACTGCTGATACCACTGCACTGTGCAGCTTGAATTGCTGCAGTCAGAAAAGAAGGAAAATTGCTAAATGGACTTTTCAGACTATGAAAAATTGCTCAACCAGCAGTCTGTCTGTGCTATTCAGTCTACATAGAAGAATCTGAAACTAAAATCCTGGTATTGAATCCCGTTTATGGCCAGAGATGCCAGAGTCACTAGCTGATTGGAAAACCATAGACAACAGCTCAGACTACATTAGAGGAATTTTTGAGTATCCACTGAAATCAGTCAGGACTTTGCAGCATCATCCATCAGCATTCAAGAATGCTCTCTCAATTATCTAGTTTCTGGCATCTCCTCACATTTTGCTACACTGTGCAGTGCTGGTCTGTGGAAACTTTGAGTGAGTATTAGAATGGAGACTTTGGTCACTATTGTATTTTTTTATCATGCACATGCACACAGAATTTCCTAAGTAAATCTTCCAAGATTTGCAGCTCTTAATTTATTTTTTTTTTATGTCTATTAAGAAAATTACTTCTAGTAGGGAAGTACAGATGTGACATTGCAGAAGATATTTTAATTTGTTATTCTTCCCCAGAGGTTATTTATAAAAAATATCTGATCAAATCTTTTCCCTACATCCCCACTTTCACCTCAGAAACCACCGACCCTCCACTGACATGCAGAAGTCCTTCAGAATCCTCCAATACCAATGGCTCTAACATTACCTAACACATTGCTTCCCAGACAGTACTACGTTGGGCTGCAGGACTGTACTGGGTGCACTGCAGGTTCTGTATGGAGCCCTCTACGGCACTGCTGCTCATACTGATCGCTTCCCCAGAATATAATTCTCTAAACTGAGGTCTGAGGTTAGGAACTCAGAAGATGGTCCAGTCTAGCATGTGCAAAGATTAGGCTGTGAATATCTGTGAAACAAGAATTGAAAACTAAATTAACAAAAATTTGCTGGTGTTCAAAACAAGCACTAATTGTTTATAAGCACACTGTTATCCTATCTTGCAATTCATACTGGTGATTTTTACTGGTGCTGGACCTCTATGATCTAAGTGTCAGCAGATTTGGTACCTGTTCAAGTCATCTGTTCTATCTGAGTGGAGCTCCAGAGCTGATTGCAGAGTGGCTGTCATTTCTCATGGACTTCTCTACATCCTTAGACAAGTGACTGAGAAAGAGAAATGTAAGGACGTCCTGAAAGGATTATCAGTATTTGATCCTTGATAGCCTCCTCACTTGTAGAGCCAGGGAATACTTCCTAGAGAACATCATTTTAGTTACATCACATGACTTACCTGAGTTCACGAATAAACTGTCCATCTACTCCTTAATTCATGGTTCACCCAGGCAAAGACTTTCTTCCTTTGGTATTCTCTTTCAGAGATGCTTCGTTTTAAAAGCTGCCTGATGCTTGTTCACAGCCTTACGTTCTCACCTCTTGGATAACCAGTCCTGCCTACGTATGGTAGTTCCAGAAGGGTAGGTGTAGCTTTTCACACTTGCATTGTAGGAACAGTAACATGCGGGGAACATTCCTGAAATGACTTGTCGTCATTCTTTGGAAGACGTTACAGATCTATCTGGTTCCCCACTGCAAGCATCATAATTGCAATCATCACAATTAAGAACAGCTGTGCAAGAGGCATTGATGTGTTTACCTGGAAGAGGTAGAGATAAGGTAAGAAATTTCAGGAGACTTTCAGGAAAATTTTCCACAGGAACAATATAGCCATGATGGCTAACGAGGAAGAAACTGTGACACTTCTGAGGGTAGGGAAGCCACCACTGTAAGTGCAGAGGTACCTTTCCTACATGTCTTAGGAATAGAAGATAACATCTGTTACATGCAGGAAAAGTAATAGCTTAAGGACACAGTATTTGTCAGCATGCCATGGAGTGCATAGCATTTTTGGTAGCAGCTAGCTGCAGCTGCATGCTCTGCAAACACACTGTGAGTACCAGGACCTGTGGCAGCATCCAGCTTCCTCCTGGCCTACAGGCTGAGGAAGAGACAGGAAGGAGCTCTTATTCTCTTCTTGGTTTTCAGGAAGTCTGCAAGGGTCATGCAACTGTGCAAATCTCTTGTTGGTAGTTCTGGGATAAGCAGTGTACAGCAGTATTAATGTTGTTAAAGAAATGTTATCTAAACTATTATCTTGTTATAAAATATCTTCTATAGCTGAGAGCAATTACAAAAATTGAAGAAACAGAAGGGAGATAATACTCTTTCTGTCACCATCACTTGGATTTGACGTAATCAGTCCAGTACACTGGAACACTGAGCAGGTGATGAAAACTGTAATTCCTCTTTACATTGAAATAAAATAGAGCAAGAATGGGAAACAGGATTCAAGTGCAAACCCACTCCAACAAGAAAAAGCACATGTTCAAAACCACAGCTCTGTGTCAAGTTTCACAATGATGGAGATGAGAAAACTGGGCAAAACCACTCCACTGACAGTTGGCAAAATCATATATTTTAGGGGCTTCCCTGCAGCATTTCTGATTTTTGTCAGCCAGCACATTTTAGACACAAAAGACTCTAAAATACACATCAGTCACGGTAGCTCTATCTTTAGCCACTTGTAAAAACAAGCCTGTACTGCTACTTTCATTCCAGTAGCTGCACTCCTTTTCTTGTAACTTGCAGGCAGTGAATCTGATGATCATGGAGTCACACAGCATTCTTCTTCAGGAGCTTCAGATTCATGTTTCTACAGCTCTGCAGTGTGACCTCAGGGCTACTTGGCTGAGAGGGACACGGAGCTCTCAAATTGTTCTTTTGAAGCTGTTCTATCCTGCTCAGAGGATGAAACCAGAAGTTAACTCCTTCAGAGAAACAAGCAGGGTTGGGTTCTTGCCTTTATTCAAAGATGTATTTCAATAACTTTATTTGGAGATTATTTTTAAATTCTGATTTAATAAATAAATAAATCTGTGGATCGTGAATTCAGACCCATCCAAAGGAGAAGCAGATTCCTCAGCCTCCAGTTTGGGAGTCAGGCAGAAGAGCTTTCATGTGAACAGCTGAGGGGGCCTCAAGCTTCCTTCTCTCCTGAGCCATGAGGCTGAATGTTGGCATCTTTGGGGTAGCAGAGGAAATTGTGGTCTCTTCCTGAGCACAGATTCCATTGAGAAGGAGCTCATAGGTCACTGCTGACAGAGATGCACCATGCTTTTGTTTTTGCTTCAATAGTTTGGGCCACTATCCCCAGAAGATGCTCAGAGCTGTGTACTGCATGTAGGGTAAGTCACCTCCAGTAGCATCTGGTGTATCTTGAAAAGAATGTGCAAGTCAGAGTGCTGGACCCCGCTCCAAAACAATGTTTCTATGGCTTATCTCAGGGACTGAACAATCCTGAGTGCCTCCACCTCTGCGTGTGACATAGGCTTATAGAAACAGCACAGATCCCTTAGATACCTTCTCAAGTTCTCTGTGACTGAGTACAAGGAATTTTAGGGAGTTGAAGCTATCCAACAAACCAGAAAAAGATTAACAAATTAAGAAAATCTACTATTGAACAGAAACACTACAGAAGTTGGTCTGTAGTGTCTGTATTGTGAAGAAGTCTGCTTCACAGAAATTCATATGTCAAATGAATTAAAAATTGTAAATAGAGATTTCTCCTTTCACTGCATTACTGGATTAGGAACTCTTTCACTTCTCTTTTTTAATTTTTTTTTTTCTATATTCTTCTTTTTCCTGAGAAAGATTATTTCTCCCTTTCAAAACTACAAATTTGGAAAAAATAAGAACAAACACAAGCAAACATCAAAAGCCACTTAACCATGGCATCTACAACAAAAGATGAAGTAGACTTTGCCATTAAAAGCTGTGGTTGAATAACTGTCCAGCAAGCTTGTCTGCATCTAAACAGAACTATGCACTAATAGAAATTTATCTGTTCAACACTTTCTGTAATTTGGCCAATCTATCTCCTCAAAAAGTAAGCATTTTACCAATCCCCCATCAAACTGCACCTGTGTATCTAACACAAGTGAGGAAAGTCATTCTTAAATAAGCAGTATCTTCAAGCATTTGGTTTCTCTGAGTATTAAGCTGTAACTGAGATCCTTAAGCTACAGTTACTACCATAGAGTTACTCAAAATGTCCTTATGCAGTTTAAAGGGCAAGACTCTGAATCTATGCCAGTGTAGATTCCAGGCAATACTCCAAAGCATTACAAGAAACCAGCTGACTTCAGTTAACCGACTCAACAAAACATCAGATTATCATTTAGGGCAGGCTGTATTTACTGTACTTGAAAGGACTTAAAAGAACATGAGGGATTCATATCAGGTCTATGTCAGTGGTGTCCCACAGATTTTCTATCACGTTCCATTCCCTGCCTTATTGACAGCGTTGTCGCACAGAGTTCAGTTAACACACTTCACTGACCACAGTCGGGTGGTTACCTATACATTTATTTAATACAGTGTCCTGAAGCAATTACAGTCTCGGTCGGCAAAGGCTCAGCAATTCCAAACGTATACTCCCAAACAAATGGTTTTAGCAAAGCATACAACAAATAACGTGGAAGGGATTGTTGGGAAGGGTAATGCAGTCTGATGTTTGATGGTCAGCCCAGACATTAGTGGGTGTGGTGTGGGGGTCTCAGTCCAGCTGAGAGGGGATCCCACTCAATAGTGGTCCCTGCACTACTTTTATATTCTGCTAATGTCTGGTCTCTGCTGATACTGTTTTTTCCTTGCTACAGTACATGCTGCTTCTGCTGTATGGGATTCATCAGATAAGCTATGCACAATTTGCTTCATGAGAAAGCAAGGTAGGCCTCCCCCGGGTCTGCAGGATTTGGCTATACATCTTTTACTTCAGTCTAGAGCATCGTCTGTGAGTGCTGAGCCATATTTCAGTCTTGGTGCAGCACCACTTTCACATGAAACAACACAACAACAGAGTGGCACTACATTCCGGCAGAAGTTGCTGGGTCAGGCTCTTGGCCAAGACTTGGTTTTGGCCATGACTGGGAGGGGCAGAGTCAAGTTTATCAGTTCTGCCAGCAACACAACTGACACAGACTATGCACTGAAAGGGTAAATAAGATGACTGGGCAGAAAACTGCTACCAGATCTTCCAGATCTGTCAGATCTTACCAGATCTTTCTTTTCCACCCCTCACTCTTTTTCCAGCATGCCTTTTCAGGAGAATCCCACAGTCCGTAGCACTGACAATGCTCTACAATAGGAAGGCCATTATTTGGCCTGGGTGAGAATTGCCCATTGATTAATGGCAAAGTCACAGCAGCAAGTGATACAGTTGTGAATCATTTCATGCTATATATCTTAGCAACTAGATGAAATCCTCTAGTAATTCCCAAATGAATTCCTTTATAGCAGTAAACTGCAGACCACTTCTAAACCTAAAGAAGTCATTTGTTCAGTGATTCCTCTAGTGACCAAGGATTCTTTCTAGCTTCTAACTTACTTTAAAAGAAGATGATAACCCATACAATACCTTCAATAATCACAAAACATATTTTGACATACCTTTAAAGAGAATATCAATACAGTCACTTGCATGGTATAATGACAGTCATCTGTGGCATTATCTAACAGTTTGTCAGGAAAACAGACGACCCCTGCAGTGAGTCACTGGGACAAGAACTGGAGGGAGGGAAAAGTAAAGAACCATTTATCCATTTCAAGATTAAAAGAACAAACCAAACCATGGGTTCTGTTTCTTGTTTTCAGTTGTATCATCCCATTGCTACTACTGAAGACAAATAGCAGTAACAGTAGTAAATCAGATATCTAATGTAACTGGCTAATCCTCACCTCTCCCATAGAAGTACTGTTTTTCCTGAAAAGGAATCTAATGTGATATTTTCTTTGGCTCTGGAATAAAAATTCAATGACTCAGACAATACAGCAAGATTACTGAGTCACTAAATTCAAACAATCCAGCTTGCTGGCTGAACTGTGCAGGGGGTTGGACTCCATCTCTAAAGGTCCCTTCCAACCCCAACAATTCAGTGATTCTGTGTGACACGTGAAGGAAGAGCTGATTCAGAAGCTTAGATAACCAAGCTGGCAGTCAGAGAGAGGGGAGACCTTCACTACTTAATATCTTTGCTACCGCAATTCTGGAACTACTTCTGAGTTAGAAGCCAGCACTATTTAATTTGTTTGCAACACATTTCTCGTAAGACACAGTTGGTACAGTAATTATGTATACGTTAACTTCAGGCACACATAGAATTATTTAGTAACTGTACCTGATGATAGGCCACAGAGATTCTCTCTCTCTTCCTTGGTGGAATTGTTCCCAGTTATTCCCATGTTGTAAGCTATGCATCCCATTACATGCTCTGTTCAAATATTTAATGCAATTCTGATGTGCTTACTGAGACATTAGGAAGTGTTGATTTAACCCTACCAAGGTAAAAAAATAGCAACTACCACATTAATGTTATCACTTGTAGATTTCACCTATCACTCTGTAACTTGTGTTAATTGCGAATTCTACTGAGAATAGCTCTACCAGATCTTCCAATACATTAGTTGTCAGAACTGTACTAATCCTGGGAATTGCACAGAACTACTTTCCAATTAATGCTATTTAAATGTTTACCTTTTCAGCTTCTGGACTCAAAGTGTTTCATTTGGATATTAGTCTGGAGAGTAAGGGGTCTGGGGGGACCTTAAAGCTCTTACAGCTCCAGAAAGGAGGCTGTGGTCAGCTGGGGGTCGGCCTCTGTTCCCACAAAAAGGTGAGAGGTGATGGCCTCACATAGCACCAGGGGAGGTTCAGGATGGATATTAGGAAATTCTTCTCAGAAGGAGCGATGAGGCAGTGGCACAGCTGCACAGGGGGCGGGTTGGAGCCCCCACACGCTTTGTTTCCCCTTCCCATATTCGGCAGCCGCCTCCTTGCTCCGCGCTGCCGCCTTACAGCTGAGCCACCATCAATAAAACCCTTTCACTAAAGGACGGAACCCCTGCACTGGCCTCCCAGTGCCGCAGCCGCGCTCCATACCGGGCCGCCCTCGGGGGGGGGTGGGGGGGGGGCGGAGCGGGGGAGCGCCCGGC
>VXAB01000053.1:49602-112465 GCA_013399175.1 Odontophorus gujanensis
GCGTTCCCGCCCTCCCCCAGGCAACGCAGCGAAGCTCCGCCGCGCCTCAGCCCTGAGCGGGCCGCGCCCGGGGCCGGCGGGATCCTTCTCCCTCAGACACCTCCGGCCGCCGGCAACCGCCACCCCGGCAACCCATCACCACCCTCTAGGTAGAGGCGCGGGAGGGCTTCGCTGGGCGGTGGGCGGCGGCTGCGCGGCCTCCCCGCCCCTCAGCGCTGACGGGAGCGCTGTGGGGGTCCCCGCCGCAGGCGCTGATGGACGACACCGAGGATGTGTCTCTGGATTTAGGCACCGAGGAGGAGCTGGCGCTGCAGAAAGCCAAAATCAGGTAACGGGGAGCGGGCCCCGTGGGGCGGCCGCGGGTGGCACAGGCCCCGACCCAGCGCCCTGCGTGGCCGCCTGCCGCCAGCACCGCGGAAACACGGCCGCCAAAAGGCTGTCACAGGATGAGGTGTATCACGGATGGGTCGGAAGGGACCTTAAAAAACAACCTCTGCCGTGGGCCGGCTGCCGCCCAACAGATCAGGCTGCCCTGGGCCCCACGCAGCCTGACCTGGGGCACCCCCAGAACTTCTCTGGGTAACCTATGCCAGTGCATCACCACCCTCTGAATAAAGATTTTTTTTTTCTTCCCCTAAAATCTAACCTATTTTTTCCCTCTTTTAATTTAAAGCCATTTCATCCTGTCCTGTCACTATTAGATTGTGTAAAAAGTCACTCCCTCTCCTGCTTATAAGATCCTCTGAAGGCTGCAATGAGGACTCTCCGGAACCTTCATTTCTCCAAGCTAAGCAAGCCCAACNCGGGTTGGAGCCCCCACACGCTTTGTTTCCCCTTCCCATATTCGGCAGCCGCCTCCTTGCTCCGCGCTGCCGCCTTACAGCTGAGCCACCATCAATAAAACCCTTTCACTAAAGGACGGAACCCCTGCACTGGCCTCCCAGTGCCGCCGCCGCGCTCCATACCGGGCCGCCCTCGGGGGGGGGTGGGGGGGGGNGGAACCTTCATTTCTCCAAGCTAAGCAAGCCCAACTCCTTCAGCCCCTGTCTTCACAGGAGAGGTGCTCCAGCCCTCTGATCATCTTCGTGACCCTCCTCTGGACCTGCTCCCACAGCTGTCAAGGGGAATTGCACATACACATGCATTCATCAGTACTGCATATAACCCCCTTCAGTTGTTACTGCTCTCTTCATCTATCCCCAGATGACTGTGGTACACTGCAACACTAACATGTCTTGTAGGCATAAATAAAGTAAAATAAGGGACACTAAGCTTGCACAGCTTATCTGAGGCACACAAACAGTCATGCAGGTTTACAGTACAATTGCTCAGCTCTACTAGTGTCTGGTGGGGTATCTCAGCCCTTCCACTGCACCAGAAGTGCAGCAGTCCGACTCCATGCTGAGCAGCCATGATACAGTATTAGCATTCCCAGAACTGTTCTGTGTTCTCTGCCTTAGCGGCAGGTTTGAGGAAGTTTTGTATTCTGTTTTGTATTATGATGCAGTCCCGGAGCGTGTGGCTTGAATGGAGGTGATTAAACTGGGAACTAAAACTTCCAAGTCTTGTATGTGACAGGCACAGTTTCACTGTGGAACAAACTGGAGTCTGGTGGGAAGTGGAACTGTGCTGAAGCACTTGTTTCAGGCCTGTGGCACCAGCACTGTGCTGTAGAGCTCTGTTCTGCAGGTTCATGCTCCCCAATAACCATAGCACAGTGGGCTCACTTTGTTTAGATGCTTATTTCACTCAAGACTGCTCTTCTTTCTTCCCCTCATTAGGACAGTGCTAAAGGATAACCTCTGACTGAAATATTTTGTGATGTGGAATGCAGAAATGAAACTACTCAGATTCTTCAGAAATACAAACTTCTCTGTGCGCAGTCATGTGCAGATAAGCCTGGTACACACCCATGTGCTGCAGAACTTCATTGCCTATAAGAAGGCATAATGACATACTGCAGTCATTTGCTTTTATTTAATTTTATCCCGCTTTCATACATCTTGATATTGTTTAGAGCTTGCGCAAGCCGTGACAAGTTGTGCATTTGTGATTCTCCAGGGTGTGTGCAAGTGCCCTTTAGAACCAAAAGGTGCATGGATAATGGTGCAGTCAGTGTCTGCTTCTGTTAGAAAGAAAGGGTTCATCTGCACAACCTCTGCAGCTCTGTGCAGTATTAAAATATTTGATCAGGATCAAGTAGGAGCACATGCTCACTTCTGTTTCAGGTTGGCCCAGATGATCGAGCCAGAGGGCCTGGTTGCTCAAAATTTGCCCGAAGACATCTGAAGTTCTGGACAGGAGGTGCAGGGAGTGGCACACGGAACTGCTGTGGCACTTGGAGCAGGTGTCTGGGCAACATTGGTTCAGTGGTACGATGTAGGGCTGGCCCAGTTTGATCCCTTAATACAGGATCCAACTAAATTTGTAGGAGTTCATTCCTATCCTAATAGGCATCATCTTCACAAATGGAACAAAGTTATTAATGATATAATTGGTGATAATTTAGTCTCATGAGAAGTTGGTGTGCTTTTGAAGCCTACACTGTCTTCCATTAGTACAAGAAATCATGTTAGTTCATACAATTTCTTAATTGCTATTCTCTTCCTGGAAACTGTATTTTAAAAGATGTATAAAGTACAGTTGAAAATGTATTCACTCAGAGCTGTATAGTTTATGTCAAAAAGCACTCAGGGGCTTTACCTTTGTGCTTGAACAGTTTACTTTATCTTGGATTATTTGTTAAAATTTTGTTCCTATATGGTAGAAGCTGTGTGCTTCTTCTGGTGGCTATGAATTAGGGAAATGCATGTTTGTTCTGCTAGATGAGGAAGTGAATGGTATGAACTGGATTTGTTTAGTTTCGGAATGTTTTTATTAGCATAAATGTGTGCATGCTTTCTGTAGTTGAGGGAGCAATCCAGAGAACATCATGCCACTGCTGAAAAGCTTACCTCTTCCTCCCCTAGAACTGCAGGTCTGTCTTTGGGCTGAGCAGCTTTAAGTTCGTGTGGGGTTTGAATCTGTAGTCCCCATAAAAAGCACTTAGGGCTGTGACAAACGTGTGCCTCCTCCTCACGTACCGGTTGTCAGGAAACACCATACAAAATCAGTCATCAGAGCAGTAATGCATTGTCACACTTCCAAAATAAAGCACTGTAACTTCTCCACCAGAGTTCCACCAGCATAACTGTAAAAGCTGTCTGCCCCGATGGTCTCCAGGGCTGTGGTCTACAAACAGCCTTTATTACTACAACGCACTATTTGTGCAGCTGAACTCTTACATCACATTGAACAAGAAATACCAAGGCAGGATCTGCTTTTGGCAGCTCTCAGTATTCCTTCTGCCTGTGTAAGAAAAAAGCCCTTTCACTTCACGTGTCACATGTTTATCTGTAAGTCAGAGGTTTTAGGAAAGTTTGTGGTTAGTGCAGCCATAGGAGTAAATATGAGCTTCAGCTGCGTGCCATTCTTGCTTCTCCAGTCAAGCATGCTTACTACAAGCACAGTATTTCCATTAGATAATAGTTGATTTCTACAATAAATAGGTACAGAGTAATAGTATTACAATAAAGAAATACACAGTAACGATTATAATTTAGATCCCATTTAAATTTATACATAATAGAATAAAAAATAAAATATCAGAATAAGAATTAAAATAGATAGTTAATGAAGGTTTGGTCCATACTACTGTTAATTGCTTAAAGAGGTACGAAGGCTTAATGAAACAATCATACATAGAAATATTCAGAAAAAAAAATCATTATAGTTTCAAGAAGTTGCTCACGTTGAATGGCTTTTAATTGTCATTTTAAACTCACAGAAACAACTGTACAGAATAAAGTTTTGCACATGGCATATTACCCTGAAAATTGGTTGTGCATACTATAGCATTCCCCCAAACCTGTATCTTCCTATACAGACCAATGTTCAGTTCTGTACAATTAGTTCTTCTACTGAAATTTCCCTCAATTTTGATGTAGAGCAAATTTGCATAGGAAGGTTCATTTTGTTATTTTGTATCAGTGTAACTCCAGAGAGTTGCTGGTCTTGATTTCAGAGCACTTCTGAAAGATGCAAGATCTGTCTGGATTAATTCCTTTGTGCTTTGTGACACAGATTGAGGAGTTGGGAGTGCAGTGCTGGATGCAACCACTAGATCCCTCCACACAGTACCACACAGCTCATGGAAGTGCAGCTTTTGTTCTTTGTTCCTTGAGGAAGCATTACTACACACCACACTTGCTATCTTTTAACTGTAGACTGGAGTTTGGCTATCGGAAGTATCATCACTTTGATAATTCATCAACATCTGAGATAACAGCTACAAACTGAGATGACACTGTAGACCAGAAATAGTTGCACTACGCTGCTTGCATATGCACTAACTGCACTAACTTTCCTTCTTGTCCTGTAATTTCCTAAGTGCTCTGTGTTGCTTTTCCAGGCACCCACTGGCCACCTTTTTCCACCTGTTTTTCCGAGTGAGTGCTATTATTACCTACTTGTTCTGTGACTGGTTCAGCAACAGCTTTGTTGCCTGTTTTGTCACTATTCTCCTTCTCCTATCCTTTGACTTCTGGTCAGTTAAGGTAAGAAGACCCTGAACAGTAGTTACCTTTGAAAGTACTGTTATGCCATTAAATATGCCATTAAATATTTATATATACCATTAATAAAAGGAGAAGATATGTACTGAAAGGGAGACAAACATTGTGATCTGATGATTTAGTAAATGGGTCTAGCCCATTTTATTCAAGATTTCAACACTCTTAGTCACTGATGTAAGTTACTGATACGGTAAGAAAGCGGCCTTGCCACAAGTGATTTGTTTGTATACTTTGTATATTCCTAGGAAAAAATAGAGATCAGTTTTGAGTGAGGATGGCAAAGGACCCGGAGGGTGTCTACAGCTGCAGCTGTGCCTCGCAGCCCTTGGGGTGCCCAGCCACAGCACCAGTGCCCTGTGATGGCACAGTATGTTGGTGGGGTCAACCCAGCGTCCCCAGGGGGGCCATGAAGAACAAGGTTTTAATCCTAAAAGAAGCACTGATGTGTCTCCAGCATACTGAAAGATTATAATATCGATCCAGGTTCAAAAATACTTTCTTAATGTAGTTGTTTGCTTGGTTCCAAGCAGTTCACTTGCTTATAACTAATCTTTTGTTTTTGTTTTTGTTTTTTTGGTTGGGGTTCTCTCAGTAAGAATTAATCAGGCTTATCCAAGTAACCGACATAGGAAAGATGCACCCTATTATTTCTTATCTAATTTAATATTATTGTGCTAATGATCAGATTATGAGAATGGGCCTCTCCATTTCTATTAACTCATCTGTTCTTAGTGACTGTTGTACACAAACTGACATAGCCTTTAGAAATAAGTTTAATATTTGATAAGAAATACCATTTTCAGATATGCTTGTCTTTATTTTAAATGTTTTCTGATGAATGATGCAGCTGGTTAATGCAAACAATTGTTTCTCTCACTAGAATGTGACAGGGAGACTCTTGGTTGGTTTACATTGGTGGAACCAGATTGATGAAGATGGAAGAAGTCACTGGGTATTTGAAGCAAAAAAGGTAAGAATGATAATAAAAGGCACACAACAAACAGAATGCATGAGAAATCTTGTAATATCCATACTAATTTTTTTTTTAAAGGATCAAATAGAGCATCTTTTAACAGTTCCTTTTTATCCAGGTGCTTTATAAGACATTGTAAGTATTCAGCTGCAATCACACCAGAGTGTCAGATCGTGGCAATCAGCAGGAAATTGATCTTGCAAACATTTTCATCACATGCATCAGCAGAATAAGTATTCATACCATAGTTCTCTACATATGATACATTCATGTTAGTACTACTATTTTATTTTCTAATGAGAACAACTTAACAATGAATCTGTCTTCCCATAGTTATTTACAAAACAGAATTATCTTCAGGACAGAACTATGTTCAAAGCAAGGCTGAATAGTTCAAATTCATTTCTTTAAAGTTACCACCTTTTAATCACGCTCATGGGCAGTATCACCCAGATTCTGGAGTGTTCTAACACTGCTAGTGCTGAGCAAAGAAACGGCATCAAATGGCATTTGGCATTGCTGCTAAGAGTTGAGACTGCCAGTTCCACATTTGTTTCCTGACAGTGTCGAAACAATGACTGCAACCAGACCAGAGTTTGGTTGAACAACACTCGAGTGCTGCTCAGTAGGACATCGCGTTCATGCATGCACCCCAGTGGCGCACACTACCGAACCCTGGGTCCACTGCCCCAGAGCTGCAGGACCGGAGTGCCCCCTAGCTGCCCTGCGTGCGGTTGGGGTGTGTACTGGCAGGCGTGCAGCCCGCAGTGTGGCAGTAAGACAACAGACGTCAGCGTTCTGCCTGTGATTTAAGTGAAATCTGGAATACAAGCAACTCTGCAGGAAAGCGGGGAAAAAAAAGCAGAGAAGCTGGAAGACCTCCAATGTATCACAGTTTTGTGGAGCTGACAAAGGCAGCAAGAGCATTCTTGGCACTTAATGTTACCACAAAATGAAGAAGTGCATTGCCTACTTCACTTACTGCAGGTCATCAGTCAGCCTACAAGTACACAGTCAACTCACCTCTGTGGGTTCAAGCCTTCAAAAACTTCTGGCAAATAGTTTGATTAACACAAGAATCATAGTAGCAGAGGAAGGAAGGTATAACTAGGGCAGATTGTATTTTTGTGATGGTTTACTGATGAGAACTCCTTTATCATGGCACAGTCCTGGAGTATGCAGTCCAGAGCTCCCTCTCACCAGTCCTTCTGGTGGCTTTTTAAGATCTCTGTGGTGTGGGCTTGCTTAGAAATATTACAAGTCACCCAGACCAACCAGTGACCAATACCTGGTGCACTGCTGCTGCTGGGACAGAATTCAACCTAGAAATCCTACCAGCAGCTGAGGTGTGCTGGAAGACAGTAACCACTCTGAACATCACAGCTGCCTGCCCTTTTCTTTGGAGAGCTGCAGCCTTTTAGGTCTTCCAGGTGTGGAATTCTCAGCTTGTATCCCCTGAACCATAAGTGCTGGTGCAGCATCACTGCTGGGTACTTTGTTGGTAATTATGGGTACACGTATGGAAAGTTCTGTTTGGAACACTGTCTTCTGTTTCACACTTCTCTCAGGCCTTAGTAGGAATCCAATGCCAAATTGAACTTAAATGTAATAAATTGATGTAAAGAAGTAACTTGTCCTTTCATCCTCGTTTGTTTGTTTTTTATTGTGGGTTTTGTTTTTGTGACTGAGTTTCATCACTTCCTTTGTAGGTGCCTACAATAGCTGCCTCAACTGAAGCTGAAGCTCGAATCTTTTGGCTTGGCCTCATTATCTGCCCAGTAATTTGGATAGTGTTTTTCTTCAGCACCTTGTTTTCCCTGAAGATGAAATGGCTGGTAAGTCTGGGGTTACAGAATGAACGACAGCTGACAAGCAGTGTTAGCTGAGGGAAAACCCAGATCTGTAGTTCTGCAAAAGTCTTTGGACTGAGATCTCCAACATTACAAAAATCCCATTAAGAACTTGAAATCAGAAGAGTTTTCTGCAGTCATGCCCTCAGCTCAGGAATGGAACTTTCAGCCTGGCTTTACTATGTTATCAGCTGTCAGCTGTTTCACTAGAGCATCATAAAAGGCTGGCAGTATTGTAGCCTTGCTTTTAGCTGCAGCAGCTTTATTTTCCCCAGTATATGTACCCCATATGTTGCACTATGCTAAGGGACTTTATGAGATTGTGTTTTCCCCTTTAAGCTTTTCTATTAAGTGTTTGCCCTTGCACACATACTGTTACATAACAAATAATATCTGAGATTACATTTTATTACTTAATGGAACAAGAAATTAATCTATAGATATGAGCAAATAATTAACTGCTTTATAGTGGCTTGAATGGCATCATTAAAGAAACAATAGTTAAAATTAAACTAGCAGTCTTTCTCCACCTTTAGTTTTGAAAACCAGTTATTGTTTGCTGATCAAAGAGCTAGGTGGAGCAGGGACCCAGACTAGCAATGAAGATGCATGTCACTCCTATATCGGGAAACCAAGTTGCACAAATGAAAATGCAATAGCTTCCAGGAAACTTAAGTTACTCTGAGCCTATAGCACCACCCATGGTTCTGCTTATTTTACTGCCTGCTAATGAAGGATATTCATTCATTTCTATTGATATATTCATATCATATCTCTTTGCAAATCTGCAAGCTACAGAATCTCACTTGTCTATACTGAGGCATTTGTCAGTGAACTTCTGCAGGCCTGCTGTGTATCTACTTATGAAGCTTTTAGATACAAATCAAGCTTAAAAGAAGTTGGATATCAGTTGGATAGGTGCTTTTTTTTTTTTTTAATGCAAACTTAAATGTTTCAAGATGCAGAATAACTTTAGCCAGAAAAAAATGATTATAATGCTTTTCATAGTCACTTTTTAGAGATGACTGCATTTAATGTGAACGTATTTCTTTTAACGTCATTATTTGAAGGGACATTCCTTTTTTATAACATGTATGCATATGTTTTCCATGCACGCCATCTACAAATGTGGCAGTGTATTCATTTCTTTGTTTTGTTTGTCCACAGGCTCTTGTCATAGTTGGTATCTCCCTTCAGACTGCCAACTTATACGGGTACATCCACTGCATATTAGGGGGGCAAAAAAGCATCAGCAGAATAACTTCAGAGTTCTTTGTCACAGCAGATGTTCCCAAGAGTAAGTATTAAATTGGTCTGTCAGCTATAGCTCATGAAGTATCAAATGCTGACCTGCCTCATGCTCTTTTTGGCTCTTTCCAGATACTGGTTCCTAACGTATCTTCTGGCAAGGCTATCATGGTTCTTCAGTACGTCCCTCTTGTGACCTCCCACCAAGGGGTTGTACCCAAAGTCAGCTTGCTCTGTATTCAGGAGCTGGCTGAAGCTTCATGACTGAGCAGCTTCTAAACCCCATGAAGAATTTCCTCTAAGTTTAATCCTTAATACGATGTTTTCTGAGGCAGCACAATGCCTAGGCACTGCTGAAAGAGTGCCTAGTGCTTAAACCCTCAGGTTTCCAACAGCCTCTTCCATGTCCTTTGTTGTTACCAGATCCTGCTAACAACTGCCTTTCATGTTCTCATCCAGCAGGACAGACCAGAATTTCTGAAAATTGCACTGAAGAGTGTGGGAAGACATGAAGCAGATAATCAGCTAAGGAAAATTAAAAGGACGAGCAGTAGAAATGCTCATTTATTAAAGCAGTTTTCATATGAAATTGTTGAAGTAAAGGTCTTCTAGAATTGCCTGCATGAAATAATGATTTTCTGCTGTTTGTGCTTAAGAGCCTCTTAAACTTTCACTCTACTTCAAAATAAAACTTGCCCCAAAAGGCAGTTAGCTCAGGCTTGAAGAAACCACTTTGTGTTGATGCAGAACTTCAGAAAGTAGTTGCTATCTTGAGAAAAACCTGTACACTAATGTGAAGCTGTTGGATTGCTCTGAGAATCAGAATGCACTCACAACACGGTCATTTTGTTAACTTGAGTTTGAAAATTAAACAAGTGGAAGTACCTTTTCCTCTGTGTTCAACACAGATTACCCAAGGGTTTGACACCTCAGTGAAAAGAGGAGGAATTACCACTGTAAAAGGGCAGCTTGCTTAGGGATTATTATTATTTCTAAGTGTCCAGGCTTAAGAGGAAAAAAACAGTGTCATGTACTCATAGTTATGTCAAAGTGATTAAAATTAATCTTATTGAGGTTCATGTAGTAAATAAAATACTGTATTTGTACTATTAACTGTAAGCTGCCTAACCTCTAGTTATTTTAAAACAGATGCCAATTGCAAGGAAAGAGGACATCACTTTGAAATTCCACTCTAAAGATAGATCTTCCCACTGAAAAAAAGAAGATAGTTACATGTTTTTCAGTTAAGAGAGCAACCTGGCACTGCAATCCATCCTCCAGCAGGAGGCAGCACAGAGCCTGACACAAACACACACAGACACACAGACACACACACGAGATGCTTTGCATGCAGCGTCCCAGTGAAGCCTACTTTACATTCAGCTCTGAGAACAAGACTTTGCCTGTGCAAAAGGTGACTTCATATTCAGGTTACTGGGAGGATGACAATGGATGCAAACTGCACCTTTGTAACACAAATGAAGGTTCTTATATTTCATTAACGTTATTGCAAGTTCATGGCTGGTCTGAAAGCCTAAGTAATCTTAAATTATGGAAAAAAAAACCTTAAGACAATGGCATTGATACTAAGAATTTATTTGCAACATACAAAAAGAATACATTCCTTACATTAAGTCATGGCAAGGCATAAGGTACTTTTCTATAATTACATACGAAGCATATTTTTATTCTACCCATAGTTAGATAGTCTTCTCTTCTTGAGAATGGTGTTGATCACAGTACTCCTGAATCCCTGGAGAGACAGGAAAAAAGTAACAGATAACAATCCGCTGCCTCCTGCTGCTGCCACACTCAGACCCTGGGCACAGCCAAGTGGGGTTAGCAATTCTGTTCTGTTGGTATTTGGAAACTGTACATCACTGGCTCATGAGGTAATTTTTATGCAGTTTTTGTGTAAGTAGAATAAGAAGGAGGCAATATTACCCAGCTGCATCACTTAGTACCTCACTATCCTTCCTTAACCTGCTTAAGAATTGCTTGAGAGCAAGTGAACACACATCTGCTCCAAAAATTACTGATTTCAGCAAAACAGTGAAAACAGTTCTTACATGCAGCTTAGTCACCACTTCATAAGTCAGTCAGAACTAATGACCAAAAGAAGTAAGCACTATACTTGCACGTTACATTCACAATTGCTATGCACATGCACCCTTTTTTGTTTTTTTGATTCCATGTGGCATAAAAACAATTTCTAGCACCTTTAATGCACTGCAGAAGGGATTCATCCTCATGGTGGTTTAAGACTTACTTTGAATTATGTTCCTGTATGATGATGTAGCTGGAGACTCAGGCACTTCAGACAAGAAGGACTGGCCTTTGTCACAGCTTCTTCCTGGAAGGACAGGGAAAAACATGAAAACAGTGCAACGAGAAGGAAGACTTGTCTCTACTTACTGCTCATCCCACACTCCTCCGATGAAGCACTGCTATGTACTCCACTCAAGGGATCGCTGTATCAGGAATGTGATGAGCTACAGCTCACGGTTCTACAAAGGAACACTATCAGCACGAAGCTCCAATCGCCACTGCGAGTACTGCCCTGACAGCTGCTGGGTGATGAGCCAAGCTGCCTCACAATCCACAAAGGAATCCAAGTCACGTTGGTGGCAGTGAACATACTGCAAGTTTTAATGCTTACTGCTGACAAGCTGCTCTTCTTGGCAGCGGTGATGAGTTTACTAATTGTGTGTTTTCAGGTGATTACACACACCACGTATTTAGAATATGGATTATACAGCTGAAAAGTTGTGTAATATAACCCCCATCAAGATGAAGCATAAGGTTAAGTAAATTATCCCAGTACTTTTCACACTGTGCTATGCTGCACTTCCAGTAACTTTTGATTCAAACATGTCCTATCTAAAAAAGAATATTTACCCAAGACTTAAAATGAGTAACGTTCTGCAAGTCAGGCTTCCCAGTAATAACAGCAGCACAGTTTTGAAGTCATCATAGTGCAACACAGTAACTTTACCTATTTGAGGATCTAGAGGCACTTTACCCAGGAGGGAAACATTCAAGTCCTGGCACATCTTCTCTGCACCTCCAGTAGTTGGGGGAAAGATCTGCGATTCTTTCTGGGACAACAGGAAAATGAGAGTTACAGTGCTGTAACCCTGAGAACAAGGCATTTTTCCAGAAACGTCTGATACACAAACAACATGGAGGTAAAAGAATGCTCTGCAATACCACCTTACCTTACATTTTGGACATACAAAGCCACTCATGTTCTCCACTACACCAATGATAGGCACTTTCACTTTATGACAGAAGTTGATTTCTTTCCGAACATCCTGAAGTGATACTTCCTAGAAATTTTAAGAAATGATTCTACTTTATAATTGTTTGTAATAAATTGTTACAGTTCCCTTTGTACCATGGGGAACATAAACCTAAGAATTTGATGTCAATTGAATTTCAGCTCTCTAGGGGACAGGGTTTTCTTTTAAAAACATACATAACAGAAATATGCCATTTCCTATTTAAAAGTCAAGCTTTCCCCCAGATTTTAAGTCTTTGTGCAGCTTTTCTCTATCCAACTGATTTATGGGAAGCATCATGTAAGTGAGAGGCAGCACTTTATTTGCTGTCAAACAGCGTACATCTTGTCATTTAAATACTAAACGTACTGACTCTGAACTTCCAGACACCAGTGTCCAAATTAGAAACGCACAGAGACATCAGCTCTCATCTTGAGGAAGGAAGTGAATTAATGCATTTCACTTCACAGTACAGATCATGACAGCTTTTGACTGCTAACTGCTCAGTGGTGCAGTAGCACATTTATGTCCCTTACTCCACTGAGGCATCCACCTAACTCATGGAGCAGCCAGCTGCACACAGAAAGCAAGACAGCCAGCTCCCTCCTCTGAAATGAAACACAGGCTCTAAACCAAGGACTCGCCGTGATGTTTCCATCAATGGAAATAATCTCTTACCTGAGGGGTAGTAATTATAACAGCACCATCTATATGCAATGCACTGAGGTACTGTACAATTGATAAGTGTTCATCTGACGTTCCCGGAGGGGTGTCTACAATCAGGTAGTCAACTTCACCCCAGTCCACATCACGAAGAAACTGTTTGATCAACCCTGGAAGAGAGGACGAGAACATGGGATTAAAAAGGAAATAAAAATTCTTGCATGTTTTAGTCTCCTTCACATTTTAGAGTCCAAATTCTTCTGACTACAGTCCATTTAGGTACAAAAATGTTTATTTTGCAAAGAATTAAAACAAATAAAAGAGTAATCAAGAAGTAATAAAGCATTTGATCCCCTGTACCTATTATTCAAAGAAACTAGAGAGAGTATTGAGAAAGTGGCAGCAGTAATGCAACTGTACTCCACAAGAAAAACGATGAAGGTACGATACCTAGTTACCAAGTAGTCTGGAGCATTCACTGCTTTTTTTTTTTTTGTTTGCCATAGCTCACTACATAAACACTGTGCTACTAGCCCAGCAAGCTCGTCATCGGATATTCACTCTTCTGATGATGTAAGTTGTTGCTGAAAAGCCCAGACACGTACCATTCTTTTTTGGTCCTCTCCAGATGACGGCATCATCAGGACTACTGAGCAAGAACCCCACTGACATGACTCCTAAGTTCTCCTCAACATACTAAAAGAGAAGAGAAACTGTACAGAACAGTAGAGAAACAGGAGAGTGACCAACTCCAAAAACAGACTTGATAGAGAAAGTAGTCTGAAGGGGAAAGAGACACTCAGAAAACAAAGGCAGAGAACCTTATTCTACCTTTTAAACAAAGGGCGTAAAGGATTGCTCAGGCCTTTCTGCAGCACTGACCAACTCCATTCACAGAGTGACAAACAATGAGCTGTATGAAGTTGTACAGTGTTAGACAGAGTCACTCCAAGCTGTGTAAGGATAAAAAGGGGATATACTGAAGGTGATCTTTAGACAAGGAATCACCTGACCTTTTCCCTGTGTATTTTTAAGGTCAATGAGATGCTTTCTGGGGGGTGTAAGAGACCTTCTGCCTGCCATTGAGAGTGACACACTGTATAGCTCCTTGATACAATGACCAGCACAAATAAACCAACTGACAGATATTTATCATCCATATTATAGCAGAAAAGCCAATAAACAAGAAAAATCATAACAGTACAACTACTTTAGAAATCTTGTATTAAGGCAATGAATGAAAGAAACTGAACAATGACAGCCTACAGCCAGGCTGTATAGAGCCTGGTATTTATGTCATTGGAATTAATAGAAACAACACGCTGTGTTTCTCCCCCAGTCCTTCTGCTCCTTAGGATGGTGTCAGACTCAGCCAGACACCTTCAAGAACAACTGCACCAGCTTACCACAGGAGACCATCCAGATCCACTCTGATGAACCTGAAAGTTGAAGAGATACACACAAAGTTACACTAGAAATTAATGCAGAAGTTGTGAAAATGACATCAAAAGGCAGAAAAGGATAAAAAGACCTCCTGCCTATGGATACAGTACCACTTTATCGGGACAGTTTAACTAAAAACTGCAGAAGAGCTAGATCTCAATAAGTGAAATGCGGAACCCTCTTAGTGGAAATGGTCCTGTAATTTTATATAAATACATGAAATATTTCAGAGCTGATAAAGAGCATCACGCTGACACGACTCAGGTTCAGTACTCGTGGATACAGAGCAGAACTGGCCTGGCACAGCTGCTCCCCCTGACTGCCTGCAACTCTTAAACAAATGACACCACGCTGCACATCGTCCATCTCACTTTCTTCATTCCCCTTTATGCCCACTGCCAGGTTTCCCAATAAACGCCCTTACAGAAGCCTTAAAGCTACGTGAAGCTGAAGCTGCAATGTAATGCTGGGGATGCTTTTAACTAATACATTCAAGCTCTCGCTACAGAAGAACGCACCTGCTCTCCTTCCAGACCCATCATTTTAGGGATGGACGGCCCGCAGATGTCAATGTCCAGCAGAGCAACCTGGAACACAAAGCGACAAAGAGCCGTGGAAACGCGCCCGCGCCGCACAGCGAAATAAACCGAAAGCATCGCTGGAAAGCGGACCGCAGCGCAGCCACACCGGGTGCGGGCTCCGTCCGCTCCCCCGCCGCCCACCTGCTTGCTGCCGTCGGCCGCCAGCCCGTGCGCCAGGAGAGCGCTGAACGTGCTCTTCCCCACGCCGCCCTTCCCGGACAGCACCACGACGGTGTGCTTCACGCCGCGCAGCCGCTCCCGCAGCTCCGCCGCCTCTGCTGCGGGAGGAACGGCCGCGTCAGCGCGGAGCCCCTCCCGCACCCCCCGCTCCTCTCGGAGCCCCTCTCACCCGGATCCACTGCGGCGGCGCCGGCGGCGCACAGCCTCTGGTTGGGGCATCCCTGGCAGGCGGCGGCACGACCCGCGCGGGCGCTGCTGGTTCCCGGGCAGTCTACAAAAAGGGATGTGAGAGCTGCAGCACCGCACCGCACCGCACCGCACCGCACCGCACCGCACCGCACCGCACCGCACCGCACCGCTCACCGTCCGGCTGCCGCACACCCGCCACCTCCGCCATGGCCCGGCCGCCTTACGTCTCTTCCGCTGGGCGCACTGCGCGCATGCGCCAACTGCCCGGGGTGGCTGTACCCGCCGCGGCCGCTAGGGGGCGCTGCAGGGCGGCTCGGGGCCGGGAGTTGGGGATCGACGCCGTTGTGCATCACTGCAATAAAGCGACGCCATTCGCTGCAATGTTGAGCGCCCGGAAATAAACGCGTTTCTTGGAAGCTCCTTGCTCCTCGGGCAGCGAGGCCATGTACCTTCGTATCTAGTTCACACCTCACGAGACGATAAATTTAATAATTTATTAAACAGTAACCGTTTGCAAATAATTATTTATATTCAAAATTCCTGGCACAGAACATGGGTTACAATGCGGTCTTAGAGCACAGAACTAAAGGAGCTTTTTGCCAGAAGCCTGAAAGGAAAAACTACAAAGCTGCGTTCTCTGGGAAGTTACCTAATGCTTAGAACACAAGAAAAATCATCAGAAGAGGAAGGTACTTTTATTTGTGTGCACTTTTGGAGCAAACTGTCTGCAAACATCCCCAGGAGAGTCTGAGACAACCCCCAGAGCCCGTGCTCTGCTCAGGCTTGTTTCTGGTGCAGAAGCTGACTGACACACTCACACTGCCGCGACGCAAATTTCATTTCAGGCTCATTTCATTGCAGGCTCAGTGAAGCCCGCAGACCCGCGAGGAGGAGCCTTCAGCAAACATTCTGAAGGGTGGGGGAAGGGCCATGGAACGTGTGGTGGCCCCAGAGCCCTGTGACACCACGGTATGTCACAGGGTGTTGGCAGCCTGGGACGGCACTGGGGCTGCCTGAAGGCGGCTGCCTGAGCCCTGGGCACCATGGAGTTTTTGGGGACCACGCAGGTTGCTAGCTACTGTGGCACGCAGAAGAGCTGTCTGTTCCCGGACCCAGCCCCAACCAGCACCACCAAGGACAGCTACCAGTCCTACTACCTACCAGGATACCGCTACCTCAGTTCCTGGAGGCCCAGTCTGCTGCACAGAGTGGTCTCGGTCCCTCCCCGCTCTGCCGAGCAGTTCAGTCCCACTGGGCGGCCACCCACTGTTCTGTCCACGCTGCGCTCTGCGCTGCATACTCGCTACAGCACTCGCGACTGGCACCGTGCAAACATGGTTCAATTAAAAGGCTCTGAAGCCTCCAGGTACTGGGCTGGAAGGCTTAACACTGATTGTTCGCGAATGATGCAAGATAAGGACCAACTGACTCATCAGATGCAAGAAGACAGTAGCAGAAACTTGAGAGAGAGGATCTCTAACATTGATTTCTGGAGAACTGAGCTCACCTATGAGCTAGAGTGTCTGCTCAAAGAGACTCATGCCTTGGAAGCAGCCAAGAAGCGACTTGAATGTGCTATAGGTGAAATTCAGGGGCTGATGAAGGTAGGTTTGACACAGCTACTTACTTCATGACCATGTGGCTGAATGGGTAAAGAGAATAGTTTTTTCTCTGTCAAATGCTGTTATTGCTTCCGCCATTGTCACCGAGACAGAACTTGGCCAAACGTTACCCTTAGTAGGAAGGAAACCTGGCCACCATGGGCCTTACATGCACAGGTCAGTACAGGAACCTACCAGGATGCTTCTGTGCTTTCTTTCCCTGTCTCCCTGCTCCAGGAGGCTGAGCCTCTGACGGGCACAGGCAGTCATCTCCATGCCTTCCAGGAGAGCAGATGGTGGCTCAGTGAGCTGCAGTACCCCTGGGCTCTCTGTTCAGTAATGGTTGTTATGCAGTCATTCTCTAGAATACTGATATGAAACTTCCAAACTTCAACACTGAGCAAGTGTCAGTTAGGAGAAATGAGAGTCATGGATTTTGCTGTGGATAAGTGTAGAACGTAGTTTTAACTAAAACAGTTTTAAACAGAACGGGGGCAAGCTGTGATGTAGGCCTTGCTGCACATTACTATGCAGCTAATCAAACAAAAGCTTTGGTGGTAGCTAATCCCTAAAGGCACTCACTGATAGGCAAGGTAATGAACCACAAAGACTCATGAGTTTTGTGCAGTGAAGATATCTCCTATTCTGTTTCACCCTCAATGGATATTGTTATTTGTCACATCAGCTCAGTGGTCCCTTCAGCAAAGTTTTTCACTCTAAAATGCAGTGCTGTGTCTATTGCAAATGTCCCTTGGTTTGCTTGCAGACAGCTGTGGAATGCTTGTACAACCGTGAGAAGCGGAAGGAAGTAGACTTGGTTCATGATGATGTGGAAAAGAACCTCATAAAGGTAAGATTGGACTTACTGGTTTATTTTTCAAACTGTCAGAATAACCAAAATCCAACTAAGTGTTTCTCAGGGGAAAAAACATTACTTCATCATTCATTTGGAAGACTGAAGGTGAGAGAGGAGAAAGAATGGGTTAAACTACACACAGTGGGAAGGTTCATCCTCCCTGGACCAAAAGGAACAGCCTGGCATCTATGTGAAGTCCTCTCCAGTTTTGTCTTCTCCTATGAAATGATGTAGAAACAATCTCAAGGTTATTTTCCAGGTCATGTTCTATAAAATCTCTGAAGTCCTAAGGTCTTACAGTGTAAAAGAATTGCTGTCTGTATAGTCTTACTGAAAAAAGAAAATAAGGATTGTAGTGATTGCTAAATCTTTAAAATAAAATCAAAAAGTACAATTTGACTAAGATTTGAAAGAAGCTTTATGGAAGCATAAGAAAACTAATACTAGGAAAGAAAATGATGTGACAGTGCCGTTTCTTAAGTACTTTTCTGGATTAGAAGATTACAGAAGGATGTGGAGACCAGCTGAATAACCAGAATGGCTGAATAACCAGAATGTTTCTTGAGAGCCTACAGTGTGCATGTGTACTAATCAGTTCAGAACTTAACTCAGCAAAAGAACTAATGGCAGGATGAAATGCCACTTACTCTTCCAACATGACCAGATCAAAAAATGTTTTTAAAAATGAAAAATAAACACCATTTGTGTGATCTCCCTGAGCACTGCTCGCGCTGTGGAACAAGCTAGATAGTGTCAATGGAGGCCAGCAAAGGCCTATTTTGTAGTAATAGCAGAGCCACTTGTAAAGTTTGTCATTCATATGCGGTACAGGTACAGAGACAGAACTTGTAATTTTAATTTGGGGTGTCTTAATGATTTCCAAATAATTTAAAGCTCTTCATTTGCTGTTTCAAAACTTAATCATATGAGAAAAACTGTGCACACTGGTAAAAGGGTCTCTCATGCTAAAAATGGGTTTCCGAAAAGGAAAGAGGATGGATGGAGTACCATAAGGTTGTTTGAAGGACTGTAAGTATCATGTTTGCATAGTTTCCAGTGTGGTTTGTTTCAGCATTTTTTATTTATTTTAATCTGAGTGGAAACTTGGCTTTGAATTTCTTTGACTAATATTTACACTCGTTAAGAATTTTGTATTATTTATATCAAGGAGCCTGCTTCTGAAATGAGATATATTTTCAGCCTATGCTGCCATTAACAAAGTGTGTGTATTATTGTAGGAGAATGTAACAGCAGCTAGAGTAGTTTAATTGATTAAGGCTCGTGTTTCAAGTACATCTATTATACCTAGCCCAAGAAACATCTGTCCTTACATTTATCAGAATGATTCTATCCATTAAAATCTACTAGAATGTTTGACGTAAAAGGCCATACAGAACCAACCCCAGAGATACAACTTTGTAGTACTGAGGAAGAGAGGGACAAAAACGCTTTCCCAATTCACACATTTGTGATATGTGAGATGACTTCAACATTGAGAATGCAGAATAAAAAGGGTGCATTCCCTAAAATAAATGGAGTTTGATGAAAGCACTGACATTGGGATTTTTTCCACTCTAGGAGGTTGATATATACAAAGATTGTCAAGAAATACTGGCAAAACTTGCACAGAGAATCAGTCACCAGTTGGGGTAAGCATTTACATTTAATTCCTGTTTTAAAGACAAGAAGCTAAATTCAGCATTGGTGGGGATCTAACGGCAGACTGAAAATAGCAATTGCAAAATCAGAGGCTTAGCCTGTTAGAAGCTCCTTGCCCTCCACTTCTAATTATTACTAAGAATAGAATTTGTTAAGCTGCAAAAGAGCAATACCTTGCATTTAAAGCACCAAGTGAAGCAAGCCAGTTTGCCATCTTCTTGGAAGATTTCTTCGATCTTAGAGCTTTGCTACCATGAAAGTTGTTACAGAATGTCCGCTCTCTTTTGCTCTGAGGCTTTCCTGCATGCCACACGTCTATCTGTCGTTTTTCACACATGTGCTCATTTGTCAAGATGACAAAACACCATTCAGTGCACTGAGTTAAATGCAGTTCTTTGGGGAACACTCAGAGGTGTAAAGGTGAGCAGGGTGAAATGGTACAGCAGCTCCCACTAGATAAATTACAGTGCAAAGCATTTTCATGCCATTGTGATGCTGGTAAATACTGAGGCATTGGAGGGTGTTAATGAAGGCAATTAGCTACCCAGGACTAAAGCTTTAAAGGTAGTTCAGATTAAAGTAAGACTTTCCCCTTCACAGTATCAACAGAGATGCGCAGCATGCCCTGGAGCAGGATCTTTCTGACAAAAACTCAGCCCACGTTATTGATGTGAAGTGCTTTAACCTTAGGAACACATCAGACAGCATCAACTTCTACTGTGGAGTGGAGAAAGCAGATGGGACGTGAGTATGAGCTGCTGCTGTTTTCTAATCCTTCCAAGCAGGATCCTGATTACAGCACGAGTTCTAGCCTCATATTTGGAAAGTGGCAGAAAAAGAAGTGGCTCCCTGTATGGCCCTCTGTCTTTCTTCCCTGTGAACCTCAGTCAGTGCTTTCTAGCAACTGCCGTGGTTGGAAGGACAGACAGAAGCTGACAGTCTGCATCACCTACAGTATTGTGCACTGAGCTGTTTCAGGGAGAACAATCATTTATAAACACATTGCAGCTGACCTGTTGCCTTCAAACTGCTTCATGCAGATATCTCTTTTCGTTTTTGATTTATAATCTTCTGCATTCTTCAGGTTTCAAAACACATGACATCAAAGCAAAATGTAGCTAAGATGTGCAGTAAAGTGTAGTGGGGCGAGCAGCATGCAGATGAATACCAAAGACTATATATATATATATTTTTTTCTTCATAAAAAAGCTTGGATTATTTGAAAGTTAGCCCATCAAGATGTACAGAACATGCATTAAATAGTATGACTGTAAGGATTTAGTAGATTTGAGCATGACTGATTGAAAATTTCCAATTATATACAGTTTTAAAACTATATATCATAGTTTACTTATGAACACCTGCATCTGCACCTAAAGTAATAGCAGAAGAAAAACAACTTACAATAGAGGGCACTGTTTTTGTGCTAATGACTTGTTAACTCGCTCCTCACTTCAACAGAGCAGTATCTGAATGGTGAACATGCTCCACAATTTCAGATGATGGCAGCTGTGTCTTATTGAACAATGGATGTAAAAAATGTGTATTATTTGTTTACTAACAGAACATAAGATCACCTCATTCACTACTGAAAAAAGGGAGTAAATGAGAGAAACTTGGCAGGACTGCTGCTGACTCCAGTAATACTACCTACTTTTAGATTTAGCAATGAGTAAAAGTATTCTTGTCAACCCTGGTAAAAAAAACCAGATTCATGTGGATAAGTTTACAGCCCTTTTCCTTTTTCACCAACCATAATCCAAAGCAACGCCATTTTTCATTAACGTCTTACTGAAATCATTTGGCAAACTGAGACATGCATGCAGCACTTGGGAGCAGAGCAGGTGTTTTCTACCTGAATCATTCAGCAGAGCCAGTCACATAAATTTCAGTCTGGAAAAACAATGTTAAGAAACAAATTAGGTATTAAGTATTTCAAACCATCAAGATGGAAACGTTGGGAACTCAATTTTCTGATCAGAAAATGAATATAATTCATCAGACCAAGAAGAAGAAGAAAAAAAAAACAACGAAAACCACAAACACCCTACAGAACATACACCAGGGTTGTTTGGATAAGAAGTTGTAAGCCCTGTCAGCTCAGCCTTAATACACTGATTCATGCAGTCTGCTATGGAGTCATGTTGGGTGCCTCAAACTTTTCAGGGCAACTACTGAAATAAACATGTAGTACTAAAGATTTCCTTGGATTTCTTTACCTTAGGAAGATCAGGGCTTCAGTCTGGAGAGAGAAGAATACCCTACAAAAAACTGAAAAGAAAAAAAATGGGCCACAACAAAATTAAATTATTTCATCGCTTAATATTAAATCTCAGTGTTCAATTAAAATCTAAAGAAAATAAATGTGAGACTCAGAAAATGACAAAACTTCCCCTGCAGATTTTAACATATGGGCATAGTTCCTAGAAGGAAGTTTTGTGTAAAGCAGGATGTCTGAATGCAGGCAGAACTTTTCCTCAGCATTTCCTTTTGGCAGCTGAAACATATGAACCTTTTTACAAAATTTTTTTTCTTTTTTTTTTTGTTGAAGGGCAGAGTGATCTGGTAAGCTGAGCAAGGTATTAAGCAATGTATTAAAGAGGGTCGTGAATTTAACTCTAAAAGAAGGCAGATTATGGAGCACCACTTTTTCCAGCTGGGGGCTCAGGCAGCATGCTTGGGACCCTATAGAATCCCACTGTGGAAAAAATCTGGGTCTGTGATTTACATTCAGTTAAGGCCATTAAGGCCATCTGTGAAGGCTTGACATAAACCCAGGAATCCCAAAGTTTTTCTGACTGCATGTCATTTCAGAGGGAACATTCTTGGGTGGCATTTTTCTAAGCAGGACACCTTTATTCAGTTTTTCTCTGTCTATTCACAGACTTTCCCATAGCAATGTAATTTCTATACGTATCCCGTACATTAACAAGTTTAAGAATGATAGACTCATAAATTAAAGAAGAGATGTTTACTATAATACGTGGAAAAGTAAGAGGATGGAGATCCTCCAGATAATAAAGATGGACAGTGATACGGCGGAAAGAAAATTCCGTTTCTCCTTATTCCTATCCTGGGTCAGTCAATGAATTATCCATTTTCCTGCTACCATTCTTTCTGATGATAAAGGCTACTAGGGGAGTCAGAGCCACGTGCTTTACTCCACGGGTTATACATATCTCATGCAGTAGGGCTGTTGATGTGTAACAATCCTTCTCTCATGGTTAGTTGGTCATTTGCCATCAACTAGGTTGGGTTCTCATGTTTTCTGTTAGTTGATGACACACAGCTCAGTTTCCCCAGGACAAAGGCTTTGGGTTCACACAGATCTTTGATTCTAATTCGATGATGTGCAATGCACTTTTATTTTCCTTACTAGTGTTTCAGTTCCTGCAACATGGGCTAAATTCAGTGAAGACAATGTCCGGTGCTCTCAACATGCAAGGGCCAGCTCTGTCAAGCTCCGGGAGGATACAGAGGTTGCACTGGAGAGCACATCTGAGGAGCTGTGGAATCAATTTGTCAGCACCAATTTGGCCTTTAACAAGCGCATTGCTGAAGTAGCTGATGTGAAGAACAAACTCCAAACACAACTGGCTAAGGTAAGATTCACTATGCATTGGCAGCTGAATATAATCTTAGTTGTGCATGAAAAGCACAGAAATCTCTAGAATTTACATCCTTCCTGAATAAGCACCACATCGGAAGGCATAGCTATATTACGTTTCCTCAGACAGTGCATTTGCATCACTTGCAGCCTGGGAAGAGCTCACTCAAAGATAAGCAGGCTGACAGGATGACAACATTGTACAAGAAACCATACAACATCTGTCCTGTATGAAGAATCAGTGTGCTTATGCTGATTTGTAACTTACATGTCTAAGATGGGGAAAGATGTTGTTTTTTTTCTGTTTTTTCATTTACTGAGGTTATTCCCTGGTGACTTCCCAAGGAAAGAAAACTTTTGGTTTTCTGTAACATTTCTCTCTTTTAGAGGAAAGAAAATGTTTTAAGTTTTTGCACTTTGGTTTTGCAGAAAAGTCCAGAATTTTAAAATCCTTACATTCAAAATGTTATTATTCTGTCTTTGAAACCTAAGTTCAAAGTTGTCCTTCTCCTTTTAACGCAATGTACTTTCACATCTTCAACCTGAATTTTAACCTGGTTGTGCTTCAAAATAGTCTCGTACTTTGGAGTGGTTCAGACAGTTAACTTCTCAAACATATGTTCTTTCTTTTCATGTGATAAAAAGGAGAAATAGCTCTGAAGGTGACAGACGTGTATTGCATTCTATCTGTATTACCTTTTCAGTCAGTTTTCATGGAAAAATGTGACGTGCTGGAAATGGATTAGTGGAATTTTGAAGCATATTTTGAAGTTAACAGGAGGTGCTGCCTTTGTACTGACAGATAAAATCTTGTTAAACTATCAAGAGTTACTGTGTTATTCATGTGACTTCAGTCAGAGTTCACTAAGTTCTTCTATTAAGGCTCCTCTTATAGAGGAGGCTCATGTTCACTCATTTGTTTCAATGCACATTTGGAAACAATAGAGTTTTCCTGCCATTCTATTTGTCATAAGTATTTTAAGATGTTTTCAGTTTATTTTTAGGGATTATAAGGAAAGTGCAAACCAACCAGCTAAATACGTGTGAAGTCACAGCACATTATGTTTTCTTCTATTTTTTCCTGTTTATAAAGCACAAAAGATGTTGAATGCAGTTTCTGTGTGGTTTGGATCCTATATAAATGAAGCCAGCTATAGCACTTTATTCCTGCACTGGCTACCCACCTAAGTTTCTCATGGGCTTAATCTGTGAACATTTGCTTCATATTTTCACTATCAAATATTTGGTCATCCAGTCCGGCTGACTCAATGCTGACAATTTGTACATAATAGAAGAAAAACTGACTTATGTCCCTGTGCTGCCACGTCACTAGACTGCAATAACAAGCAACTTGGAGAAACTGAAGTAATCTTATTTATGTAAAGAACAACTAGGTTGCGTGGTACGCATGGATTAAAACAGTGTCATACAAGATGGCATTCCATGAACTACTGCTGCTGGTACTGATGAGTTACAAAGTGATAGCACGTGCACAGCAGAGACCTTCTTCATCTCAAACTCCATAGTAATGTAAAAGCAAAATGCTTTAGGTTTATGGAGCAGAAGCTCTTCTGGTTAAGGAGTGGATGAGGCTGTATGATAGAAAGCCTATTAATTCTCTTGCTCAAAATACCTCCAAGAGGAAAAAGAAAGTGATGGCAAAAGTGAGTAAGGAATGAATCACTTAACAGACAGCTAAGCAGAGCAGAGCTTTTATTTTTAATCCAGGCTTGCAGTATAGTTTGTAGCACTTAGAGGAAAAAATGTACTGCTAGGTGTGCTTTGATAAGGCAGACTAAGCAGCACCTAGGACACAAGGCTGTCTCTTAAACTCTACCACACTTCTGTATTTTTCTTTGTGGTGTGATTATAGTCAGATGCAGCTACGACAGTTCCTTCTCCGTTCATGTGTAATAGTAACCTACTGGCCACAACGGTGCCACAATTTCATTGTTTTGTGTTTAGAAAATAGATCGCTCTTCCAAAGGCTGTTTTTGCACTGGCATCTCATGCAATGAATGCCAGAATTAGAGACATCCTTCCTTCTGCAAAAGTCTTTTCCTAGCTAAGCAGACTACCTCCATGAATTGAGAGGAGAATGAGCATACAGAAAGTTTGCTTGGAACCAGGAGCCAGGGAAAGTTATATATTTAATGAAATCTGAGGCTCCTTTCTGAATGAAAAAAATACTTCTCTGCTTTGTGAAACAGCCAAATCTCTTCCAGACAAAAAGCCATACAGGGAACTTCCTGCAACCACTTGTTTCTAAAATCAGAGAGGAAAGAATAAGAAAAAATACATACAAGAGTAAATAGTGTGAATATGGTGATGATAAAAAATAACCACATGTTGAAATAGCACATTTTCTTCTGTCTATATCACTTGCACATAAAAGATCAGCTGGTTAAGATTATGAACCAAATGCCTCTTGCCTCAGCTTGTGGTCTCAGCATGCTCTTCTTCCTCCTCCTAAAAAAGTACCGGATTTGTATATACAATTCAAAATGTAAAGAAAAACAGTGATTCATTGCTACTCGGTTTAGTTTTGTTGTAGGATATTGTCTTCCTTTATGTCCAGATAAATGCGTCCTATTTACCAAAAGACACAGAATGTCACTATCTAATGAAGCATCCTGTTGTTTCCACTTCCATCAAGAGTTAGGCCAGGAGTTTTGCCAGGACCTTCTCCATCAATGACATAATGTCTCCATTTCAGGTTACAAACTGTACAAGTCTCAGAGTAATAACTACACAGCAGTACATCTGCTTTTTTAAGCATTTTTTCTGCTTCTAGGATGGTGGGTGGACTTGAACCTGTTTCTACCATGTTCCTGCATCATTTACCTTGAGTTACTGATACACATTGAACAGCAGATCCCAAGAGCTTTCCTGTTGCAACCCACTGAGATTCTGTCACTGCTTTTAACCTAGGTTCCCACTGTAGTGTCCACACATCACGTTTAAAAGTGCATGAACAAAACATGCACTTCAGAAAAATACTTTGTATAGTTTACCTTCACTATATACACTTCCCAATCCAATTAAGACAAAGGGATGCACCGAAGAGCTCTTTGTTAAACAGACATGAGAAGATTATTTGAAGTGGAATGGAGTGAAACCCTCAACAGTGGAAGTGCTTGGCACTCTGCTTCTTTTTATTGTCTAAATTAGCCCACACAAGATCACTTTATAATATATATCACCTGTTCCACTACACTTTTTACTATGAACCTCCACTAATCTGCATTTATTTAGAGGAATGGTTTATTGACTTATAGATGTATCATCTCGGGTTAGATCAGCTATGACATTATCTTTTGTCCTACTTGGCCTGAAGGTTGGTGCTGAAAGGGCTCCTGGTTCAGATCAAGTTTCCAAGTCAGCCTAAGAGAGGTCTCCAGAGAGCACTGTTTGCTAGTGATGCCAGCTTGCCTTTCTGCATTTGCAGTCCATCTGCTGTCTACTCTCACTGTGACTCCGCTGAAGTATTCAGGAAACTGTCTGAGTTCTCTTCACTTTGAATTTTCATTGTCTGCTTTTCCTTCCTGTCACTTCTTCTGGGGGAAGCTGGCCAGTGGGGCTCTCAGCCCGCAATTCTATCAGAAATCTGGGAAGTGATTTGCATAGGGAAAGAGTGACAAAGGATTGAAGTGCTTCTGTATGACTCTGAAGAGGAATCTATTGAATGCAGAAAGGAAATGCTTTTCTTAAAAACTTGCTTTATGTGCCTTCCTTTCTAGTTTGTGGTAAGGCTTCCATGATGAATTATCCTCTGCCCACTTCTACTTGATTTTTGTCTAGTGGGCTAAGACCCCTTGCAGTGTTTTTGGTGGTAAACAAACTTAGTTCAGGAAGTATGGGTGTGGTATAAAGCATTTCCTACTGCAACTGTGAAGCCTGGAAATCTTCACAACTGCAAGAATGATTAAAAGAATGGAAAGCAGGCAATTACTTGAATAAGTTCCTCAACTTCCTCCTTATTGGGATGAAAGAGATGATGTTAGTAGCACTAGATGACACTGCTTTATTTAGCTTATTCAAATAACTGTTGGGGAAGGGGCAGGAAACTTGATAAATCTACAAATGGCTTTATAGAAGACTGCTTGAGCAGACAAAAACAAAAGAAGAATCAGTGGCAAGACAGAAGTCAGACAAATTCAGATGGAAAACATACACACTTCTTTTTCAAAGCAAAATAATTCATCACTGCAACAGTTTACTACAGATAGGTGACTTCATTAGCATGAGGAACTCAAAATCTAAAATCACTGTTCCTCTGAAAGCTCTACTTTTCCTACGTGCACTGGCTTATGAAGAGGAATTGCTACAGGGTAGTGTCCTGCAGGCAATGTAGGCAGCTAAATAACTCAGAATTTCTTCTCACCCTGAGATTGAAGATGTCCTGTTTCCATTACTGTGCCAACTGCATAAGTCTGTCATTAGATTGTCTTACTTCTGGGATTAATCTTGTCTTGTGAGAATTCTTGTGAGAATCTGGATGGCAGAACCCTAGATATATGAGGTTCTAGTGGCTGGAGACAAGGAGCCCTTACTGGCCAGGGTTAGATCCTAAACCAAAGGGTATCACAGCTCCAGTATATTTCATTGTCACTGGGCTCACAGAGGATGTGGCTGTTCGGGGTTGGAATTATTTTCCAGGTTTCTAATTACAGTGTGTGACTGGTCAGGCCCAGAGCTGTTCTGGAGGCAGTATTTCAGGGCAGTGAACAGCAGATACAGCCTACACAGTTCAGTGTAGGAGGTAGTGGTATGGTAACTACAGCTTGCCCCTCTACAAGAAAGTTTCTGATGAGAGAAATTGTGATAAATGTATTTGACATCTCATATAAAATCTTCAAAAATCTTTAAGAAAAGGAGGAAAGTCTTTAATCATGGTGCCAGCCCCTCATTAATATGTTTGCATCTATTTTCCATGAAGTTAATATTAACGTAAATAGTTACCTTGGCTTCCCTCTCCTGGAAATAACCAATAGAACAGGATGTTTACATGCTCAGGTCTGAGAATCAGTCAGCCCAGGCAGCAAGTGACATGTTTACACAGCCCAGTATTTACCTCACACCTAAACACCAGGTTATCTCAGCTAGCACTGTACAAGATAGAACACCTGCACTGTGCTCAGAGCATTTGTATGCTCACAGGTAGAGCTGCCCAGTTCTGCCTTTTCTGCAAGGTTTGCTATTCCTCTACCAGGGAGCACAGGGATCAGAAACATGCTTGAGAAACACATACATATTCAGTAAAACCATGAAAAAATAACCACTCATTCCTGTAAATGAGAAGCCCTGACTCTTGAGTATTTCCATTCAGTTCACTGAGAATGAGTGCTTTTAGGAACAGTTCCCCCTCACTTCTTACTTTTTTTTTAACCCCTGGGGTGTGAAAAGGCAGTGTACTACCATCAATTTCTGATGGAAATTAATTCTTCCTTGCTTTTTTCCTTGATATATTTCTACTCTATACCTGAAGAACCTACAGAATTTTGTTTTAGGAAGTTGCTCAATCTCTTAAATAGATTATCCTCTCAGTTTCCATCCCTCACACTTTTTTTATTAAATTTGAATGTATTTATACATTAAAAAAACAAGCAACTTGTTGTCTTAGCACCTATTGAACATATTTCTATGATGGCTAAAAGAAATATTGAGTACATTTTATAATTACACAATCTACTTCTAACTCAAGACATAAGCCTACGTGGGTTTGTAAGTAGTATAAAACATAGGGCGAAAGCCAAGAGAACCTCAGTGGCAATAAAACCAGGAACTGCCTTTCAGCCTCTGAAATTATTACCAAACTCCTCATCTTTGAAATTCAGAGAGGAGCCCTCCTACAACTATTGAAAAGCACACAGCTCAGCCTTCCTCTGAGCACGGACACACAGAAATCCTGGTATACGACGGGAGATGCCCACAAGAGAAACACAAAGCAGAGGTGCAGCAGGGTTGAAAGCTGAGGGATGGAGCATGTGTATAGGAGAGGGAGCACTTTCCCTGTGGGACTTTCCCCACATAGGCTTTCATCTTGAACCCCAGTGTGTCCTCATTTAAGTTTCTATACGTGTCTTTATTTGCTACTTTTTTCTCTTTCTGATTTTATGCCTTAAAAACTCAGTAATTTGTGGCTTCTGAAGCCTTTTCCTGGTGGCTTAATACACACTTCATTCACTTAATCTTATCGTTTAAGACGGGAACCTGTTTGAGAGTGAAGTTTTCAGACAACTAATGAAAAGTGACTCAGAAGTGGTTGGGAAGGTGTGTGCTGGTTGGTATAAGCAGCTCAAACATGCCTGGAAAAACCTGTTTGAAGGAGGAAATAGATATGCATATACTTTAGACTTCTAGTTACAAACCAAGAGAAATTTCAAATGAAAAGTAATACAATAACTGGAAGACAAAATTAGATTTATGTCTCCTAAAATGATTGCTTGGTCTCATGAAATCACAAAGACTTGCACAGAGTGGGTCAGAGTACTTTCTGTGGGCAAGGGAAGAAATCACCCAGGAGAAGCCTGGCTTCTCAGCCTGCCACGCAGCAGTGGCACACACTGTAGGGGTAGGCTAGAGTCAGTGTAATCATGTGATAGCCATTGCACATCAGGGTCCATTTGGATTGTCATGAATCCAGTGTCTTTAGCTGTACAGTGTCTTCTCACACTGAAGGACATGCTCCCAGCTGCTAAGTAAAGGCAGCCTGTGTTGGCTGAAAGCAAGCCTTTGCTGACATTGCTATAGAAGGCAACTTCTTTATGCCCTGAGGTTTAAATACGAGAAAAGGAGGTGGTTGTTCCCACTGTTCCCACTTCTGCAACCTGTCTGTACTCAGGCACTTCATCAACAGGATTTAGTTTGAGACAGCTGTGCTCATGTATGTTTGTAAGACAGCTCCTTATTCTCAGGAAGGGTTGTCTTTTCGGAAAGCAAGAGATGGGTTCACGTAAGAGCTTTTCTAGAAAAACAAGTATTTTCAGGCTTCATAGATCATGAGATAAATTGACTCTAAAGTAAGGGCATGTCTAGCTTAGTGTGTCTGGGTTTAAATTTCATTGATGACTAGAATGAATCTCGTTTCTATCAAGAAAGATTAATGATAATTGTCAGTCTGCAGCATTGCTTGTGTTGTTTGTAAGACTGCCTGGATCATGTGTGTGACCTAGCGGATCTTTTTCCAAGTCATACTGTATTCAGACTATAAAAATCATGGTCTTGGTGAGGTGAGAGCAGCAGGAGAGCAGTTTTTCAGAAGCTCTCAATTATTCCGCAGCACAAAACTTTCCTCATGTCCTGGAAGGGAAAGTTTCCGGGTGGGCAGCTGCCTGAGCCAATCCCTCAGCGTGGTCTCTTAGGAACATGCTGCTGTGCATTTGTTGTTTTTGCTTCCTGCCTTTGGAGGCCATCCAGAAATGACGTACACTAGTGCAACGCTATCTGGTGATCGTCCCCACCAATCAGCTTATGCACTGTAGATTATCTAAATCATGTTATCCAATATGTGTCCCGAATGAGTAATCAAAAACTGTTTGTACTAAGCTTCTGTGATGCTTTGGAGGTGGTTCCCCCGAGGCCATTTTACTTTGCATGTCTGAAATGACAGCACTTAAAAAAAAAGCAAGGAAAAAAATGACAACATTCAAGGAACTTACATGCAGCCAAGCAGGCCTTGAAGATAGCGGCATGATTTTACATTTTTTGAGTTTGGAAGCAGGTTTAAACAACTTTTTTTCTTTTTTTCCGAATGATCAGAGAGGGATTTGCTCCCTAGCCTTGGTTGTGCATAATGTCTTTGCACACTACTGGCTCCATTATGAGTGGGATTTGTGAAGCTGTGTGGCATGAGGGTACTTTGTAGTGACTGTGTGTTATCCATTCATGATGATATAGAGGCTGAACGTATCACTGTGAATTCTAGATAAAAGCTCTCTTCTTGGAACTAACAAACAACTGAATTGTCAATAAAGAGAAACATTTTCTATTCAGAAATCAGAACCTGCCCTTTCTGAGCATTGTCGTTGTGTGAATTTGCACACTGTGCAAGCTCTACTTCAAGTCACTCTGAGATACAAGAAGGCTTGTCTTATGTCAGTTATATTTATGGGGAAAATTCATAAATGACTTAGTATTGGAAAAAGAGAGGACAATACAGTCTCCTGCGTCTGTGTTGCTCAGGTAACATCCACGTGTGTTGTACATGTGCTGTGGGCAGTGAGGTTCAGTTGGACACAAACTCACAGCACAGCACAGTCAGTGCAGTGGAGGAATAGAAATGAACCTCAGGTTTGATAAATTCCAGCGTTTGTGCATTTGAAATACTGCTACTGGAATTGAAATACATGGGCTTGTGGTCTAGCTGTTGTCACCAATAAAGCTCAAATTCTGAACCACACAGGCCTTACTCAGTAACAGGACTGAGAATGGAAGCCCTCTGTTTCATTGTAAGTAGAAAACAACCCTCCCAAATCCTTTCCTAAATTGAAACATGGCTTTGTCCAGTTCTTTCTGAGCTGAGGTGATGTGCAGTACTATGTTTCATTGATTTTACGTTATTTTACACTTTTTTGTTATTTAAAAAAATAATAAATTTATAATTTAATTTTGTATGAACTGTAAGTAGAATTAATGTAAGAGGCCCAAACCCTCACAAAATCCCACTGCAGGTACCGTAACCACACCCCAGTGAAGTTGGCTCACTTGCACACAGCAAGGCGTAGCATGGGAAGCACTCCTGCAGCGACAGAAGCTGTAACATAAACACAGGAAAGGAGGACCCTGCTGAGCAGTGGGTGACCTCCAGAAGTGCTGCGTACTCTTCCCTCAAAGCGTTGGCACAGGTTCATATTTTGAATAGCAATGAAGATGAAAGGTGTGGACCAAGAGTAGAACTGAGAGGCTTGCAGAATCCCTGTGACATCCCTTTAATCCCCAGCAGCCCACCTGGAAGCTGCATCTCACCTCCTCCATGTGCACCTGAGTGCTCACTGGATTCTCTTAGAAAATTTCTAAATGGTGATGTTTTGGCAACAGCACAAGCTGCTCCAATTTTGCTTCTCCTTCTGATTAGGCAGCAGAATAACCAAATTCTGTGTGTTTTCAGGGAAAAGGAAAGATATGGACTTCCTGCATAATTAAGGCATCTAACTTCCTTATGTCTCATTTCCTTGTTTTTTATCTTTTGTTTTTTTAATCTACAGAAATAAGTATGTAACTGGTAAAATTGTAGACAATATAGAAAACAGTGGATCTAACATTGTGCTTTTACTGTAATTAGTTCATGTGCAAAATAAATAGCTACCAAAACACGCTGATCTATCAGCATAAATATTTCCTCTAAAGCGTGGTTTGTTTACGCTATATAATTAAGAAAGACCTAGTGCAGATTGAAATAATACCAAGAGATTTACTACCTTTAGCTTCACTTTCTTCAATATTGTGTTCCTTTCACAGTAAACCAGACCTTTTGCCTGTAATCTGTACACATTAAAGATTTATTTTAGGTGAAGGTCCTCTAAAGGTAGCTCTGTGAAAAGCAGACTTGGACCCAAAGGGCTCAGGAGTACATTGTGGAGGCAGGCGCATGGCTTTAAATAGGAACAGACGTTCATATGCTGCTACTTCTCCCTTGCAGTTTCTTCTGCTTTTTAATCCTGAAGAAAACAAACCAAAACCACTTGCAGAATGCTGGGGAATATTAAAATTATATGATAACATGCTCTGCAACTAAGAACTGTGCTATTCTAATTGTGTGGGGCTCCATTTTTTGATGATGTTTCACTTCATACTGTCTCCAGTTAGAGAGAGAAAAAAAGCTGTTCCCTCTAGAACTCTCAGAGGCTTTGCAAAACTTCCAGAAGTTAGTTTCAGTACTTAAAAATGAGTTACACTTATACATTCTTGCAGCAAATGTCCCCTAAATACTTGCAATGTGCAACTACTTCAGAGGGGGAATATTTCATGGCTTTTGAATTTTTATGAAGGAAAAGGAAATAAGTATTGAAAGTTTTAATGAAAATGACAGTTTGTTGAAATTTTATCTTCACCAAAGAGGTCTCTGATCAAGCAGCAGTTATTTTATTTAGGAGAAAAAGTACATGAGGAAGCAAATTGGAAGTGAGCCTCTAAATCTATAAACACCTCCTCTACAAAAATGGCATTACACACACACACACACAAACAACAACAACAAAAAAAAGCAGTTGGGATTCTCCCATCACAGTAATTCAGTGCTTCTCTTCTGCTTGTTATAAATTTATATTCCAATTTGCACAAACATTACTTCATGTTATAATAAAAAAAAGGTCCATTTGTCAGTGGAAGTTGTTCTCCAGTGTTGATACCCAGTTTTGCAAGAATAACTTAATTACATGTTTTAATAGCATTTTATGGCCTCTGGCTCTCCCATGAGCTGTGATTGCTGCATATCCTTTGAAAGAAATGGCAATATCAAGCCAACAAATTATACAAATACATTTGATTGCTGTGAGGTTTTAGAACTCCTCCCCTAAATCAAAGCAAAATGTCATGCCAGAATGGAAGCAGTTCTGATAGGAGCGTTCAGAGCAGGTCAAGTTCTGATTTTGGATGCATGTTTACAAGATGCTTACAAAAATGTTCTGCTTTATTCAGGTACTTCAAGAAATCTTCCAGACAGAAGACACAATTAAGCTGCTGGAGAGATCCATAATGGCAAAGGAGTATCCACTGAAAGTGGCTCAGACACGCCTGCAGGGAAGAGCTAGGCGACCCAATATAGAACTATGCCGTGATGCACCTCAGTTTCAGTAAGTAGAGGGCAGACTACCCCATCCCTTCCTCAGCTGTTCAAGAAATTTAACAACAGTGTGAATTAATTCAACAGGATTATAACTGTATTGTGTGACTATAAATTCTGGTAGAAAGAACTAAAATCCAAGTAGTTATGTTGAAGTTGAATGCGTGTAGTTGCCTTAAGAGACCCTTTCCCAGGACAGTTTGGTGTTCAATTGCTTGGTGGTGGCTGATATGTTTTGGAATTTAGTCTCATGTTGTGTGGAACTTAGGAATTGCGTTTAATTCCATTCAGGATAAAACAAGATTCAGGAAATACCTTATTTTAGAAATGTTTTCCCAGGAAAACTTCTGTCTTGCAAAAATGATCTAAAGGTCAGACTCCTTTAAAAGTTATTTGTCAATTAGTATGAGGCACTATCTCTTACTTCCTCAACTTGTTTTCAGTGCTTTAATCCAATATAGTGATCCAGTATCATCTTTGTACAGATTGTCTCATTTGCCATGCATTTCAGTTGTGGGACCTTTCCACTGTGGTGGCATCAGCTTGGTGATTCTTGTGCTGTGGTTCATTGAACAGTGCGTGTTACGTCCTTCTGACTGTACAAGACAGCATCTGAGACATTAGTCTTCCTTACATAATGAAGGAAGGGTCTTCTGAATTTTAATCCCATTTTTCTCCCTCCCCCCCAATCTTCAAAGTGTTCTGTGGGGACTTTCTCAAGGGATACTGTAGAAGAGATCCTCATATACCTGGAGTGAATTTCACAGTCCAGTTTGAGAGGTTTGGCATACTTCATTGAAAGCAGGAAGCTGTTCCTTGCTGACATTTGGCCGTATCAAAATCCTACTGCATACAACACAATGAGATTACTAAAGTACATTACGCTTAGGCAGAGATTTATATTATTTTTCCAGAGTACTGTTTTGTCAGCTCAGAAGGCTTCTATTCAAACCATTTGGATAGTTTTCTCTTTTTATATCACACATCATACCTGTTCCAGATGCAGTTCAGCTGTGAATAAATAAAAGCTTCTGATCTAGGCACCATAGCGTTCACTTAGCACTTACTTTTACTCTGGGAGGAGGTCAGTCAACATTTCAGTTACCTTTGCACCATCAATGAGGAATACAAATAAGCTAGTATTAACATTTTATTTAAGAAAAAAAACAAGAAAAAACACTACCAAGATGGCCCTAAATATTACTGTACAACTTCATTCATTACTCACTCTGAGTCTGTTCTCTCTTCACTTCCTCCCTGAAGATCTCCTCCACAAAAATGTCTGCAGCATCATGATTGATATCTCTCTAGTCAGCAGGACTGTGTGTATCCAAATTAAAAAACTTCTTTGAGTTAGGATCAAAAATGTGCTGAAGCAGAGAATCATATTATTCCTTCTTCTTCCCATAATTGCCAGCAATACTGTTGATGTTCCAAAGGGTTGTGTCTGAAAAAGTTCGAAAGACTTCATTTGAAATCATTGAATATTTTCTTCATCTATAGTGATAAGATATAAATACAAAATTTGTGAAAAGCAGAATAGGGGTAGGGGTTCTGAATCAATCCAGCTCTTAACCAGCTTACAGGTTATATAAGAACTTCACATTCAGTGACACATGTATTCAGAAGTACTTTAGGCTTAATGTACACATAATTTTTCCATCAGTCTGATATGATTTCCAATATATCAACCTAAATATCTATGCAAGTACACTATTTGTTAGACAGTTATACTGATAATTACCATATATTATTCTCCTTCTTTGATGAGTATTAATTTTGTTATGCCACGGCTCCCTAAGCCAGACCACGTTGTTTTGTATGCTGTAGCTGATCTAAATTTTTGGATGCTATGTTCATCCTAACTGCAATTAGAGCTTGAAATTCTGACAGAGGGTATTTGAAATGTGGTCACTTTTTCTATGACAGCTTTTGGCTGAGCTTATACCTCAAATAAAATATATTTTCTTTGAGAAACTCCAACCTCAGAATGCAAAACCATTTACTAATTCATTTTTAAGGACTTTTTACTTTTAAATAATTTGTTTCACGTATTTATCTATTGGTTTAAAGCACAAATATATTCAGCTCAATAGGGAAAGAAAATATCAAATGAACTACTTCTTTGTAACATGTAAATGTTATCTGAGTTTGCTGTTTATTTAAAAGGAAGTGCTGATGTTGGCATTTGTTCTCTGTGTATGCCGCCAACTTTGTACTTGAAGGGATTAGACAGAAAACAAATTAATAAAGTCTAGTTTTTCTATGCTGTCCTATGCTGAAAAAGCCAGGACTATCCCAAAACGAGTTGAAGTGGATTCTGGAAAAAATCAGTGTTTCTCAAAGGCTAGAGTGCTTGGCTTTTTTAATGGAACGTTAGATAACACACCAGGTTGACAGTATTAAAGTTTACTCACTCAGTGACTATGCAAGGAACTTTCCCACTTCTGCATTGGTAGGCCATGGAAATACACTGATGGTCTCCGGTAATGCATACTACAGAACTCAAGCTGGCCATGCTGGCCATGAGATGCTACACAGATAGGAGCCTGCAGGTGGAGAAGATAGCATTCAGGATGCCGAGTGGCTTAATCTCCTGTTGAATGTCAGTGTAAGCAGAAATCAACCCTTCTTACAGCTGCTATGGAAGCTACTCTGGCAAGGAATAGGTTTCATCATGATTCAGCCCAAGAGAGTGTGTTTGAATTCTGTCTGAAAATCTGACCTGTCCTTTGTGAAAAATAGGCACATGGTGGGAGGCTGTTAAAGTTATTGGAGTAACGTGTCCCTTTCTCTTTTTTTCAGGCTCGTCACTGAAGTTTACACTATAGATGACACCATACAGACCTTAAAGAAACTTCTGCAAGAAACCCATGATACTCTGCAAATGCTACTTCACAACAAATCGAAGCTGGAACACGACATTTCTGTGAAGGCAAACTCTTTCTTCATTGACAAGAAGTGTATGGATATGCGCAAAACCTTCCCCTGCACCCCACGGCTCATTGGCTACACCTGAGCAGTAACCTTTGATATCTAAAAGTTGCAAAGGTTGCAGATTTTTTTCCAAAGAATATCATTATCTTGTTGGGGTTTTGTTTCTTTGTTTGAAATCCAGTAGAAATAAACTAACCAAAATCCTTTGAACAACTGCATAGTCTCAGCTGTAGCTGCCCCATGGAATGGAATTAGTAGACCTGTTCTAACAGAATCAGACCACACTGAAATGACCAGAGGAATTCTGCATGACTTGTGAGTTACCTGCTAGAGATAATTATAAACTGACATCCTGCACTACTCAACAGAATAAGTACAATACGGGATTTAACCATCTGGGATATTATGATGTCTGTGTTTCAGTCCTTGACTGGAGAAGTCACTTTTAAATGATTACCCCATTCTTCACTCTCTTTCTGTCAAGCAGAGGTAAATCTAGTGTTTGCTTGAAATTAGAGGAGGTTGAACTAACTTGATTCGTAGAAGAAAATTTTGTATGTTTATACAAACTGTTCACAAGCAATATTTGCCTAAGACTAAAAGGTCTTAATTACACAGAAATGTGTACTATCAGTAGATATCAAAGGATATCAAAGGACTTAATGAGCACGGACAGTACAACTGTTCTTTGTCACCAAAGAGACAGTGAAGACAATGAAGGCTGAAACATGGATAATGCAGTAATCTCAGTAAAGGATTTGAGGAAGAACTAGTTTTAACTCATGTTAAAGCAGTCTGAACAAATTGAATAAAAATGTTTTTCTGTTATCTGTGTTTCTGTGCAGGGTTTGCGTGCACTCAGTAGAGCATAATCAGCACCGCACAATTCTAGCAGCTGAGCTGCTTCCTGCTACCTTGGGTCCCTTTCACAGAACAGCTCTGGGAACACATAAAACACATTTTAACTGAACTAAAGCCAAATTTGAAACAATACTTGATTTGAAAGTCGCCTGAACAAACTGGCTCTGTTCCTAACCTTTCCTTTTGTTTTGTGGGGGCGGTGGCTTCACCCAGCTCCCTACAGAAGTCACATTGCTGGGGAACACCGCGCCGTGCAGTGCTGTACTTCCTGATGAGTTAACCATGGTGCACTGAGTGTGGTTGTGGCTGAGCCATTTCACCCTCGATTTTACTCCTTCAGTTACAAAAAAAAAAAGTAGCATTTCCTGCTTAGAGTGTCAAACCATTTACACAGTGCTATGTTTCTACAGATCCAAAATCACAGGGAAGCATTGTGGAAGATGTGACTGGGCAGTAACATCTGGGTGTACTTCTGGTACTCATTAAACTCATTTCATGCTTAGTTCTCTGCATCTTCATTTTCTACATTAGGATAATTCCTGCAACATGGCTACAAACAGGGCAGACTGCTCCCTCCAGCATCACATCTCTTTGGGGGAAAATTCCCCACATGAGGGGGAAGTTCCGGAAACACGGTTTGTGTTTATAGTTTGTGTTAGTGGTGCCAGTGCAGAGCATTTCCAGGGCCACTGGAGGTAGGAGGGACTCTCACTGAAGACTTTGTTGACACTCTGGTTGGAATTAATGGTCGTATCTTATTGCCTCTTACTCAGAAACACTTCACAACAATCTCCTAGTGCAGAGTGAGGAATCTCACTATGTTTTGTTTCTCAGCAGGGAGGACTGTTACCACTGGCAATGTTTTCCTCCCTCTGTACACTCTGGTAATGAGGCAAGGAAAATTTTATCACTTGCTTCTGTTACCACCAAACTGCAAAGCCCTTCATTTGCATTTCATGTTATTTTTACAGCGTATGAAGAATAATAGTAGCGTTGAGTTGTTGAATATTGACAATGGTCCCACCCTATTTATCAGTACTGACAGCTGACCATGCAGAGGGCTAAAAATTATTTGGAAATTTGAACATTCTTGAAGGTATCAAATACATTTCTAGAAGCTGGAGTCTTTCCCAGTTCACACAACTTGTCAAATAGCTAGAAATTGTTTCTCCCCTCCTTATGCCAAGAACTCAATTAATAAGCATATAGTAGAAGGAAAGCACTTTTAAGAGGTTAATTTTTTTCTAACAATCTTTTTAATTTCTAAATCTTTTAATTTTTAAATCTTCTTCTGAAAGCAGGCAACATCCCTGAGAGGTCAGCCTGAATCAAAGTCCTGAATTTGTAAATTTTGAGCTTTAGGGACAGAGATGCTGGGGTTGAACAATGGCTCTGAGCATCACAAATTCCAGCTCCTCCCTCTGCCTTTCTTCAGCCATGTTCTCTGCAAGATCTCAGCTCTGCTTTTTGGGTGGAGTGCCCACTGTACTGTCAGTGCAAACAACACTGAACTTGTCTGAACACAGTGTGAACTACTAGGAGTGACTGCCTAAAACTATGGAGCTCTGACAGATCTGTTCTCTGAGAGCAGCTTTCTGCATGAAAACAGAAACTCCCTGAGATTCAGGCACCATCATCAAGAATAAACTTTTACTGCGTACTGCAAAATAAGAACAGAACAGAAAATAATTTGATTCCCTATCTATAGCTACCAGAAGATATTAAGTATATTAACCTAGTGGAAAAACCTTAGCAAAGAAAGTGCTCCAGTTTTTCATTAGTAGTACCCACACATGCAGCACATTGATGTTTGCTGATAATGTACAGCTTCTTTGTAAAAGTAAACAGTTTTCTTTAGGCTATCTAGGAAAAGAGGAAAACTTGCTTAGGTTATAAACCTATATAAATTGGAAAAGGCTGGAATTTGTTTATTGAATTTTAGAGGATGGATATAAGACAGTATTTGGTTCTTGGAAGGCTGAGTTGATAGATAAGGCAGAAAAGCTAGACTGTAGTCTTGTTTTGCCACTGATTTACTGTGTAAATGAATTTACACAGCCTTGAAAACGTGGTTAATATCATTTGTGATGGGAATACGTCAAAGGAAACACATTTCTAATGAGCATAAAGATATCTAGATAAACCTGAGAATCTCTTCAGAAAACCCCAACAAAAACAGAATATAAACATCCTTTCAGGCATTTCTTTCCTGTTCTTTCATGGATCTCTTCTTATTAACTGGATCCTTAATTTAATGTTCTCACATACAACCACAGTCATCAGGAAGTCAGATCTACTGTATTTCCATATATAAACCCACAAATCTCATAAGCAGGTCCATAGAGCTTGAAAGATAAGATCTGTTTTATAGCAAATAGAGTAATGCAGAGAAGACGAAAACCTGTCCCTGCCTGCTTCAGACAATGAGATAATTTTAGTTCCAGACAAGCTATTTCCTAACATTATCTAAACTATAGCTCATAAAAGTTTATGGACTCAGCCTCCAAACAGAGCAAGAAAACAATGGATCTAAGTATCTTCAGTAATGATAATGCCATTTCAGTCCCACATGGTTACTAACTGCAGTGAAGATAGCTCACTGTACCCAGATCTACCAGTAGTTTATTCCTCCTATTTTATTTCATTATATCACAGCAAGGAAGTAAAATGTGCCCCACAGAATTTACAAGTGGTGTCTGTTCCCAGTCAAATATGGGATGGTTCTCGTAAGACAAGTCATCCCAGTATAAGCACTGAGCCAGGTAAGATCTGGCATGCACTTTCAGCACAGGATATTAAGGTGTACGAGACAAAAGGAGACAAAAAAGTGATATTAACTATGGAGATGAAAACAAGTATCGATTTCGGAAGTTACAAAGAATTTTACTTTTTTCATAATATTATTATACTTTCATTTTGTTAAGGAGGACAGAGTGGGAGGCTCTTCACAACATTTGATGTTTTCTCTCACTTCTTGACAGTGCATTTGATATTTCCAAATTTTACCAAGAGTCAAAGAATGTCCAGTTCTATGTTTACTTACAGGACATGCTGGCCCATTCATGTAATACAAATATCCGAAAGAAGAATACATGATAACAGTTAATTAAGTAATTACTGTGTCAGGTAGGGTTCTGCTCTGTCTTATACCTCTGTAATGTTGAATCTCAAGATGCAAAGCTGGAGTCAAACCTTCAGCCTTGGAACATTTGGACCACCATGCAGCTGGTTCAGCAAACACTGAATTCACAGAACCATAGAATAAATGATGCTGGAAGGAACATCTGGAGATCTTCTAATCCAGCCATCCCTGCTCAGAGAAGTCAGCTTGGAGCTGTTGGCAGGGCTGTGTCTAGGCAGGTTCTGAATATTCCTAAGGATGGAGACTCTACAACCCCTCTGGGCAGCCTGTTTCAGGGTTGATAACCTCCATACACAATTTTCTTTCTCACGTTTTCTCATATTTCCTGAAATTCCTGTATTTTCACCTGATCCTACTTTACCAAAAACGGCAGTGTGGCACATATCTAAGTCATGTTCAGAGGTCTGACATTTCTGTCTCCTTCAATCCTGATTAAAAATAATCTGTAAAATGATTGAGATTGTAGGCAGCTATGATACATGGTTGTTACTACACCCAATGGTTTTGGATCATTTCTCTCCATCATTGTGAGAGAAAGCACAAATGTCAACAGCTTCTATAAAAGAGGTTAATCAGAACATGTGGGTAGTAATACACCAGGCAAATGCACCAGTGGCAAACATAACAAAAACAGATGGCTCTGGATCTGGATTTCTACAACAAAGCAATAGTCAAAGTATTAACGTGCAAACTACCATGACATCTTGGCTCAAATTCCCATTTATTTATTTATTTGCTTGTTTGTTTATTTATTAATTATTTTTTAATAGAAGTAAATACATGCCAAGAAGATTAGGGGCTTCCTTTTTAAACCAAAGGACTCAATTCTTACAGTAAAGGTGCAAGCAATTCCTACAAAGAGAGATAACTAATCAAATGGCAAAGAAATAAATAATATTTTACTAAGCAGGAAAGAATTTAAATCTACAGACAATGCAAAACAGCAAATCTTTCTTCTATTGTGCATTGCTTTGAAGTGTTAAGGATCGGTAGAAATTTCTGGTCACTGAGCTATGATCCTACAGCACGTAAGAACACGCTTGCTGTTCTTCCTTAAGTCGTAAAATAACCGCTGTCTCCCTATTATGTGCATTACCAGTTCAGATCTGTCCTCTGGCCTCAGGCCTGCTGAAATCCATGCTGTAAAACAAACCTTCTATTAAAACTTGATCAGGAGAATAAGACACAGGTCAGACTTGTCTGAATACTGTTTGTCATAGGAAAGACCCTCCTAACTACTTGAACATTATAGCTCTTGCTATTTTTCAACTGAAATTCGTAAATGTTTACCCGCTCTTCCTATGATGTCCTTTGATCTCTTAGATTTTTTATTTTCAAAAACAGAGATAACATTCCTGTATCCCTATTAGACAAATAAGAGGAGACAACACAGTAGCTTGAACTTTTGTTTGGATTTTCTCTGAGGATTTATAAACACAAAGGCAGTCCTTCATTGGTTGCCAATACAAAGAAATTCAGGTTTATATAAAATACCCCGGAGTATTTTATTTAAAGCCAACCTACGCTATACAAAAGAGTGCCCTGACTAGTTTGTTTGTTTGTTTGTATGAAGGCATTTACTACTTTATTACTATCACCAAAACAACCAATATTCGGTGAAATGCTGAATGTGAAAAGTGAAAAAAAAATAAAATGAAAGGAAATATGCCTAAATAAACAAGGCAGAGGTTGTCTTCTGGTGGGAAATTTCTTAATGTTGTGAAACAAACATTCATAAGAAAATACAGCACAAGTATATGAGGCTATATCCAAACAAAAGAGAGTGATGAAAATATTCTGTAGGTCAGAGGGCATGGAGCAAAGCATGGTTAGGAAGATGCTGGCACAGCGAGTGGCAGCGGGTTCCTGGGCCTGCAGGCCCTTCCAAACTGTGAATTTCCCATCCCAGGAAGGCTGGCATAGCAGGCAGGAAGCTCCAGGGGCATGGACGGATGCACTGAGCAGCCCCACAGCTACAGGAGCTATCTTGCATGCTGCCCACTGAATACATGACAGCCACTGTCCTGCACCAGCTCCGGCAAAATGCTGTTTGTGGCCTGGGAGGAAGAAGCATCAGAAACAAACCCAGCAGTTTTGTTACAAACATGGAACAGAGAGGAGTGCATTCATCCCCCAGTATCGCATCTGTGCCCTGCGGGCAATGTTCCGAGAGAAGTCTGTGAAACTCACACTTGCAGCTATCTCAGAGAGCTCCACCTGTAACCGCCTCAGCCCTGGCTCTCCCAGGGCCTGACTCCGTGCCAGAAGTGTGTACGTGACCCTGATGTTCCTGCCTGCGTTTAACTAGCAGCATTTACAAACACGCCGTACAGGAAAATGAGGTGAGCACGAAAATGGGTTGAGGAGTTTCATTTGCATTAGACATGTTTGTTTGCTCTCCCTGCAGAGAGGCACTGGGATCCGAGCACGCTGCAATCCTGCACAGCTTGGTGCAGTCCCGTGCATGCTGCACTGCTTCAACCTGTGCAATGAGCTCATTAAATGTTAAACCAGGGATTTTACACGTGTTTTACAGCCAAAACTGAGCTCTGTGCTGCCATGGTTGGTGCATTCTCTCCATTAGTTGCGATTTTGTTGGATGCTTTTGTTGCGATCTAAGCCCTCCTGGCCATTCTAGAATCAGTCTTCCTTAGCCTCTAGTGGTCCTAACCCAAAAGTGGCATTAACTGCTGTTCCCCCACCAGGCCCAGGGTCTATTCACAAGCCCACCCCACTCCATCCTGCACTGTGGAGCGCAGAGGCAGCAGCCCCAGGGCAGGCCGGTGGATGGCTGAACAGCACATGGCTGGCCAACCCCCGGAGGTGAAACTCAGAGCCAACTACCACAGAGACATGTGACACACATTTTAGTAGATTGCAGGCATGCTGGCCAACAGGCTAAAAGCATTTACTTACACAAATCAAATCATCATCTTGGATTGTGCTGCTGTTGGTTGCTCATAAAGCCATCTATCCATGAGGGATAAACAGAACTACAGGGCCCTTGCTTTCAGTAGCCTGTCAGCAGTAACACTGCTAAGCATCACAAGCACTATCCAGTGCATTTCAGGAGTCTGCAGCGGCTGACAGTTTTACCATTTGTTATCACAGTTTTTACAATCAGCTTTGCCAGCCAACACCGCAGAGTTACTTAGAGGCACAAGTGGCTGGTGAAGAGAAACCTGAAAAACCTCACATGGGAGAACACAGCAGTTTTTGTTTCAGTATTGTCAGCAGCTCCATGGAGGAGCTCCTGGAGCCTGGAGCCATGGGCTGATAAACTTCTGTGTAACACATCCGAACTTAACCAACTTCAACACAGAGCTTTCCTTCATCCTTCTGTAGGAAGAGTACACGTGTGATCAAACCACTCCAGTACAGCCCCAGCAGTGAGGAGCCACTGAGAAAAATCAGTTATGCATGTAGCTGTTGCAGAACTGGGCTTGTGCTCCTCCTGGCTCAGTTTAATTTGGTTAAGCCGGCTGCTAAAACTGCAGCTGCTTGTTCTCACCTGCCTCTAGCAAGCTCCAGTCTGCACCACTGCTGCTCCCTGTCCCATGGCCTGCCCCTCTCCTTGGGAGCTGCAGCATGTGAGCTCTGCTCTTTCTGCTGATACTCCTCTCTGCTTGCTCGGTGTCCTTGCTTCACCTTTCTCAAATAAGAAAAGAGCACAGCCCTTGCCAGGCCCCTCCCTGCAGCCGTCTGATATACACAGAAAGGGCACTGCTGTGCTTCCATTTTGTGTAGGAAAGCAACTATCTTGTGGGCTCAGGAGATGCTGGGGTCCCAAACACTGTCTGCAATGTGCAGCCTCCTCAGGGTTTGCAAAGACATACATACTTCTATGAAGAGGGTGAGTCCCTCAATACAGTCAGCTTTCCAGCTGAGTTTCATAACTGGAAAGTGTCACCCAAGCTACATGGATTCAGTAGTGCAAATTAATACATGCTCAAAACAAAGTGAGAGTGTAATGACTAATTGCTAATGTACGTCCCTTATGCATTGCAAATATGCTCCCTATTCCAGAACTTCAAAGCTATGCTTGTTCTTTAAATGTACTGGAGAAGAGGGAAAATTCATCTGTGCAAGGTAATTAGTGAATTGGTTGTATTGTACTGGGCATAAATTGATTTGACCAATAATGTACCAATTCATATGTTCGCTCTCCTGTCTGTCTGAGTAGAGAGTGCAATGGTTTACAGTTAGGTGGAAGAACGCCTTTTAAAAATGTATTCTGAATACTTCAGCACAGATTTTTGGCATAGCTGAGGTTTCCTGTGTGCTGAACACAGAACAGACAATACATGCCTGAGCAAACAATACCCTTTTACTGAAGCCACAACTCCATACAAGGAGAAATTTGGAATAATGCAGTCTAGCTTGGCTAGTTTGCTAACCTGCAAGTGCTGTGTGAGGCTTTGCTGCTAAACAAATCACTAGGGGTGGTGGCAGATGTCTGCAGGTTGTGCAGTAAAGCTGGCAGACTTGCTGAACAGACAGCCCCAAATGATTAATTATTTTTTGTTTCCCAGCTGAAAGCACTTATGTAAAAGAACTACTACCTGGTTCCTCTGGGGCAGCTAAATCATAGCTGTGTGCTGGAGAGCTACAGAATTTCTGTACATAAACATTTAAGCACCATGATTTATTACTTGTAGATAGCTCCAGCACGTTAATGTCCATTTACCTTTCATATTCCTAGAACAGAAGAACTATTCTGGGTACAAAAGCACAACAAAGTTTATGCAGCCAGACAGATTTACCTACTCAGGGTCAATGCTCTGTGGTAGCTCGGCCTGTCACTGTCCAGCAACGTGTCCTGGCACACGGCACTGAGCCTGGAGGCAAGGGCGTTGGGTACCTCAAGGAAAGCAGAGGCAGAGCTCCCCTCCTGACTGGAATATTTGAGGCACAGATGAGGGGAAAGAACAACTGATGAGACAACAACAGGCTGATTATTTTGAGCTGAACAGTATGCATGGCTTCAGAACAAGTTTCTAAAGTAGGAACAGTTACACATATGAATGGAACTGGGAAGATGACAAAATGGCATCACCTGATCTCATCTCCTAAGAGGACAACTCATTTTGTTTTAAAGCAGAGAAATGTAGTGGATCTAGCCCATCTGGATATTGGGTACAACACCTCCGTACCTTACAGAGACTGAACTCTACTGAAGGTAATACTGAATCACACAAGAATTGAAAGATGAGGTGAAGAGGGCCTTCAATCGACCACCCCCATCTCTGCTGCTTTCCTGCTCCCCCTAGACCCTGCCTGGGGCTGCTGAGCACAGGCCTACCTTCCTTCCCCCCTCTGAGAAATGCATGTCATCCAGCAGTCATAACACAAGGGTGATAACTGGTCAGATAACTCAGCACTGAGCTGTCCGAATGCATTCTCTTGAATCATTTTTATTCTTTTGCCTTCTCTCTGAGAAACAACAATCAGAGATCTCTTAACAATATACTATTTATGTTGTTAGGTATAAAACAAATAATGTCCTTCAAAGTCAATGGTAAGATGTTATATCAAGCAAAATATTCAATAGAAAGAACTTTAAAAGACAGAAAGATGGAAAAAATTTAAGTTAATCACTATTGGTAAAAACCCTTTCGCATGAAAATGAAAGATGCAACATCCTGCATTTCCATAAAGGAAATGATTGCAAACAATAACAATATATCAAGACAGATAATCTATTAACATCGAAAACAAATATTTTGCCCAGATTTTATCTTTATTGCTAGCATGATCACACCAACTGTGAGCTCTAGTCAGTCAGCTTTTGTTATTACTATTATTACTATTGTGACTACAACAGTTTCATGTGCTATTACTTTGTATATTTCTGAAGCTAAGATATAACAAGACCAAAGACTTCAGCATAATTATGTTTTAGCAACACAAACTGGTGCCCAGTTGTATGAAGTCAGCCTTGACTTTCTGTCATCACAGGATGAACTTTGTGAGAGGCCTGGGAACAAGGGGAAGGATGAGATACCTGCAATGCTCCATCTTAAACTCAGAAAATTCACATTTTCCAGAGGGAATGGTGAGAGAATGACAGTGTTTGTTTTTGTTTTTGTTTTTTTTCCAAACAGCAGCATGCAGTTCCCCTTTACACCTATTAGCCAAAAGGATACAGGGAGGAAATTATGCATTGCTCTTCAAAGCATCTTGCTAGAGGGCTTGTGGGGCAGTTGGAACAAGAGGCCAACTCATTTTCAAGAGACAGCTAACTACCAGCCTACAAACTTCAAGATGCCTATTAGAATTCACCTTATCAGAATCATGCTATGTATCCTCTCCCCCATGCTACCCAACTTCCACCCTGCCTACAGCAGGGTTATCCCAAAGCAGGTGAATCTCATTTCCCAGAAAAGCTCAGAATCCAGGTTATGGTGCCCCTACACGGGGTCAAGTAAAATATTTAAGTCTCCTTTGCTGATTAAGTTTTCAGGCTTTAGGTACTTCAAAAACTGTCAATGTCTCGATTGCTGTGATTCAGCAGCAGGAGACATACAAGTCTTACAAAAACAGTGCAGTCAGACTCCTAGATGTTAGTCCAAACTGTTAGGCAAAGACAGTTCCCAACTTTAAATACACAGCCTTCCCCATTTATGATGACTTTCACTTATGATTTCCTTCCACCTCAACTAGTAATCAGCATGCACAGACTACAAAAGCAGCACTGATTTACTATTTCCTTTTACAGAACAGAGATAAGGCACAGATAACAACCATGGAATTCAGTACTGACAAAGCTATGGAGCTTAGATATTTAAAATGTGTTTATCATCAGATTACCTGACCTTATGTTGCAGTAAGATTGATCTGTCAGGGGAAAATAAACCAAGGTAATGTTGTTTGGCTCAGCAGGTGTCTTAATGATTTAGAGGAGAATTACTGTAATGTTGCATGAAAAGTTGGATTTTTTTCTGGTCTCCAGCCATGTCAGCATTCTAAAGGGCAGTAGCTGCTTGTAAACACTGCAGTTCTAGTTACTGATACTGAAGCAGAATCAAAATCTTAATTGCCCATCCACAGCTTTTCACAGCCATCTTCCTGCAAGCTCACTTTATCTCATGTGACAAGATTGGGACCTACTCTTTTAACAGTGGGCTAATCTGTTTGGACTCATGAATCAAACTGCTTCACTACCCAAGGGAAACACACTTCTCCATTGCTAACACTCACAGCCACATACTGATTGTCTTGGCTGCTACCTGGCACGTGGCCTTGGCAAAACAAGCAGTGGCTGCCACCCACAGCATAGAAGGCATTGAGATGCTTTTAAGAGAGAAGAAAATTGGTACACTGCTAGCTGTGAAGGACATGCACTGGGAAAAGACCATATCTGACCAACCAGGAAATGCAATTTGGAACTAGACGTAGAGGAACAGGGGAAAAAACATGTATTGGCAATATAGGGGAGGGGAAGATGTTCCGAGAGGGAGTTACAGCAATCAGCATAATCAGCATAGTTTTATCATATACATGACAAAAATGGAGAATGTAACAGTTACCATCTAAATTCTTTCTTGCAGAAGGCATTTTCTTCCTGCCTGCTGAATTCAGCAATGAGTTGTGACTTTAACTTTTCAGTGTGTCTCAGTAATGAAGAATTGCAATGCATTAGCTGCAGAATAAATATACAGATTTCTCAATCTTAGGCACTGACAATGAGATGTTCCAGACCTGCAATTCAGGCTGTGGTATATAACTATGCTAAGCATGCACTGGAAAACTGTAAGTGTTCCCTCTCTTGCTTGCTTGCTACAACAAATAGCAGTTCATGGTCTTAACTCAGGACTCTGTGCTGAGATATCTTAATTCTTTCCCAAGTCACTGCAGAGAAACTAGTCTGTGCTTTAGAAATACTCGTATAAAGTCCATTCAAGGGGAACCAGAATTCAGATGGTTTTGGCATGCTTCCTCACAGCAAAACAACCATCCTGCTTATGGTGTTAAGTACACAGCTCCAGCTGAAAGCTGATTTTAAAGCACTTCCATAAGTGTGTTGAAGCTGGAGTTCCGGGTAACATACTCATTACAAGGCTCAACTTGTAAAGAAAAGACAATGAGAAGAAGCAGAGGGAAATGACAGAAAAGTGGGAACCACTCACGAACAACTTTTGTTGATGGTGGTCATCAGCCATCGAGCCATGACTTACAGAGACTGTCTCTGAACTGCTGAGCATTGATCCTGGATGCAGTAGGATCAAAGACTGTAGCTGTGGGCACACATTATTTGTGATGGAATGCCATTCTGTGATTTGTTTGTTTAATAAAGCAAGCTGAACTTTCAGCAATGACAGACCAGGAAAGAAAACTCAGTTGTTTCTCTAGTTGTTTCTCAACTCATTGAACCATTTAATCTTTATGGTTTATGAAATACAGTCCATCAGTAGTCCAAATGGTACTGAAATGTTTGTGACATTTCTTTCTTCAGGAAAATATTTTGGAGTTTATTGGATTTTACTAGGTACAATGCCCAACTCCCTGGAGATGCTTATTTGTTCAAACTATTTCTCATATAATACAAGATTACTAAATCAAATTCATCACAATCAAACTTCTCATTTGTTATTTCTTTCAAATCTAAAAGAAAACCATCTCTTCCACAAGTGTTCTTCATTCTTCTCCTGTTTAGAAATATCACAAATGTCACAAAACAAAGTAATAGCTTGTTTCCATTTTTGGTTTGTAGAGTGCACTGATCAAGTGGCTTCTTACATACTGGCCATAGGGAAAAATAATGTTGCAAGTAATTAAAATGCCAATTTTATTATTTTCATACTTCTTACATACAGAACATTCCTCAACATTAGCAAACTAACACCCATTTATTTAAAAAATGAACTCTTTCAAAGAATCTGGAAAAGCCTTGAGGAATTTTCTCCATTTCTCTTGGACTAAAAATGCCAGTGTTTCTTCAAAATATTACTCAAAATGAATCTTTCCCCCCAAAAGCCTTCTATTTGCCAATTTCTTTCCCTGTTTCTCAAAAATCAAAAGCTTGTTTTGCAAGAAATATGAAAGGGATCAAAGGGATTGCATTGAGCCAAAAGTCCTCTTTTCTCCACCATCACTATACTGATCTGGAAAGCATTTGGGAAACAAATCCATTGATAGCTTAGAAAAGCCTTTATCTATCCTCATAGGCTTAAGAAAAGTGGATAACACACATTTCATGGATTCACTGTACATCTCCTTTATGTTATTTCAGTTTTGAGATCATAAGGAATACAGCCGAACATCTATCACACTCCCAGAGAAAGGATGTTCCTGGTAATGCTGTATCAGGCCCTAGTTAATAAAACAGTCAGCACTTGTTGCCCAGCACCATCCACAAAGGCATAACAGCTCATGCAGCTCACCTGAGTATAGTTGGGTTTATTGCTCACTATTTGGTTATGCTGAATCAGCTACAGCCATAACCTGAGCCTCAGTTTGCAGCCTCACATTACATTTCACTGGTCTTTGAGACAATTAAGTGGCTGGATTGAAGCTGAACACAGAGGAAAGGAGCAGAACTAGGTCCAGGCAGTTTCTGTGTGCATTTGCTGGGCTCTCCCTTGAACCACACCAAGTTTCCACATACTCAGTTGCTAATGCTGCAAATAATGAACAGTGGACTTCAGTTCTCATTAGAGTGCTGCTACATTCAGATGTAGAGGTGGGCTTTGTACTAAACACAGGAAAAGTTTATATGGCTCCCTTAGATCATGCTGAATGTTCACCAAACAAGGCAGATTGCTTACAGAAGTGCCATCACTCAAAGTGAATAAGTATGAAATGGGATCATTCTGCAGTCTTCCTTAAGAAAACCAACCTACAGCAAGTAGTCTACATACAATTAGTCTCTTTTATCTTCCAGAATTATCAGGAGTAAAGGCAGGTTTAGTAGGAGCCATATAATCGCTCATTTATTTGTGTAGTTGTTTTTTGGATGGGGAAAAAACAGACAGACAGGAGCCAAATTTGAGAGTCTGACTGACCCCTTCCCTTCAGCAAGGTCACATGCATGCACAGTTTTTCAAGGACGTGGCGTAGAAAGGAACAAGCTCACTCCATCTTCTTCACACAGATGAAAGCAGGGAAATCAAAGGCATGAGATCTCTTTGTAAGCACAAGTAGCATTTTCTATTAAAGCTATATAAATTCATACTTGCTGTATTTAGACATTGAACTGGCAGAATGTGAATGACATGCAAATACATGTCAGTCCACTCAGTCATGATTCATTCCATAGGATACTACACCTACTCCTAGATTCTGTCAAAACTGAAGTTTATATAGCTGAAAAACTATGGCACTTGAGCATTTGGAGCCACCCCTCAGTCCATTAAACCACAGTACAAACCGTCTGTTGCCCCAGAAGGTTCAGTCTCATTCTACAGTTGAGGCAGTTTTTCATCACTGTTATCCATGGGAAGGAGGTGTAAGTTCAGAAATGGTCCCAAGGCTCTGAATGCTGAGACTCAGTGTTTACATCTGGTCCCTTATTAGAGCATGGGCACAGCTACTAAAGCAGATCATTGTCTCTGGTTCAGTTGGTTTCTGGAATACCTTTACAAGCTCCAAACTAGACACTTCAAGTTTTCAGGAATGTTTCATTCATAGCCCACTATGGCAATAATTTTCTTCAGGTACTATTTATCAGTTTCTCTCATTCTTTATAACCCGACTTCAGTAGTTAATACCAGGAAGTAATATTCTTTCTTAGCAGAGAATATAACCATTTCACCAGTTCCATTCTCTCAGATGAACCCTTCCCACTGCAAGTAATTTATTTAGTTATTTTTAAAGAGTTTTTTCATGCTATTTAATTTTACTGATGAGATTATAACACAGGCACATCAAAATCATAGATCAGTACATTGCAGTCTATACACATAGCTAGTTAACAAAACTAACCCAGGTAAATGCAGACAAACAGATCCTGCTCCCAGACCATAATTCACATCCCCAGCTGGAAGAACAAAGCATACATTTCTCTTCTGCAGGATAGAAATGAAGCATGTAAGACTGTCACAGAAGGAAACTGTGAGCTGCACTGCTTTCCCTGTACATCTGTGTAAATTCCATGATTACATTAACTAATCAAACCAGCACTGTGTAATACTGAACATTCATCACTGAAAAAACAAATATTTTTACAACAGGGTTTAAGTGCGAAATATTCAGTATGGTTCTTTGCAAGAAAAAGATTCATTTTCAAATAACTGATCATTGTAAGGGTAAAGCTGGAAGCTGCCTGCTAGAATTTGAGCGTTCAGCAGATCTTGGGGCACCTGATTCCTCTCTAAACTTAGAGAAACCTTCTGGAATCAAATTCCCCTCAGAGTGAAAATTTAACCTTAAACCACCATTAAATGTCTATTTTTTATCCTGTGTATAATAAGCTCCCAATTTTCTGTTTATAGATTTCTTAGTATTTAGCTTCTTAAAGTGATAAATACAAGTCCTCTAATGCTGTTTCTCGCATAAAACCACTTTCTCATTCCTCCTGCAAATATGTAGGAAGTACATGCAAGATCAAAGATCAACCTGTTTTTTGTGTGTGTACTGTGTTCTTCTTGAACACATTACATGAACCATTGCAGTGTCTTCTTTGGCACATGCATAGTCTCAGAAGTTATTTTAAATCTGTGAAAGAAGTTAAAACAAGTTTGCAAATGATTCAGACTTTATGGAGAGCTCTTGGGAATGCTTTCTTGGCTGTCTTGCAGTCCAGAACTGGGAAGGGAAATGGGAGGAAAAGATAGCAAGCAGTATTAGCAAGTAGCGTCAAGTTTTTAACAGTATCTAAGTGCATTTTACAGGTCTTTGTGTTTGTCTTTAAGGTTTTACATGTCTTGAAAACTTCTGTATTTCAGTCTTACACCGTGTAGTGTCAAAAGGAAAGAGTGACGTTACCGAGTACTTAAAAGAAGTCTCCTGAATGGTATGAGCCACTAGGTTTCCAGGATGATTCTTTCAGCAGGAAGGCAAAAGAGATTTCATTTGTCCGCATTTCTACTTCTGATTTGTAATGGAGGCTAAAACCTGTTTTGAAGGGTCTTGTTGTGAATGCAGTGCAGATCAGTGGAAGCTGTCATGCTAATGATATTACATTGTGTTTGACAGTCACCACCTTGTCAAATACTCTTCCCAGCTGCAATCCCGTTTCAGTTATTCCACTGAACTCCTTTTAGAGAACCATCAGACCTTGAGGATGCTGACGTTAACAGCTACCAACAGTTGTACAGAAAAACAATTACAAATAAAGTTTATTTTTCCTGAATGGATGACTCTTCTCTTCCTACAGACAGCTGCTATTTGGGATTGAGCAAGTTACCATTCTAAAACAATGCTAATAATTGTGACTTTGTAATCAACTGTCACACACCAGGGAGAAGACTCACTGCCTCTCCAATGATCCTGTTTACCCACAGAGGAGTGCAGCAGGTTCTCTTTTTTGATTTCCTTCCACTTGACTTACCTTCCCATCTTTGCATTTGACTGCTATTAGAGTCTAACTTGAAATGGGCAAAACATTTACTACCAGATTACTTTTCCACAGTGAGATTTGGATCCTTTTTCAGGATAAATAGACAAAAATTTAGTGACAGAGTTTCTATTGTTGCATGGAGAAATACCAAGAGCTGCTTGTCATCTGTTGGCTGGGCAAGAAGAAACAAATCCCAGACATTTGAAAAAAAAATCCTCTTTCAGTCGGATAAAAACCAGATTTATAGACTTTGGGCTGAGCTAAGATACAATGTGCTGTTACATCTGCTTGTTCTCATTCATTCTTTATTACCATATATCTTTTTAAATAAAAAATATTACTGCATTCCACTTCTCTCATGAAGCATTGCTGAATTTCAAAACAATGAGCACCAGAGCATGAGAAAAAGACAGGAAGTGACTCTGTGCTTAAAGCTAGGTGAAAACTTATACTGGATGTCAGTATTAGGGTTGAGTATCAGAAAATTCAGAATTGAGGTTGTTTCACAGTTGCCAGGAGAACATTAGAACACAAACTGCAATCTGCTCAGTTAGTGAGAAGCGTAGCCATAAGGCTAACTCTGCCAAAAAAGCAGCAGGTGCATTCAGGTTGATTATGTCCAAGCTTTAATAACACAAAAGGAGAGCCAAGGTTCACTTTTAAGATACTGAATGTTCTGAAATGACATGCTTAGATTGAATTCTGGCCCATTACATCCATACACGATGACATCCCATGAGGGTTTTGACCAAATTTTCTCTTTGCAGCTCACAGTTCACTTAAAGCAAATTCCAACTATAAAATGTATCAGAATTCTCCTAGCACAAAGATGTGTCATACTGTTAAATCAAAATGCAACAGCCAAGTATTAGAAGAATTATGCAGTTTACTGTAGAGATCATGGTTTCATGAGACAAAACTTTACCAGTCTGCTGCTGGACTGAGCAAATGGAAAAATTAAACCAGATTTTGCTGTTTAACACTGGTTACAAACCTGTCAGGTCTGAGCAATCAGGTCAAGACAGATCGTCACTGAGCAGAGCACAGTCTGCATTTGCTTGCAGCACTGTCCCCTCTCCCAGATGTCATTGCTGCCTCTCTGCCAAGTGGCAGTGCATATCTGTATCCCCTGCATGTCATCATGCTGGAGAAACAGAAGTGAGAGTGGATCTAGACATATTTGGAGTGGAATTTATTTTACTAATGCATACAGCCCTAAAGTAAGATGTCTGGTTCATCAAAGCATTACTATAAATGTTCCCTAGGTTTTACTGACAAAGAACAACTCTTATGTACCAACCACATGACTAATCCATGCACTCATGGAAATAAAGTAAATTCACTCTTAACCATATTCCCATTGACAAAAGCTGCTTGCAAGCTGACTGTTACTAGATATGCAATAGTTAGGTGAGAAACATATGAAACATGCAGAATTTTAAGAATATGACTCATGATGAAGCAGTGAGTCAGTGAACACCAGTAGAATCTCCATCAGTACACTGCCACTATGCTTGTATGCAAATCCTAACAGCACACTATTTAACCATAGTCTCAAGAAATCAGCCTCCTAGATCTTTTATTTTTCAACAGGAAGTATCTCAAGCCAAAGTTATTATAATAGTGCATATGCATTAGAAGAATAAAGCATCTCCCACAGTCTATACTGACAAGCTTTCTTCTTTTACTGACAAATCCTATCATCTAATGCTTCTGCAATCTTAACTTCACCCTTTGGATCCCCATGAATGCTATTTCTGCGCATCAGGAGTTGTGTTGTTAGCTAAGCAAGGGCAGTGACAGCTGGTATTAATGGAAATGGACAAGCAACATAAGCCTTCAGTCAGGAATTCACAGACATTCAAAGAGAAATCCAGCAAAAAGGAATCAATTCCAAGCTGCTTACTGTAGTTTTCTGATCATATAGAAGCTCTACCCACAAAAGAGTAGCACTTAACACAGACCACAGAGCTAGACTTAGAGGAAAAGCTATAAAATGACAGTCATGTCATCCAATGCACCCAGTAATAAAGAGCACTATTAGAATGCATTTAGCAATTAGCAAAAATTTTCAGTGTGACACTACTGTCTTTGTAAATTCAAAGGAGCCTCACAAGTTCATATGCAAACCAAACACTACCATCAGTGTCCTGTTGCCTATGCACAGCATGCCCAGTATCACATACTTCATGCAGTGTCCCGCTGCACCTCTTCCTACCATGCTGGAAAAGTGTGGGGCTCCTCTAAGTCCTGCATTACAACCTCCTAGGGTGCTCCGTTTTGATCCAATGGGTTCTCTCTAAAGAGGAATGTACAGGAAACTTAACTTGCACTATCAGCAGTAACATGCACAGAAAGGTACAGCTAACCTTGTTACAGCATACTTAGGGAAACTGCAGGATACTGTGAGTTCTTTTTCTATTGGAAATATGGACACAGAAATACAGTGTAGAAAACCTGCCATTTTGAGGATTCCAATCTGTAGGCAGAGAGCTTTTCTTTCACACTGGGATGTTTGTTACATTTCATAGCAAGTTTGTTTGCAGGGAACAATACAAAATCCTATCCAGGATGTTAGGAATAATTTTCTACAAATGTGAATACATTCTTGTCAGTCATCTCTGTGTATAAATGGGTTGGGTCTTGGAAAAAGAAAAAAATATATGAAGATTAATTGCATCTGGCTATATCTCAATTACTCATGTGCTTCCTCTCTTCTTTGAAAGTCAGTGCAGTCTTGTCTACATTGGTTCCCTCCATAGAGATATCCCTCCCACAGCCCCAGTACATAGCAGATTTGCATTCCTCCAATTTAATTCCGAAAATATACATTCAGTCCAATGAGGAAAAATCAAACTGGGTGCCTAGACTTACATGAAGAACATCGCTGAATGCACAACTTCAGGCAGTGAACAGTGTGTTGTTTGCTTCCTACCTACAACAGGTTTTATCCACTTGATGTGCATTTAAATTACAAGATAAACTTGAAATTAGAGGACAAGCAAAAAACCTTAATAATAAGAGATAAGGAAAGAGAGGGAAAATGCAAACAACCCTCTCTAACCATGCTCTGTACCACTCATCAGGCTACTCTTGTTTAATCTTGCCTTGAGGTGTCATTAATAGACATTACATGGAGAGATACTATACAGGGATATAAACACTTGTACATGAGTACTACAGTTTGATGGAAGAACAGGCTTCTCTCCTGGGCTAGATCACTCAATAGATCATCTATTACATCTGTTATCACTTACTCTTTCAGACTTTCCAACAAGTCTCCTTCTACCAGTTCTCCTTTATGAAGTCTCAAATGGATGAAGCTCACTTGTATACTTTGTCTCAGAATCAGGAAAAGGTTTCACATCAACTACTGAAAAATGTTTGGAAATCAAAAACAGGAACAACTACATCTTTTTTCCCACTCTTTGGGGCTTACACAGTGTAGTGGAATTGATCTGTATGAAATACATGAAGTGGTAGTCAGAGGGATTGTGTTTTGACTGGTCCTTGTCAGAAATCATGTTTACCAACTGGTATTTCTCTTTCCTGTTCAACCCTTGGTTTTATTAGCTATCAAATCAACCTCTGCAGGAAGGTCTGAACTCCCCAAAATTAGCTTCCTGAACTTCTGGATTTTAAATCCTTTCGTATGCTACAGAGAATACTGACATTTGGAGGAGAAGACAGTATGCTTTGTTTTTGGCACAGCTGTGTGAGGTTGTCATTAATGCTAGACAAACTCAAAAAAGCAAACAAATTCAGTCTAGCAAAACAGAGAGTAACATTCTGCTTACAAAATAGGAAATAAAAAGTTATCAAAACCAAAATAAGAAGTAAGACTCAGAACATAACTTGAAACATCTGTCTGAACCGTTTTCTGACTCATGTCTCGGGAGCAGATAAGGGAGATTTAACTTAGTTTTATTGAATCCTGAGTTTTCAGGAGACATGGAAGACAAACTTTAACAAAGATTTCATAGCTTTTCTATTTGATAACCAACATTTACTTCTATAGAAGATGGAAGAACACACCTCTGTTATGCAGTTGTATCACTTGGTGGAAGAGTATATCTAAAGTTATTTACTAGTTTACTAATCAACAATGCCAATAAGAAGTTTTTCAGTGTTTATGATTTCCCTACACTTAACAGAATATCTAAAGGAGCATGTTTCAGTACAGTAGTTTCATACAAAATAAACCTAGCAAAAGACAGGAAGAATAAGAAATATTTGGATGTACTGATCTTATAACCATTAAAAAAGTTTTCAGTAAGATACAAAGGAATTCACCGTGTTCTTGTCAGTACACCATAGGCTCTACCTTTGATAGTCCAATAATACACATCTGAATAGATTTTAAAAAGAGTACTGTGAAAATGAGATCTAGCTGCTGGTTGCAATATGAGAACTGTGTGCTACAACTACATGCTAGGAAAGACACAGGACTGAGACATCATTTCCTGAGTGGAGGTGGAACAGGACAGGTGGAAGACACTGTCTAAGGGTCCATGGAGAGAGATCACATAAAGCACAATGCGGCTCACACTTCTGATAAAGAAAAGAGTATTCTTTCTTACCCAGTCAATGAAAATTATTACATTTAACATAGGCCATTAATCTTTCCACATACCCTGGAGACCTAAGTGAGTCTATGCACACTGTTCTGATGCTTTTGATGGCAACCAATTAATCTTAATGAGAGGGAGTACTGAGTTTAGAGGTTCTATCTCACTGCACTGCAATTTGTTTTTACTGGCAGTTGGTTGAATTTTCCTTTACAACACAGAGGTTACGATCATTTCATTATTTTGACAATGCAGTCACATTATGAAAGGGACACTGATTGATACAACTCTTGTTTAGAGTGTTACATTTTTTAAATTGAAGTTCAGAGGCCCTTTCAGCCTCCAGTGATTTATTTAAGGTTTTATTGTGCTCTCAGTTCTGTTGCTCCTTGAGATTTTTCTCTTGGCCTCTGCCCTTGTCACCTGCTTAGATGCTCTTGTGCATCTTCCATTTGCTGTTCTCTGAAGGCTTCAACATCCAAACCACTGTCTTATTTTATTTCCTGCTCAACAACAGCAACACGCAGACATCGGCAAAGAAATCTGACAGAGGGACTACAACAGTCACCTCTTTAATAAGTTCCTTAAAGAATATCCATCAGGAAGAAGTCGCTGTACATAATAAACATGGTGCATCAATTCCATTAATCAAATAATGAAATTCTACTTAAACCACAAAAACTGAGATGTAGGCAAACAAATTCAAGAATGAAAAACTAACTTTACCATGCTGACTGATAAAAGAAAAACAACTCATTCCTTTCAGCTCCTGAATTTAAGAGTTGTGTTAAAAATACATACAGAGTGGGACCGACCTTTTTGGCTGACAGCAATAATACATTCAAAGATGTTTACAGAGACCCTTTGCATTTGCACTGACAAAAAGCTATCTGGGTAATTACTGTGAGCAACTGGACTGACTTTAAACTATTAGTTTCATCACAGTTCCTTTGTACGGAAGAACACTGTATTATTTATGTTTAAAATTCTTCTTTAAATGAGGTAAAACAAACAAACAAAAAACTTTGCTAGTAATTGTGGCACTTTCAGTGGCTTTTCCCATGGGCAGTATTAGAAGTTTCTGTCTTCCTCCTATGTAGAAAAATGAGAGATGTCCAAACATCATAAAGGAGGAATTTATTATAAGGCTAACTTCTTTCATTAGGCTGTAAAGCAGGCAGGACTTGTCAGAAACCCTCTTGCAGATGGTAACAGGACTGCTGGATAGGAGCACAAACACAGTAGGGTCCCTGTTTCCATCGCACACAGTCTTCATTTCATTAGCTGGCATGCTTTCAGTTGCCTATGTCTTTAAGCAAAGACTTCCTGGGGTTTGCGGTTCAATAGAGACGTTCTCAGCTTCTGATTTTTTTTTTTTTTTTCTGAAAGTCCAGCCAAAGTCTCCTAAGTCAGAAGGCTCAGGCAATGACTTGATTGCAAAACAATCTTGAGTGCATGAACCTAATTGGCACCATCTCTGTTCCACCAGCAATCCCCTGTTAACCACCACTACTAAGTCCTAGATGCTTTCCTTGGCAGCCACGCTCCTTCCACACCCACACAGAAGTGGAATGTAACCTTTCAGCTTGAGGCTCTGGTACTCAGCCCCATCCTACAGCACTGTAAAGATACAGAAGTGGAACTAAGACTGTAAAGATGTGGCTGTACTGAAGTTCCCACATTTTTTCTTTCCCAGGACATGCAAAGCTCATTTCAAATATACCCCTTATTAATAATGAACTACAAAGAAACATTATAACACCAGCCACCAGCTTCCTTTGATTAGCAGTAGGTTTAATTATTTTAATATCCAAACAAAATAATTTAAGCCCCCCTACCTCTTCCCATCCCCAGCACTGTCCTCATCACATCAAAATTAAATCCCTTCAGTCAGACTCTCACTCTGTTTTCAAGGCTGCTGTGCAATGAAGATAATTTATTAATGTTTTATTTTCTATTTCCCTCCATGTCCTAGATAGTTTGAATACTATCTAGATTGGTGTCATGTTAACTTATGAAAATCTAATAATAATTTCAACTGGCCTGGACTGAGCTCTCAAAATAATCAGCGCAGGTCACAGCACTGCCACAGAGCAATAGAAACCATGGATTAAGAACCAGCAGAATCAGTGCTGTTGGTACTTGAATGCATTCAGGTTGAACAATACACTACCAGTAATTTTCTGTGTAATTCTTTGTACTGATTTCTCCTGGGAAGTGATGAAATTTGAGAAGTACTCACGCCCATTTCAAAAACAACAGTAAGAGTTTCTCAACACAACCCATACATCAGCATAATGAACTTAAACAGTTCACTGGCTGGTCAATTTACAGCAGTAAGCGGAAACAAAAATCCAAGTTCAAAACCTCAAAGTTACCTTAACTATTACTTTCTTAAGTACACATGAAGACAGAAACATTTTATTATTGCATTACATTTGCTGTCATAAAAAGCATGAACTGTTTTTATTTTAAATAACTGCAGAGTTTTAAGACAACCTGTTAGGGGAACTTTAACTAGAAAATTCAGAACAGAAGAGTTGTGAAAATTCCCAGGCTCCCACAGTCACATTGTCCAGAATTATTTCAAAGCAGAAGAATAAAAACCCTGCAAGCAATTTCTCTACTCTCATCCATTGTTGATGCATCTAATATTGAGAAGATCTTCCTTACACTTCTCCAGAAGTTACTGGAAAAGGAAAATGAAGGCATTCACTACCATGGGAAAGCACACTACTAGACTAGTTACCTTTACTGGATTAATTTCATCATTAACAAGCACATGCCTTACTTGTGATTTAGACTGACTGTGGTAGAAGGTTTAAATCCAACTCCTATTATTTTTTCCTGAAAACTGAAATGAAATTTCACAAAAAATGTTCTCTTTCTCCCGTAAGATGAAAGGCAAACTAACCACGAACTGGAGGTATAAGGAGAACTGTTGCAGTGTGGGACTGGTCATGGATGGTGTTTACTTTCACCCACCTCTGTAGCATAAATGCACTGTCAAGACACGTGAAACAAGCCAAATCCTTGCGTATTACTGTGTACTTTCCACTAACTTGCAATTCTTTGCTCTTTTCACATATTACACACACTTTGAAGTTAAGCCTTGTCAGAGTAATTTCTTCTGACAAGTGTACATCTTTGTGGTTAAAGTATCAGAATGGACAGCGGGTGTTTTTTCATGTCTCTTCTGTATTACTCAGCGATTGGACTCTGCATATCTGTATAAGCTAACATATCTTTCACAAAGCTAGTGCACTGATATTTCTTAGTGGATAAGACTGTGCAGTGAACTTGATGTTTTATTCATTGAAATTTCTCACTGGCATCATGTGACATAATTCTATATGTGCATTTCTGTCCACAATTTTCAATTCACAGTCCTCCCCCTTTTCCTCTCACAATTATATTGGCTTGGCTTCTGTGCTGTTGGGCTGTTGGCTTTCCATAGAGGGAGCTGGGATAGGCTGCCTTTAATGAGCAGCAGATTTATTTTAAATCCTTTTTGCACAGAATGCAAAGCCTTGAATGTTCTCCACGAGTGTGGACTATGCTGACTTTTGTGCTCAGTGCAACAACACAGCTGTGCTTGACTGACTAACAAACATGGATATGCAGTTCTGCTACACGTTGGCAACAGGGCAGTCAAAATTCACTGCCTACTGCATCAATAAAAGTAATGGCACTGTAACTGCAACCATTATATATGGCCACCTGTGCTTCAGATGTGAATGAAGATCAGTCCTTTTGCCTAAAATATTGCACTTGAGTTTCTTTCTCAGTTTGTTTATTTTTAAATGGTGGTTTCTTAGACTAGCAGCCAAGATTTCAAATAGTTCCCATTACACAGATGACTAATAATCAAGGTGCTCCCCACTGACTTGTGCAATTCTCCCAGTAGGACATTCCTCTATGCTCAGGAGACACACAGTGTGCCACTTTGCATCAGCGGCAGACAGCCTGGGAAAATACTGTTTGCCTGGCATTGTAGTACTTTAATTAAAAACAGTCTGCAAACTCTAACACCTCTAGGGATGTTAAATTTAGCTAAAAATCTAAATGTTAAATCACACCAAATTGGAATGCATAGCAGCACTTCCAAGTAAGAGGTGTGATGAAGGATATGTTAAAGGCAAAATAAATAAATAAATAAATCAAAGTTAAGCTGTACCCAACCTAGGTAGTTTAAAGCTGAGTTGGAGGAATTACTCATTTGCCTCATTCTGTTCTCACTTTTATGTCCAGGCAATATTAATGCCAAAGAAAATACTCAACTGTGGCTGTCCATGGTCATGGTATCATTGCTCACTTGAAAATGTTAAATAGATCACAGCTCAACTGGGGCAAAGGAGATTGGCCAGTGACAGGAATGTGGTAGCTCCCTCTGAAGACAGTTTGAATCTTGCTATAACTATTTCTTATCAAACCATCAGCCAGAGGAGAAAGCAAATTGGTCACAGGAAAAAGATGCATTCTAGGTAAGGGCACTGTCTTTTTTTTTGTTTATGCTCACTTCTGCTGTAGATAGTCAGGCAGAGGACATCTGTCTTTTGTTGTATACAACACTCTACTTTTCCAGTTGTACATGCTTAGCTTGCAAGTGTGAGATCAATATGCGGTCTTCAGGTTCAGATATTTCCCAGCCTTATCCAGTACAAAAACTAGTGTTGCTCCTTTTTATTGATCTAGAGAAGTTTTGAGATTTTATACTATGATTGAATAAAATATGAACAACACTAATCATTACTTACTTCATCATCACTGACATCCCATAGAGCTCACATCCTCAAGATAAGGAAGGCTGACTTTGTTTTGACTGGGAAGCAATTTCCTTCCAGTAAAGCCCCCTGTAAAATCAGTAAATGCATGCTGCCGCAAAAGGCCGTTCACTTTGCTTCTTGGAAATTAGCAGCTATGTTGAACTTGATACAGAAGACCATGAGGAGAAATATCTTAAAAGCAATTAAATTTCTGTTCTGCTTGTAAAACACTAAAGTACAGCTGTGAAGCATGCATTACAATTCATTTTCCTACAATCTTGCCTCAATTGTACGGGTGCATTCTGTACACTCCTTTGGTAAGGACGGCCTGCCTTGGAACACAGCTGCTCACTGCATGTAGCAGGGGTTACAGCTCCAGACAGGTTTCTAATTGAAAGCCTAACACTGCCATTAAGATTGGGCACTGCCACAGTCATGCTTCACCTTCATGCCTACATATCTAACTTTCCCTTGAAAATTGTCAAAAAGAATAAAATTCAACAACTGCTGATGAGATTACTTCAGTATTTTGCCTTGACTTAAACAACAGAACAAAATGGGGG
>VXAB01000053.1:112470-136913 GCA_013399175.1 Odontophorus gujanensis
CTTAGAGTAAAAAAAAAAAACAAAGGGGGGGGGAGGGGGGTGGGAGGGGGGGGGGAGGGAAGCCACCAGCAGTATTTAAATGGACTGAGCAGAACGCTTATTTGGAAGAAGATTAAAAAAAATGTATGAGCTTTCAGAAATACCCAGAAAGCTGTAAATTTTTAAAACACAATTCCCACTAGGTTTCCCTGGAAGATTTTTATTATTACAAAACATAAAAATAAACATTTTAGTCATATTTCACAAAGGCTTCACTTAAGCCCTCTGTAACCTTACAGCTGTTACATAGTCCTGCTATGGGTGATGCAAGGCCAGTGTGAAATCCAGAAGAGTCCAAATTCATGACCAGGTGGTTACTGTGAGGCTGCACTTGCACTTACTGTTTATTTTTATTTTCTTTGGGCCAAAATACATAATTCTTGTTTACTGTATATGTCAGTCTGGCATCCACAAATCAACCCTGGATCTGGAAAACCCACCTAAGTAAGTTTTCCATTTGATGTGGTTGCCTCTTGGGATTAAAAGCAAAGTCAGGTGATTGGGTTTCAAGAAGTTCCCTTCCAAAGCTAACTGGCTTTGCTGACTGTGGCAGAAGACTGCCCTGGAGGGGTCTGCAGAAGGACCTAATTGAGACTGTGGCACCAAAACAAACCAGGTTGTCTGCAACAGTGGTGGGAAAACTTTGCCATAAGGATCTTCACCTCTGGTGTACTTTCAAAACTTTTTATTGCATAACCCAGGAAAAAAAAAGAGTTTCGTGGTGCAACACCAACATTTTAATAATGACTCCTCTCAAACATTCTGTATTAGTGATGAAACCCAACTCTCATTGACACATGCGAGCAGACGAATGGGAAGAACTGCACCACCTATTTTTTTGTATAAAGCATCACTTTCCACTAAAGCAGTGATCAAGATCACAGAGTAAGATCAAACGTATTCACATTTATCAACCGCACAGGTCTCCCTTCCTTGTACATTCTCTAAATACACTTTGTATCCCAGCTGAACACCTGGCTATTACTTACCCATCAGGGCCAGGAAGCCCTCAAATATTCCTGCTGTTGCTAGTACTTGCCTAGAATCAGCAGCTACAGGACCACTGACATCTTTGTGTGTCATGTTCTTCTAAGAAATAAATAAATAAGGCTCACAAACTTGAAGATAGCTGGATGCCCTCCCACTCCAAGGCTTCTGAAACTGCTCATGTAAATGGACTGCATTAGAATTACTAATTTTAATCATTCTTTATATAGATGCATGTTAAACTACTGATCTCAGTCCAGTATAGAAAGACTGTCTATTTTCTCCATTGATAACATCCCCATGGGGGAATGTTCTGGAGCTACTGTTCAAAGCCTTGATCAAAGTGATGCAGAAGCAAGCTCCAAATTAGGTGAAATAAGCAAACAAAAATCATGCTGATGCACATGCAAGGGTGAACATGGATCTCATCACCTATGAAGAAGCATAAACCTATGAAGCATGAAGTAATCAGTCTCATTTTGCCTTCAAATGAAGAACTTAAGCGCATTAGCATCTGGAGTTATCTCTGAGAAGTTTGTAATATGCACTGCATGATTCTGAGGATATTCTGATAGATATTCTGATATTCTGAGGATCAATATGCCATAAATTATCTACCCAGGAGATGCTGAGTAATGATAGATCTACAGCCTTTAGAGCTTTTTGTTTAAATGTTTCCTTCAAGTATACTGTTGGCAGAGCTCTCCCTTTGTGGTGGCTGGAATCAGCAGATGGAAGGAGGGCATATCTGTAACTTGATCTCAAGACAGCACCTTTCATGTTCTGTGGGTGGGCCTCAGCAGTGTTCGGGTATAACGAACTAGACAGCACTAGATGAACAGTTCTAAACTGGAAAAGTTGAGGCAGCTAATTCAGTCAGAATGCCAAGTGGTGAAAGTCCTACTTAAGTCTAAATCCAGCAGTTGTGCCTTTTGGTTTCTGTCCTCCTGCCATTTCTAACTTTAGCTGACAGTGTTCCCTTTGGGAATCTAGAAAAAAAAACACAAATCCCAGCTGCGGTGATGCACTTCCTCTTGGTTAAACAGGCGAAGAGAAGTAAATCCATTTCCTTAAGACTGGTGAAAATCCAGATGAACTTGTCTAGATTTCATTAGTTAAAAGGTAGAGGCATTACAGAGGAAATAAAAATCCATTCCGTGGCCTTATTTATAACATGGCTTAGACTTGTAGGAGATATTCTTAGACATCAGGGAGACAAAACAGCATTAACAGCTCTCAGTCTGAGAGTTGTAAGTTACAACAGTTTGCGAAGAACCACAGCATGTTTAAACTCATTTCTTTTTGGAATTCTCACAGAGGGAAAACCATTTACTGTTTGTTTGAAGCATGTAATTTAATTCTTGTCATTCCCCCAAACCCCTCCCCTCCCTTAGTTTGAGTTTTCTGTAGAATGGTATGCAAAATTCTACCTGCATGGGTCATATAAACTGCTGCTTTATTCAATGAACAATCTAAAATATTTGGTATACGCAATAGATATGAACAATACCAAGCTGATATTTGATCATGGCTCCACCCTATCTACCTGCTTCATTTTAAAAGCAAGACATGATCTGAAGAAAATAACCTGTTGTACATGGATTAATTCAAAGTATTTTGACATTAGCTCTCCAAAGAAGAGTGAAACAAAAAGGAAGGACATCCTGAGAGCCAGACTTATGTAAGATGATATTCTAGCCTACATTTCAAGAGAAACAAATCTAAAAAGCTGTTCTACAAAAAAGAGGTAATGCTTGTTCTCTGAACCATTATAGATTCAAGACACAAGAGGAGTAAAAATGTGTTAGTCCTGAAAATCAGGGATTGACAGACTACACTAGGTGGCACTGCTACACACAGCTTAAGTCTCTTTGTTGTGGGTTCAAATTAAGCTTCGGTTTTGAACAAATACCTGCATGAAGTTTATAAGGGAAGTGTTCTTAGGGAGCTTCGGCAAGTAGCAATGAAGTTCTCTTTGCTCTCTTGTAATTACAGGCAATTTCTGCCATGAGGTTATTACCCAGAAACTAGCCAGTAGGAATCTTTATAATGGTGCTGTTCCCTCCTTCAGGATTAACGTAAGTACTGTTTAAGTCAGTCCTTCAAAAGGAACACACGTAGCCTCATAAGCAAACATCACATCTACAGTGCACATGGGAGCCCAGTCATTGGCACTGACAAGGAAAAACTTGACCTGAAAGACATGGACACTACCAAAAATACAGATGGCAGAAGGCTGACAGTACTTGAGAAACTGTATGGGTTAAGGAGACTGACAGTAAAATAAGGCATCTTTATTGCACAATCTAAATGATGAGTTAATTTAGATATCTACTTTTAACATTATTCATAAGTTACTACTGCATTATTTGTTTTCTGCAGTTTATAACTAAACAGCCAGTACTCATTTCAGTTCTTTGCCGACTGCTACCACCTAGTAGGACACTGAACAGCTACCAAAAAATAGGACAAAATAGCTGACAAAGCAGATACTTGCAGGCACGTGTTGTTTGTATTCATTCACAGCTCTGAGCAGTACACAGCAAGACACAAGGCTAAATGTCTGCAATTACACTCATCTATTCAATCTAATTCATTGATAGCATTAACTGTAATCAGCTGAATATTTCTTGGCATCACAACCTCATGAGTGAGTGTGGACTGCATAGCTACTCAAAACCAGGATGCTCACCTTTCTTCTTTGTAACAGTTAAGTAACAGGAATTCCAACCACTTTCTATTCTTAGAAAATCAGAAAGAGAGGTGAAGTCTGCTAGAACTCTCTGCAGTCATCTGACCAGCAAAATAATGTGCAGATTCAGAACTCTGACCTTTATTACTTCATCTTTTCCAGTTCTTCCTGAGTGAAAAGATAGTGATACTAAAATGATCACAGCTTAAACTAGTGAGGCTTTATTTACAAACACAGCAAGTCCTGACACTAGAAGCTGTTTAAATTTTTGCCAAGTCATGATTTTCCACCAGAGTAAGCTTTCAGTGCTGAAAATCAGTTTCAGCTAAAGATACGCAAAGCAGTTTCATGAAGAGAAGTAAAAAAGCTGTGTTGTCATCATGCCTTCTAGTCAACAGCTTGCTGTCCTCATACTGGACTGAAGAAATGATTCAAATTCTCTCCAGCTTTACAATATCAGAAAGAATCACTGACAAACCTTCTGCCTCATTTTTAAGTAAATGCTGAGGTTCTAGAGATAATAAGCCTCTAACTGTTACTGCAGACTAAATACCAAGAGCTGTATTCATTTATGTAAAATTCAAACAAATAGCTAGAACCATTCGTGTAAAAAGGAGAAGTGATGGTTCTATGTAATTTAAATTTTGTGCCATATCTAGCAACATTACTAGTTATTCCTATACCTCCATACTGAAATGGAGGAGGATGCACACTTCTCAAACTCATTAAAACTCACAGAGACCTTGCTGCTCAGAATACATCCTCTAATACTGTATTCTGTGTTAAATGGGACTGGACCTTCATCTCTTCTCACATCTTGTTAACTTGCCCACTTGGAGCTCACTGTGTGTAAAGTTAAGGCATCACCACTTTGGCACATCCCTTCTCATTTCAGCCTAAATATGAGGTTCTATGCATCTAGTTCAAGATGACAGGATTTTTTGTCAATCCTGCAACCCAGCACTTAGAAATCTGGCTTTCATGGGTGTGCTGAATATCAGCAGGCTTTGATCTGAACAATTTTTAATACTAAACCTTTTTAGGAAGACTTTGTATTGCCATGCAATGAAAAAAGTTTGAGTTCTGTCCTGCGCTTCACTATATGCACAAAGGCTTGATAAAGTTGGATGTGGTTATCATTACACAGCTTTAGATTGGCAGTCAATAGGTGCTCAAAGGAAGCAATTTAGGAGTGCCCACTAAACTCCTATTCCTGCTGACTGGAGAGGAGCAGAGCTGCAAGGAGTTGTCCAAAAGCAATCGGGGCACACTTATTTGGGGGGAGAAGAGTGATTCTATAGTGCAGAAGAACAGAGTTTCTGAATTAGGAACTGCTAATAGCCAAACTCAGATTTCATTCTAAGCTTCAGGATTTTTAAATTATCATAGAAAACATGGAAACAGAAGAATTAGTAAGCCATGTATCTTCTCATAAAGCAAGGAAGACCACATGGCTGGGATTAATTCTGTTTATGTGTCTATAGAAAGTTACACTTTTATCTTACTGAGCACTTCAGTACAGTCACATTTATTTATGAGGAACCCCACAAGAAAGATCTATGAATTACAGAAAAAGTGTAACACTTTGTAGGATTCTCATTCATCTGTGATAAATATCAGCATTTCTTTAGAATCTCCTCTGAAATCTTCTCCACATACAAACATTTTACAGTACAGTAGAAGAATCTTGCTACCCAAAGAATTTAGTGTCAAATAAACATATTTCTTTAACTTAAAGCTATTTTTTTCTCTATAAATCAGAACAGTGTCAGTATGTGAGAACAGGTTTTTCCTTCCACGGTAATATATTCACCATCTTTTCCCAGAAAAAAAAAGAAAATAAACCACAAAATTAGAACCTTAATTTGTGAATTTTAGTGAGAACGCATAAAACTTTTTCTTTCCTGTTTGAATATAGTAGAAAAAGAATGAAATCTTGGCAACAAAGCATCTTCACCAAAGTAAACTAATCACTAAAAGACAGTTAATAGTTGTTCTTTCCTCAAAGAGGGGCTAGCAGACCCTCTTCTGCTACAAAAAACACTGATAAATGAGACTGCTGAAATTCAGATTTCATGATCAGAAAAGGAAGTTACAAACTGAAAGCAGACATTCCTGCTCAAGTCAGCTGTTAATGCTCTTTAGCTTTGATTTCATTTCAAGTGTGTGACTTGTATTTATACAGGAAAGAGGAAAACTTCAAAATGGAAATGCTGAAATGTATAAAACAGCTCATTAGCAGGTTCTCCTGACAGTGAGTCTAAAACTCTCCCAACCAATTGCATCTTTCTTGGAAGGCAGAAAGTATCAGGCAGTCCTAAATTATAGGACATATTCTTCTACACGACTTTAATTAAGAGGAAAAACTGCAATAGCTGTTACCTTTATGAACGTGGAAACTAGCACTATAAGAAAATGTTGGCATGTTCAGGGTCCGATTGTGTGATGCAGTCCAAAAGTACGGAATTAAAGTCTGAAGGCATCGTATTTCATTCCCTAAGCTGATGCCAGGTGATTGCATACCGACCTGTTCTCTATGCATCTGTGCAGAACAGAAGTGTTGCAAAACCTTTTTTTTTTTTTTTTAATGGTTGACAGGAGAGGAAACAGATATGTGTGATGGACCACTCTAGAATGCCAAATGGTCTCAGAGGCTGGATGACTAGAGGTAAGGGTAAAATATGAATTAGCTGATCTGTTCAGGACAAGAACTCTGTCTTCATTCTGTTCCTGTTTGACAAGAAAACTGACTAACATCAGGCATATGCTAGGGGTGGCAGTGCAGCAATGTGAACCAGGGGAGTTGCCTACATGGCACACAGTCTCAGTTTTGTCCTGGAGAATTCTTAATAGATAAGAAAAGAAACAAATTCAGTAGGACAAAAGAAGATCTGCAAGTCAGGAGGCAACACTGCCTGCAGAACTGCAAACCAAGTCCTGAGGGCAGCCACGTTCACTGGTCAGAGGTACATGTAATGACAGTTCTCTCATTCAACCACTAAGAATTCTTGCTTGTTAAAAAATGCCAAGTTTATGTTTTGTTCCCACAAAATTATTTGAATTTTCACAAGTCAGTGTTTTCCCTCCTGTACTTTATGTAAAGCAGTCATTTTAGGTAAAGTCATTAGAAAAATTCCCCAGAAGGGCTCATATTTACATACTACCACAGGTCCAAGTAATGCATTCTTCACGTTATCAAAGAGACAAACTCCTGTAGTTCTTTGTATTACATATAAAATTACACGACTTACAGAATTGTTTTGTATATTTTCATCTACTGGATGAACTCACATGGATGGCTTCCTCACATTCATGAAAAGCAAGACTAGATAGCACTATGTGGGTACGTTTTCACTTAAGAAAAGACAAAGAAAAGCTATCTTTCCATGACAGAAGAAAGGAGAGAATGAGGGGAGACAGGACACAAATAACCCAGAGATCTCAAAAAAGACAAATTAAAATGTTTGCTGTCCTCAATCCCATTAGCACAAAAAAACATTTTCTAAAACTGGGAGCCTGTTTGAATCAAAACTGCATTTGTTTATGAAACAGGAGTTTGTATTCCAGTATCTACTGCCACATGCAAATACTCCATTCAACAGTAGTACTGTGGCAGTATTTTAGTACAAGGCTCAACATTGAAAGATTGCTTTTCAGCTGGCTGTACTACTGTATTGGTCGTGGGTCTGAAACAAGGTCCTCAAAGCAGAATGTCTCCGTCAGACTGTTTTTGTCACAACCAAACAATAAAACATCACCACTACCATTCTGGATATGTAGAAAACAGTAATACAGCAAGTTTACGAAACGACAACTCTGTTTTTGGAAGGTTGGAGAGTGCTGTAGATTGTAAAGGAGTCTATGATCTTTAGAGTTAGCCATTAGGAGAAAATAAAACCACAGTATTCCAATGGCACAAACCCTTCTTTCTTCAGTATGGGTTTAATTATTCAGTATAGACTGATACAGGGGAAAATAGGGCTTCTTTCACCATAGGTGGTCTTCTTTGAGCACAATGTATAAGCGTGGAGTTTCCTACCACCAGTTGGTAAAGGCAGGTTTCCCAGCAAAGATAAACAACTCAGCACAAGGCAGCTCAGCTCCCATGCAGCCACACCTTGCACCTGGCAGAGCTGCAGGCACTATCAAAGCAGGCATAAAATAACCCACACCAGAAAGCCTGTTTCTCACCTGTCAGGCTGGTTTTAGGTGCACATGAAGGAGGAGGGTGAGGGAATGGCTCTCCAGCACTAGCACTTCAGTGAGTTCGCTCAGTCCCCATATTCAGAATCTGTGTTTTCATAACACAAGTGATGCAACATTTTGAGATTTAGTTTATTATCCTATGCCTTGACTTACAGTGCATACTTGTGATAACATTCTTTTAATGATGCTACAAGACCTGTGCCAAACAGAAGGGAAGAGAAGGAGACTGCAACAGTCACAGAAAAACTGGAAAATAAACTTAATCTGGAAGTGGATGCTTCTGTTACTTACAGCTTGGAAAAACAAATAGTCCAAAGAGTAACAACCAACATTTTGAATAAAAATGAGAGCTTGCTGTAATTCTGGGTTAAATGTCAGATCAAATGAAAACATGCACATCCACAAGGCTCCTGCTCCTTCTTTGTGACATGCCCACGAGTTCTGGTTCAACCCTCTTGAAGGAGTCACTTAGTGCTGCCAATCAGCCATAGCAATCTATAAGTGATTGTGAATATTTTGGAACAACAGACAAACATGTTTATTGACAGTTGCTTACTTTAGAACTTTTGTTTTGCTGCAAGCAAAACCTTTAATCTCAATTGCCAAACACTTAAAGGTAAGGCAGATGAGAAGGCCTTGCATCACAGGAAAAAGCTTTTATCTTCCACTGATGTGGCAGTCAAAAGTTTCAGGGGATAAAAAGCACCAATATAATCTTTCTAGGACTAAAAAAACCATAAAATCTCAGAAATGAAGAGAATTTTAGGATCACAAGCTAAGCACTCTAAAGTTAAACTGTGCAAATTATCATAGCATCAGGCAATCTTCTGTGTTCTTGCAGTGGCTATTGTAATAAATTTTATTATATTCTTAGATTACATTTTGAGATTACAAAATAAAATATCCAAATCCTACATCTTTGCCTTCTGTCTCCTGTGAATAATGTTGCAGAAAAAAGCCCTTCATAGGAGTGGCTGAAAGCCTCAGCATGGCTAATATACACAAGGGGATGAAACACTGTTCAGTACTGGCTGACAATATACAACAGATTCCATATGTGCAACACTGAAGTGGTTGGAAAAAGTGAATCATCTTGTACAGAATGTGATGCGCAATTGAGGGCATTTAAAACACACAGAAACATAGTCTCAAAACTTCACAACAGCCCTCACTCATAGATGGACTCCTATTTGTGGAAAGAAAATGCTTTCTTTAAAGCACATTTTTGTCAGCATTGTACATTTTGCCTTACTGAGCTGCCTGAAGTCACTGTTGTTACCAGGTGTGTGTAATAATTGCAAATGCACATTGCTACACTGGCGTGCTTTGGGCTGAAGAAGCTAAACTGACACTGTACAGTATTTTGTGGTTTGCAAAAAGAGAGATAAGAGCTCTTGATGTATGTGCTGTGATTAAGTGAGAGCCTGAAGCAAGCAGTAAGGTCAGCTAACTTTGAAGATGAAGCTGATTTTTGAAGTGCTGATAGCAGTCCTAGTAAATCTTGTTTATAGTAAAGCCTCACTGGAGAAAATGAGAAGTGTTGTATACCTCAATGGACTCACTGTCTCCTTTCATTCCTACCTCAGGGCTGCAGGTTCCTTTTCACCTCTTGCTTACCCTGAGGCAGCTGCCAGAGCCAGCTCAGCGCCTGGTGGTGCAAGCAAGGTGGGGAGGCACTTCAGTTGTCCACTGAGCCAGTTAAAGGGCATTCATCTGGGCTGAGTTTCAACAGCTGTTATCAGCACTTTGTTCCTGGGCTGTGACTAGATGAACAAGGACTCAGCAACTAACCTGTGCAAACTTGAGAGGAAGGGGAATCAGACAAACTCTATAGGCTGCACACAAGGGGAACTGAGCGTATATCTTTGCAATTAAATGAGCATGCTATATGTTATTGAACATGTATAGACAAACTGAGGAGAGAATTTCCTATGGCGGCAGCAAGACTGTACATAATTAAAACAGGAATAATGAGAAGAAGATATGGGAATATTTTCTATGATATAATTCAAGAGTCTATCAAATAGACACAATAGGCTTCTTTATATGGTTCACTCAGATTTCAGTCTCAAAGTGCTCAAGGACTCAAAATCTTCTTGAACTCTAGTACAATCTTCCCCATAAATTAGGAAGGGCAGCATTAGTTTTATTCACATATGGGAAACAAGCTAGCTTGAAGATGGCTAGATTGTGTAAGTAAAGATAAAATATGAAGAAGAAACTTAATGCAGCTCTAGGATCATTCATATTCATGCCCTTCTGGGGCATAAGTAGAAAGCTGCTCTTACTGGGTTTAGTAGAATCTGTTCAAATTAAACGCAGAATACCAGGTACATTTAATCCTAAATAGATTATTTAAAAAATTAAAAAATCATATTTTCAGTACTGAAAGGGCAGCATTAGCTTTGTCCTAAGCCACATTCACTGAGCTTGAATAAAACATAGTCACACAGCTAACAAAATGGGACGTGAGTAAAGAGGAAGAGAAATACATTTTGGGATGATGATTGGAGGTACCTCTATGCAACCTCTCAAGCAGAACAAGTAGTGCAACATTAGACAGATGTGACAGATGTTCACCAACTGTGATGCAGGGCCCAGTGGGAGGAACTAACACAAAAAAATTCTTCATTCAATTCATACGGTGTTCAAAGCAGACAAAGCTTGTTATAACAGGGAAATGCACCTAGAAACAGAAGTTTGTACACTGGGAGCCAATACAACATTTTCTTAAGATGTGGTAAAGAGTTCCCCAGGGGTTTCTGCAATGACATCCTGAACTGAATGAAGAATCCTAAGACAAAGAACATCAGTGGATGTGAGTAATGGGAAAACTCAGATGAGAACACAGAGGATGAATGACTCAACCTGAGAGACTACATTTTCTTTCAGGAACAATTTAGAAATCCCATGCAGTTTTTGAACTGCCTGAGCAATTTAAAAGCTATTAATAGCACCTTGCTGCATCCCACTAAGCCCACAACCATGTGCACCTACAAAGCGTTGTTAGGTCCATATTTTCACAACAACTAAGGCTGTTCTGATCTGCAAACTACAATGGCTTCCACATACCAAAAAGGCCTACCTATAAGGACAAGACCTTTACCTTCCAGCACCTTCTGCAGAGCAGCACTACAGCTAAGACTAGAGCAGTCCTGCAAGGTTGTAGGAGAGTAGAGAAATGGGCTAAACTGTCCTGCTTGTACTGAGGAAAAGTGACTGAGGAAAAGAAAGAGCTTCCACTTTTTGACCAAATAGAAGGGTAAGAAGGCAAAGAATTCCTTCTTTGCAGTAAAGAGAATCAACCAAATAGCAACAGCGAATTTTTTGGTTAATCAGTTTATCTGAGTTTGAATAGTTCTAAAACAAAAATTACAAAATAGGCAGAACTTGGAAAATTATATAACCACTTTGGCTTTGGAACGGGAAGAAGTTTGGCCTTTCAGAAGTTGAATAAACAGTAGTACTAACTGTAGTATAACTGACTGCATGTTAACAGCATTGCTAACATCACGTATTTTACTGTGATTTTAAAATATTTTAAATTTTGATATTTACTGTAGTATTAATGACCAGATTGAATGCCGTTTCTTTTAGCAGTACTCTTCCCTTCAGTCTGTGTATGCAGACCAGCCTTATATCCTTGAAGGAGATGGATAATGTGAGATGTCTCACTCACTAGCCAACACCTTCACTATAAGAGCAGAAAGTGGAAATTACTAAAAACAAAACAAAACAAAACACCAAACTATTTCATGCCTTACTTTATTATTTATTCCCTGTATTGTCTAATCTCTTCCAACATCTACTCAACAATGCAGTCTGTCTGACAACAGCTGGCAGACATAAAAGCAGACAGGGCATTATGTAGCCTTGCTAGGGTGAAATTCTGCTCTGTGATCTGATCTTGGGGCACTTCTCCCCCTGTATCCCTCCAGCATTAAATATGATATGGTGCTCCTGGGATTTTGTTTCTATAAGCAATTGCTACTGACTGAGTTATGGAAGACTAGTAGTACTTGCAGTGTAGATCTACATTATCTGTATCTTTAGTGAACACACATTGTAAACGTGTACGTAGTGCTTATATGTATCTGTATTGTTCAGGATTGCGGTTTATCACTGCTGAGTTCATGCTTCTTTGCAAACCATCACTCTGGAAATAAGAAAGAATGTGACCGGAAGAGGAGAGGAAAATCTGTAGTACAGTAGATGCACCAGCTAAATAATTCAAGAGATTTTGGAACTAGAGATCTCGTGCATTCAGTGACTTCATAAATCATTAGCGTACTGGAAAACGTTTGCTAAGCAGTAAATCTCTTCAAAGAGGGATTACTGTTATTAACCAAAGGTTGAAATGACAGTCCCTGAAGAATTTTAACACCCTTCCTGTGAATTTAAACTGCAGGTTGCAGGCTGCTTTACTGTTTGCTCTTCAAACAAAATGGCAGATGGATAGTTAGCAGTCACAGACAATTGAGCCATGTGAAGTAAAACTACTGAATGATATTTAGGACTATGCTCATGGTTAATTTAAGTTTATTAAAACATAGTGGAAAAGATTTTTCAGTGTTTTTCAGCAAAAACATCTGATATGTGTGAGCTCTGCTTAAATCATTGCACTTGTTCACGATGAATGTTGTGAGATATAAGGAGTGAAGACAGTTCCTTGCCAGACCACCAACTGAGGTTCTTTCTCTGTAAATTTATCAATAGAACATACTGGAAAAATAGAATACAGTAACATATAAGTTATTTCACATTAATTACTACTAAATGGTATCACTAATCTAGGAAAATGAGAAAGTGGCACTCAAAGGTACATGCAGAGTTTAAGCACTGCCACAACTGCAACAAAACTCATGAAGTAATATGCGTAGACTTTTCATGTGGGTTCTTTCTTCCCAAAAGTCCCAAATCAGAAAAAAAACAATAGTAAAATCCATCCTTTTACTCAGCTTCCTAAATATGAATAGTTCTGATGTTATATTCTCTATTTTTTTTACCTGATAGTTCAAGTAAGCTCAAATTACTTAGCTGTTTCCATACTGGGACTATTGTAAATTTTGGAAGATGTGTTCATTTCTGAATGTCTCATGCTGCTTTATAACTATAATTCTTTGAATGAAAACATCCAAAGCTAATTCCAAAAAGTGATTAGTGCATCAGTTCACTACAAGCACCACAATACTTGCCAAGAAGCACCCATAAATTTTTTTGTGACTTCCACATTCATCAGCTTTCCACAAGCTTGCATGCACAAGTGTGAAAACAGTGTTGTTTTGCATATACTTTGCCCAGTGTATGAGGTGAAAACACAGTGCTGCTAATAGCTGAAATAACCACATACACTTCATAAACTATGAATATGAAGTTGCAGAGGAAAATGAGAAGGCAGTTTTATAGATAAACTTACCAAGCACTGTAGGATATGATTTAATGTGCCTATAATGATTTTCTATCTTAGCATATCCACATTCACTTGCTTACAAAAAACTACAATGCAGCACTATTTTCTGCCATACAGCTAAGCATGTGAGCATTACTAAACTTTCCCTTTCTTTGAAGGAATGCTGAGACTGTAGAGGATGAAGCCTCACTATTTTTTCCAACTTAATATTATTTATATATCCTTCGACATTAGGACAATGCCAGTATACCAGGTTACCTTATGTCTATTCTTAGTTTAGACTATTCTTATATCTCAGTATCACCTTTGCTTTGTGCTGTTGAAACAAATAATCTTGATCTACTCTCAAAACCTTCTTCAGATGTTACACGTACATTTCTTGAATTATACCTTTGTTCACCATGCTTGTATATGGACAATACAGGTGCAATCAAAATGTGTAAACTTTAATAAAACAGAAATGTTATATCACCATGATAAATTGAGATAAATTGACAGATTCAACTAAAAAAGACTGGGCCAAACAGGTGTTCAGTAACATTCTTCTGGCACTGACCTGATAATATATGACCCTGTGCCACAGGGAATGGTTTTCAAGAGTATACTATGACATACATAAACAAACACAGAGCTTTAAATTATGATTTTATACATAACTGGGAGCAATCTTATTGCTGTTGTGCAATTGAAGGCTATAATTTCTTCATGCTTAAGACATATTGTAGGTTATACAAAAATATAAACTATCATATATCCTGAATGGTTTATACTGGATACTATTTTCTTCACATAGAGGTTTCCATAACATGGGTCCTTGACCTTCACAGATGTAAATTGGTAGAGTAACCTCTTCGATGTGGACACACTGAAGTAGAAATAGGAGGAAATGGCTGACACACACTATTCACATTCTAAGAATGGCTGTCATTTTTAAAATTTTCAGCTTCCTGATATCTGAATTGGTTTACTTATCTGCATCTAGAACCTGACTAAACAGAGAACTAATGAAATAAATATGTTCTTTGATCCTGAAAAACAGACATTGCTAGGAAGCCTCATGGCAGCCTCACTACCAGATACCCTCTGGTGAACTGCATAGCAGAGTGTCATGAAGCCCACCCTTGCAGGTGCTGCAGTGCTACTCACCAGACACAACTGCTGTGGCACCACGCTCTCAGCTGGCTTCCCTGCTTCTCCTTCCTTGTTTCACACTGCATTGTGCAGGACATTTTGCATACAACCTACAAAAAAGCAATTGTTTAAGCTGGTGAAAAATAGGGTAACAGGAATTCTAATAACTGCCTACAACTCTTTAAAATAGATTTATGAAGACAATGGGGCCAAACTCTCCTTCACACTGCTAAACAATATAACAAAGTCAATGACAATGACAACAAAAGGCAGCTCTGAGGATTCAGATTGGACATCAGGAAAACCTGCTTTACCAGAAGGATAATACAGCACTGTCATGGGCAAAGAGAAAGGTAGTGAGATTTCCACCCTCGGAGGACTTAGATAGACAATCTTACCTCTGTCTTCCAACCAACACTTTTCTGACTCTATCATTCTTCAGATGCAAGTGAAGATCATGGTGATCTCAGATCACCATGAAAATTAAACATGCTACAGTAAGAACTTTGTAAGCTCAATGTAAATAATCATAAGTGCTGTCTAAAAAGGTTCATAGAATTCATCACAGACAGGCTGATAAAGCTTCATAAGAAAACTGGATTGCAGGTAAGTGCAAAGTCCAGATCATATGTAAGAAGTGATGTGACCAACAAAGCTTTATAAGAAGAGTAAATCTAACAAAGTCTACACAGTCTTGAGCCAAGAGTTCACCTCCATAGATAGATAGATAGATAGATAGATAGACAGACAGACAGATAGACAGACAGATAGATAAATCAAAAAGCAATCTCCAAAATTCTGCATTTTTCAATGAGTTCCCCAAAGGAGGGCTTTAATTACTTGATCAGTCTCAAAAACAAAACAAAACAAATCAAAAAAAGTGCCCTTTTGCCAAGCTTTTAACTTCCAGAACTGATTCAAGAAATAACCTACAGGCTAAGCACATCCAGTGAGTTACAAAACCCATGTGGAAATGTGAACTCCCATTATTCCTTTCCTTAACAAATAATTAGGATTTTATCTGCTATTAAATCTTTATGAATATGCACCCACAGAGTAGCTTTGTGCAGAGACAAAATTGAGGTACAGAGTCTCCCCATAACTAAAAGAGGAAGAACTGCCAGGCTAGATGTTATTGAGAATACACTTTTCCACACACAGGACAGTAAACACTGCCTTATGTGATGTTTTAACCACAGAGAAAAGAAAACAACATAGTTTAGATGGAATTCTTAAAAGGAAGAGAAATGAAGCTGTTGTGGCTTTCAGAAAGCAGCTCAGCCTGGGCACTCTGTCCACATCTCGTTCAATCTGAGCAGCCTACATGCAGCCAGCAAGACATATGTTTCCTTACAACTGCCAGGAATGCAAGGCAATACTAGACAAGTCTAGACTGATCTTGGGATAAATGCAAGAAGTAAAGCAGTGGAACCAACTGTTTGGTGGATGACATTTGCCTGGCAAGGGAATAGTTGCAAGTGTTCAAGTCCTGGAATGGGGGTGGATGGGAAGGAGGGAGGGAGAAAGAAACAGTTTTCCCAGAAGTGCTCTTCATTCCAGAGAAGAATTCATTTCCCATCGAGAAGAAATTCAGCTTAGCTAAATTTGCTTTCGTCTCTGTTAGAGAAATAACCCCCCCTCCCCCCACCACCTTTCTCAGCACAAGTATGTGCAAACCAAATTGAAAAGCCAGATCCTGAACACAGCTACTGTACAAGTCATGTGGATTAATCTCGCTCAACATTTTCTGTTTCTGCTTAATACACCAGATGGTGTGTCACTCTGAACTGTCACTCTCCCCTTCTTTTGCAGGCAAGTCCCTGCTGCCCCTTCAGTTATCAAGCAATTATTTGCACAAATCCCACACTTCGTCTTAAATCACTTTCTGCTCATCATAGTGATACCACTTCTTATAAGTTAAAGTTTTAATGTCTTTTACTTAAAAGATTGCCCAGCTAATTGAACATCCATCACAAAGGGCAGATGTCAGCTGCAGGCCAATCTCGAGGAGCACAGTCAGATTTCCCTTTGAATTTCATGTATGTGTTTCCTTCTGGTGGAAACAGGGAGTGGGTCAGAGGGAAAGAGGAGGAGGGTTATGCACGGCCACTTCTGCAAGCAATACATGCAGACCAATTGGTACTTTCCTTCTCAGCTTCAAATCTTCTTCCACTAGTCTTTATTTAAACTGATTAGTACCTCTTGCCCATACCTTTGATGTGAAACTGATTTTTACAGCGTGTTCCTGCACTGTAACATTTGCTACCTTCCCAAAGTTGATTTAAAATTAGAATACATATACAGGTCCCAGTTATTACAATACAGCTTTTCCTGCTGTATTGGGGGAATTATTAATTTTTTTGGTGTGTATGAAGGCATCTTAGCATTGGGAAGTACCTATATTTAAATACAGGAGTCAAGTCACGATCCATCATAGAACTGTTGTAAAAAATGAAAGCTTTCAAAAAATGAATGTTGGCCATCTTTTAGATGACAAACATATTTTCTTTTTCTTCCCCTTTTTTTAATTTTTTTTTTTTTTTTTTTTTTTTTTTTTTTTTTTAATTGGATATGAGGGTAAAAGGCTAAAAGGCTTTCTTATATTCCTATGATTGTCTTTGAGAAAACACTAAATGCCTTGACACTCCTAATAATGTTGCAAGAGTTACAACACACGGCTGTCTCCTGATAACCTTATGCACTGTTTATGTAGTAGAAGTTAAAATGTAAAATTTGCAAGATTTGTTGGTAACTTTAATTTATGCTTTTTATTAGAATTGCCTGTAGCTCACTAAAAACTATAGCTCTTATTAAGGGCAGGGCTCATGCTTGTCCATTTAGTATTAATTCTTCCAACCACTATGAAAATAAGTACTACTCTCTGAAATGTTTTAAAACTACACAGGTCCAACTCCTGCCTGTGGCAACGTCCTATTAAGACAACGAGATTTAGAAATGCGTATCTGAGATCAGAATCTCGTTCACTGCTGAATGCTCACACAAGGAGTAAAGGGCTTATTGCACTGATTTCAGTGAGTTAAAACCTGTAGAGGCTGTTTTCTCCCTTTTCTATAATGCCTTTCCTTTGAGATTTAGCAAAGTGATCATTAAAATACTGAAACTTACCTAAGACTTAAGTAGGGACAGTATTCTGAGGGAGACACAATATAATAATAAACAGAGAGAATGAATTTCCGCATGGACTCTGTAGTGTGTGTTAGTCCTCAGACAATATATTAATCCAAAAATTATTTTCAGATGATCAGGTTCCTGGCCTGGAATTTTATGTGCACATATTTGGAAACGTGCATATGTATGTGTGCAACAATTTATATGGGAAGCAGTATATCTGCACAGCAGACTTGCCACTTAAGTGAGAAAGCTGCAGGTATGCTGTAGTTTGCTGCATGGGCCTGCCAGCAGAACCATCTTGCAGACAAGTCAAAGACTAAAGCTGTATATTTACAGGTAGTTTCACAGAACAGATTTATACAGAAAGATGTGGAGCTGTTTGTCACACCTTTCCCTGTGAATGTGTAAGTCTCCTCATGTGTCTGGACATTATTAAGAAGTGAGAATGCTAAATAACTAATTTCACTTTAAAGTTCAGATGAAGAAATCATTTATTCATTTCTTACGTTTGAAACATTTGACATTACTTGAAATCTGCCGAGAGTAATAAGTTCTTTTCAGGCCTGTTTTTTAATTCGCTCTTAATGACTTCTGAGTGGTTCAAGACTTGTGCTTTTTTGGGTGACAAGGTCAGTAACCAGCTGATGAAATATATCCTTTATCTAAGCAGTACAAGTGGCTACTTTTCAAAATAGTCTTTTTACTGTGGACACTTTGACCTTGTTTTGAATTTTGTTTGCCTGATCATATCCTAGTCTTGCCATTAACCACACACTTCTACAGATTTCAAACAATGGCAAGTTTTCTGCAGCCGAGTCCTTATTACCGTACTGCAAGATCTACTCTTCAGTTTTCATCTCTCTAGCACAGTGACTGGTTAAAAGTTGTTTTGTTCTGCATTTGATTTGTAAAGCTAATATGTTTAGACAGTTGGGTTGCTATTGTGATTGTTTTGGCAGGATGGAAAGCAGTGTACACATTTATTTGTAATGTATGAAGTCCTTGACGTACTGTACTGTACTTCAGAGACTCCACAATTTATTTTTTGTTGCGGCTTGTCTTTAGTCCTTGCCAATTTCTTTCCTTTCCTTTTCCAAACAAAGCTAGAGCTGACAAATCCTAATGCTACAGAATTTTAATAGCTAGATCCAATTACTGAGCTCATCTTTTAATTTACCATTGTCCTTACAACTTTGGACTCAGAAAAGCTCTGAGGATGGGCTAGAGAAAGGTGACACTAGCCAACAGCTATCCAAACCAAAATGCCCTCCTCCCTTAAAGGCTCCTGGAATCAATGCTTTTGCCACGATTATCCATAACTATTTTCTGAAATACTGCTTTCAAAATGTTCCTTTAGTGAAATCACATAGCTTTGTCTGATCCAATAATAACATTTCCAGGGGCTGCAAGAGTTTGTTTTGGCCAGTTTTTGTCAGAATTTTTATTGGTTTCCTTAAAGTAATTACAATGTTAATACAAAAAGAGCATTTTTCAAGGGAACACACAAGAGTGGGGATGAAAAGGAAGGGTGAGCTCTTCCTTTTTATTTAAATCCTCTTGAATGATTTGCAGGTTCTGCAGATCAGCTTCGGAAACAAAAGGAAACTTGGAATTAATATATACTGTATATGTTTGCTGCATTAACAATGGAACAGAGCTCTGTAATATGCTGTGCTGTTTATACCCAAGCCTGTCACTCTTTTCAGTGAAGCCTTCTTGTAGCTACCTAAAGGCTTTCATTGATTTTCTGGCATTTTTTTCTTGATGGAGGGAATCACAAATCATCTTGTTCAGAATAAAGTGGTAGTTGGAGAAGTGTATCAATTGATATGATGGTGGGGGATAAGAAAAAGAATTTTTCTTCACACTTCTCAAGATTTCATAAGTTTTTCAGAACTTCTTCCAACAGCCCTGTTCTAAACTCAGCAAGCCTAAACATGGACTTTAGCTCTCAAGACTGCTGGGGAGCTGCAGCTCTTACTTAATCTCATTATGATCCTTTAAGAGGTTGGTGGAAACATTCCCAAGGCTGGAGTAGGAAGGAGTATGTAAGGTATTTACCAAGGACATGCCAAGAATTGTAAAGGTGTGAGACCCTGTTTACAGGTATACCAGAGCTCTAAGGGACAAAAGTGAAAAGCCTCCTTACTCTTGCAGTGTTGAAGGAGAAGGGGCGAGTGCAAAGCTAAGAGAACCCTAATGTGCCTCAGTGGTTAGTAATGTGACTAATGAAATCAGCGAGGAGAAGTTCTATGTCTGGCAGCTCACTCTCTTTGGCCTTTTAAAGAATCATGAGAGAGAAGTCCATTTTATTTTCTTATTTTCTCATTGTTTTGACCGTTCCTTCCTTCACAGAGCTGTCCAATGATGGAAGTATTCTACAGCATATTTCACAATGAGGAAGAAATCATTCCTCTGGATTTGAGCATTAGAAGAATGTGATTTTGCTCCAAAAAACATAATAAGCGTTTAAAGTAAATCAACTGGTATTTCTATCTTGATTCCTTACACCGTGTGCATCACATGATAAGGTATGGATGCTTCCCAGACAAGCAATTTAGGTATTTCAGCTCCAGATTGCCAAACTTTCCAGTGCTGAGCATTTATGTCTATGATTTGCATTACATTTGAACTCTTGAGACTCTATTTTACAAAATTCCTGTAAGGCTTTCGAACTCTAAATAAAGAAAAACAACAGAGGTGTCTCAGTATTTCTGCAAAGATTTTATGCTTATCAGAACTCATGTTAAGAAAAGGTGACCAGCAGTGGAAGGATTAAAGACGCACCATTGGAAGCTCTGTGAATGGCATCACTATGTACTGTTCACAGAAGTGCTAGACAAAGAACTACAGAGGGCTGTTGTGTTTTTTTTGTTTTGTTTTGTTTTGTCTCAGTGAACCCATCTGTAAGTCACTCTTTTAGATACCTGAAGCTGTGTGGAACATTTTTCCATGTAACTGTACCTGAAGTACACATGAGGTTTCTTCTATCAGTGCTCTTTTAAGAATGTTTTCAAGTTCATTCTTCAGCACCCCAAGTAACTGGCAACTACTGCCTCTTCATGTGAAAAACAGGAGTACGGTCATTCTCAAGTACTTCTATTCTTCCTGTAAGAAATCAGTGACTCGGAGGTAATTCATCATCCATTCTGTTGGGAAACAGAAACAAAGAGAAAACTAGCAACCTACAGTCTAATGTTTAGATAACTACTTTAAATAAATAAATAAATGAAAGGAAAAATTGCAATGAATTGCTTATTCTCTCATTCATTGATACACAACAATCACCACAAAAATAATCCAAAGATACTAGATGTAGCTGTGTATGCAAATGAATTAATTACTTTAGTTATTACTATTCCATTTCATTTTTTATCTTAGAAATTAATGAAAGCAATGCTTAAGTCACTGTCCTGTTTCATCTATCTGCAATCACCCACTAGCTTTTTCACATCAAAATTTCATCATTCTGTGCATAAACATTTACCAGTAAGGCCAATGTTTTAGCCTGAAATCATGTTGTTTAGATTCTTGGTCATGGTGGCCTGCACTTTAAGACCCTATTCCAAAAGCTTCTCCATTATAAAAGTGAATTATATACACTGGGAAAAAGGCCTATCTCAAAATATGGGCAAATTATGTCTGCTGTTGATGGTACAGCAGCTGGTAGTGGAAAGTGGGAGAGATACACCTGCTCATTTAAAAATCTCATCTGGTTTTAAAGATGCAGTCTAGGATATGATAAGACAAGCAGGAAGAACTGACATGGAATGATGGTCTTGCGCTTGCTCAATATGAATTCTATTGTCAGTAACCTTTTTTTCCTAGAAACATATCTTTCCACGTAAGCTTGCCAGGGGAGAAGGAGGCCTTCCACCTTTTCCTTCACAGTGCTATCCTTCATGCAAATAAGCCAAGAGGAGTCAGAAAAAAGGTCAACAGCACTACCTTAAAAAAGAACTCAAAGCTCATCAGTCCAACATTGAGCCTGAAGAGTAAAACCCAGACAATCTGTTTCCAGTTTAAGCCTGAAGTGATCTGACACTGTGTTGATATTGCTTTGAAAATAGTAATTCTCAGCTTCTAGCTAAGAATGAAATATGGATGTACAACAATTAATAACATAAGTAAGAGAAATTAAGGAAGAAGAACAATTGTGTCTATTTTTGCCACTAAATGTTACTGTGTATTCTTATAGGAATAACATTATACACTTACTAGCAGGCAATGCTTTTAATGCAGCACATGATGAAGAACAGTCAGTTTTCCTCTAGAAAGAGGTGACTAGAAAGTCACTTAAGTTGTAAGAAACAACACATTTTGCTTAAAAATCAACTGTTCTGTTTAATACCACAATTCCACTGCCATACTTGAAGGGAATATTTGGAATGATTTCAGCTCTAATGCTTTGGTCAGGTACCTGTGCTCATCCTGAGGTATTTCCTTCCCCAAATCCCTGGGCATCTTCAAGCAGGGCCACCTCTTCCACTGACACTCCCAAGTTTCTCTCTTTTTGTCCTTCAGAGCTATGGGCATCCCCTTATAACCACCTGGTGTTCCAATTCCTGTCTCAACTACAAGGCAAGTTGGAAGGACAAAAGGAAGCAGTCACTAGAGGTCTTGGGATGTATGAACAACTAGAAACTGAAGTTGTACAGGTGGAACTGTTTATGGCACTGGATGGTCAGATGTGTGATTTTGAGGTGATTTATGTGCACTGTGGGTTTTTTATTTTTTTATTATTTTATTTTATTTTGAGGTTTGGTAGTTTTAGTTGAATTAAAGCTAATTTCAAGCTGACGGAAAATGACACACCAGGAGGGATTTCTATGTCAGATAACATCATCTTCTCAGCTGAATTGCCTGTAGCCTCTGGAGCTGGTGGAACTTAGGCTGCTGAAGCAATCTTGGCACCACATTGCTCTAATGTTGCTTTTTAGCAGGACATGAGCTTGCTGACAGCAGTGCACAGCCACTAGTGCTGCCCTTCAAAGGGAGGGCAGTGAGGCAACGCAGGTTGTGCTGTTAGCTTTGGGGGAATCACTAACTGGGCTTTGGTCAGTAGAATAGTAGCTATCTGTGCAAAGACTTTAAGAGCCAGCTTTAAGCAATGGTAAGAACAGATTGTGAACAGCACATGGGACCTTTAGCCCTCTGAGTGACCACAGGAACAATACCAACATTAAACAAATCTGCAAGAAGTTGTCTTCTTTCTTTTTGTGAGTGAAAGTAGCATCATCTAGCTGTGAGCAGGCATTATTTTGTCTATTCTATCATCTAATTTGTGAAATACAGTCTGGGACCGGACAGGACTGCCTCACTGTCGTGCATTCGCCAAGGGGACCACCTGAAGCGCCTGGAGATGGCTTCCTAAACCCTGCTTCTGCTCTCCTTATTCATTTTTTGTTTTCTTTTTTGTGTTTTTTTTTTTTTTTTTCCTCGTGAAAGAAAAAATATTTCTGCGAGCTCCCCTTCAGCAGAGCTATGGTCTCCACGAAACATGGCTCTCGCCCCAGAGCCGCCGGGCTCCCTTCCCCGCGGGGCCGGGGCGGTGGGGCCGCGCTCACGGGACCGCTGCGGCCGCGGGGCGGAGTGGAATCGGGCGGGGAAAAGTTTCTCCCGTGCTCGCCCCGTCCCTCCCTCTACACACACGAGCGCGCACGCACCTCTGTCTTCGCAGGCGGATGAGGGGCACTTTTGAAAATTATTTTCTTTCCACACCCAGCCCGAGTCTGACATCACTTCTGCAGGAGGGAGGGCGGGAGCTGCCCCGCCGCCAGACGGTCGCGGAGAGTTCCGCCAGCCCCCGCGCCCCGTGAGGAGCCGCGGCCGGGGGGGGGGGGGGGGGGGTACGTGCGTGAGGGACTGTGCGGGGCGAGGGGAGCGGTTGTTCCAGCGGGGGGACGGAGGAACCGAAAAAGAAAAGAAAATATTTATACGTATATCAAAAAAGTTGGGGAGGAGGGGGTTTGTTTACTACGATCCGGGCCCGGCCACCGTCGCTTGCAGTGCCGGCTGTGGCTGTGAACAGCCGCCGCCCCGCTCCGCTCCTCGCTCCGGTCCCGGCGGCACGGAGCTGGGCCGGGGGAGCAGGCGGCCGCGATGTTGGCGCTCTCCTCAATGTCTTCTCTTCTTTCTTCCTTTTTTTTTTTTTCTTTCTTCTTTCTTTATTTTTTAATATTTTTTTTGTTGTTGATGTGATTCGAGTGGAGTTTGCGTGGACTACAGTAAATCTTGATGGTTTTTGGCAGCCGAACCCCCCCTAGCGGAAGAACTTTTCTATATAACGCAGCGCAGACTTCAGTTCGTGAAGGTGATTTATTTTTTATTTTTTTTGCCAGCGTTAGGCGTTTTTTTTCAGTCAAACCACGGTTTCAAAAACCCGCTCCGATGTTCTCAGTTGGGGCTGCTCGAGGCTGCAGAGCCCCGCGGCAGCAGGAGGGAGGGGCGGCTTCCAGCAAGGCGAGTTGCTCTCAGTACGCAGTTGTGGAGGTCAGCTCCTTTTTTGGACATCCCCACGAACAGCTCCCGCTGCCTCCTTGTCTCTGTTCGCTTCCCCGCCGCTGGTCACGGCCTGCTGTCACCGACAAACGCGCAGCTCGGCCTCTTCCTTAAGTTTTTTTTTCCTGATGATGTCTCCTTATCCCCCCCTCTCCCCCCCTTGGGAATACTTTGTAAATGATGAGTAATAGTTGTAGTTGAGCGTCTTAGAAGTATCAGACTTCATCGCAGGTGTGTAGAGAAACCGTCAGAAGAGCCCTTCACTTTTTCTCAGGCACATTTTCATGCAGTTCTTTGTGAGCTTTGAAAATAAACAGCTAGGGCTGGCTGGTCTCCACCCCCCCC
>VXAB01000053.1:136951-193119 GCA_013399175.1 Odontophorus gujanensis
AAAAAAAAAAAAGAAAAAAAAAAAGAGCACTTTCTTTACTTTCAGGCTCTGCATGTACAGGGCTGGTATGTTAGCTATGTAAAATAAATCTTTACTGCCAAGCAGATATTTTTTCTGTCAAATGAAATGCTCTGTAATGATTCTTCTATCTGTTTTCTTGCTTTGATTTTGAAGGCTTTGCTCCACAGAAGAGCCCTACTGGCAGTGGGATGACAGGTGGCTGCAGGTGGCAGCAGCCCATGGGTGTGATGTGGGCATGTGCTTTCACGAGGGCAGTAAGTTGAGGTGCTGTCTTCTGCACTCATTTGTGAACTTGTAAAATCAACCTGGAGAATGGGAGGACAATTGATCCTTCTTGCTGTATACAGTTGTGCACAGATTGTTTCACGTCAGCTGCATGGCTGACATGGATTTACCGAGTCAGCTGCATGCCCAGCCAGGTTTATTTTGATGAAACTGGGAATTATTCTGCTAGCTGGGTAATCATCAACGTTAACTCAAAGTGAAATAAATTTATATCATGAAATCTCTTGCAAGATGATCAGTTAATTGTTAGCATACTCGTTTGGGAAAGAAAACAGTCTGTTGGTATAACTTAAAATAAAAACAACATAATACCAGCAGACAAGACACTGCTGGTGGTGTATCCTTTATTTGTGGTCTCTGGAAGGACTTCTGTCGTAAACACCCAAACAGTGTTGATTATGCTCTGGATCTGCCAGGGAGGAAAGACACTGTATTCTATTTGCTTACACAGATTTAAAGCTCTTGTTAATAATGGAAATTGTTCAACAGACAGAGCCAGTCAAGACTGGAGGCTGCTGAAACATCCTGCTCTCACATGAGTTCTGTTGCAATTCTCAGATATTGTAGTTACTCTTTATGGCCAACACGGCTTAAATGAAATCAACATCTCCAGCTTCATCTTATGCCCACTGCTGGTTAATGCATTTGTTGCCTCATGACTTATTAGCATCTCTTGCTTCACAGTTGCTTTGTGTCTTTCTCTTCCATTTTCATGACTTTTCTTTTATGGTGATGTTTGTCTCAGGGTTGTTTCCCATCCTGGGCTTGAAGTTCTTAGAACGATCAGAAGAATGTCATACTCATGAGTCCTGTATGGGTATTCAGAAGAGGAAGGCCTTCCTCCATTTTTGCTAATTATATCAGTTGTAGTTTGTCTTTTTTATTAATGCTGTTTGCTAGCGTGTTTAAAAATGAGGAGTTTGGCAGCACAAAGAGACTCCCTTTTTCACCTCAGTGGTTTGTATATTTTCCGATTTTCCAATTGGACTTCATGTTCTATTTCTGTCTTGATTGTCCTATAGGACATGACACCACCATGTAAATCACTGCAAGAATGCTTTCAGTTCAAGAGATAAGTAGGTCGCTGAGAAAAGACCATTTATATTGCTGGCCAGCAAAAGATGCACTTTCTGGCTCCTGCTGCCATGTTCCTGTTGGAAGAAGACTCAGCAGAATAAGGCACTATGTTATTCAAGAACTGATAAGAAAGAGATTTACCCTGAAGTGTACTGAGCACGTTATATATACAATCCATGCAATACTTGAATGCAGACAAATTTGAAAGAAAAAAGGAATGCACTTACTTGAAATCACATTGGTGTCAGCAGGAAAATGGGAAGTGTAAGCCACACTACTAAGGAATTCCATTCATGGAGCTGTTCAGCATTCGTTAGGTTTTGTTTGTTTTTTTGGATGCTCACAGCAAACCAATGATTGTTGTGGTGTGGTCTCTGTATTCACTGTTTGCTGAAAGCACTACTATTTTAGAAAGGAGATAATTTTGTAGAATACATGTTCAGTACATCAGGTGGTGCTCATGACTTCATCAGGAAGATAAGCATCTTAATTTTCAGAAAACAGATCTTGCTGGGTGGAATTCAAGAGAAAGCCTGATTGCCTGAATTCATCCATCAAAGGAATTCTTGTTTCTTCACCAAATGGGGAAAATGTAATTACACCTTTTTATTTTGTCTATGAAGTTCCGTGGGCAGGTTTAATGATGGTACATGCATGCCAAGTGAAGCCTCATAATTTGGGTGTGACCTTAAAATACAACCCTCTGGCTGTGTAGAGATATTAAAAGGAGGCTGTAGGTTGGGCAGAAAGTGGACTGACTCAGGCACCCCTTAGAGATGGCTATGGGACATACATTTATGGGTGACTTCTCCAGTTCTTAAACATAGCACGGTGTCTGGAATTGCACAGACTGAAAGGGTGGGGTGTCTAATGCAGGTGCTAAGTGGCACAAGAAATTTACACCCTTCTTCCAGGCAGAAAGGGACCTTCCATGGCACCTAGATATCCATATTGAAATGCATGTGCTGCTGCTGAGCTCTTCAGTCAGTTTACACTCACTTGGTCTCTAGGGCTGACAGTTCTCCGTGCATGGGAGCAACAAATCAGCAATGTAATTCAAACACAAAAACAAACCGTAGTCTGGAGACTGCCTGAGGAGCCTAACGTAGGCCTAAAGAGAATGAGCCTGCCTTTTTATCAAGTGCTAGCATGCCCAGTGGGGCCTTTACCTGGGAAGTCAGCCTGCGGTGAAGCAGGCCCCTATGCAGGCAGCCAGCTTGGCCAAAGAGGGTCTGACACAGGCAGTGGCAGGAGCTGGCTGGGCTTGGTTGTCAGAAAGCAGCCAGAGTGCAGAAAAGCAGCCAACGGGTGTGTGCAGCTCTGCAGTGAAGAGGTGCTAGAAATCCTTCAACCTGAGCTGGAAAAGTTCATGTGGCAGTCCTTAAGCTTCACTTTCAGTTGCACTGGTTGCAAATTAGAATGTAAAAATAGCCTTCTGAGGGTTGATTACTTGGTTATTAAGTCCATTTATATGCTGCCGTGGTGCTGTGAAACAAAATAGTAATAATAGAAGAAAAGTTTATCCTTTTCATTTTATAGCCAACTGCTCTACAGTCAGTAGGGATATATTTTTGCACTCTTGATAGATGATGTGTAAACTCTGAAATAACTGAAAATAAAATTCCTCAATACAGAGCAAGTCATAGCCAAATCAAAACAAGCAGTTTGAAAATTCTACAACAGTGAATTTAACACATTTAATTGCTAGTAATTTCCATAGAGCATCTGCCAAAGTTAAAACAATATCAGCTTTTGTTTCTACTGAATTAAACGCATTGCTTTCAATCTGGAAAGACATTTTCTACCTTTGTTTGTTGGTTAATTAGGTGGAACAACATAAATCACTCAAGCTGTTCTGTTGTATCTGGATTAATCGTTGGATAAGCAGGAGCCTGTCGTCAGTTGAACCCAGGTTCTGAGATTTGCTTGCAGAACTCTTACTATTGTCTAGAACTAATGCTGCAGGTGCTTTCTGTTTTTTGTTCTTTTTGCTTTTTATTGGATCAGACCAGTGACACATTTAAACTGTCAACCTGATGAGAAGGTCTGGTGTTACATTAGGTCTATGCCTCCTTGCCCCAACAGGATCTGAGTGGGGACAGCCTCAGTGCCAAAATGCGGCCACATGGTGATAGAGCACAGGTGAGGCCAGGCCACACCTTAGCTCAGTAATTTGCTGCAGGAGTGGGTTCCCAGGCACATCTTACAGCTGGCAAAGCTTTACTGGTGCTCCCACGTTGTTGCCCAGCTCTGTCAGGCCACCCACTCGTTGGGGCTGGAGGCAGGGCTGTGCTGGTAGCCTGTGCTGAGCTCAGCTGCTCCAGATGAGTGCTGTTGAATCTGGGAGGGAGTGGGAGCCCTGAGGGCACCTTCATGAGGCTAGACCTCATTGCTCTTTGGGGCTTGCTGCCCACCTGAGGAGTGAGTCCTGCCTTCAAGTGAACTGCATGCCTCTGGTCCCATGATCATTTATTACTCCACTGTACAGTGCAGCAGTCAGCTTTGTTCCCAGCAGTACCTGAAGTTCTTGAAAGCTAAGAGAAAATTCTGCAGAGCACCAAGGCCATGTGGATCCTGCAAAAGCATGTTGCAGAAAATGTGGAGGCTGAAACCAGGCTGCTGGGGTAACCTTTTGTAGGAATGCAGAACTGGAGGGCTCTTCTGGGCCACCAGGCCTGCTTCTAGAACCTGAGAGCTCTGAGAGTTGCTGTGTCAATCCTGAATGTGCTCATACCTGATTTATAACTATTTATTCCCATCTTTAGGTTACATAGTACTTTTTCCTTCTATGTGTCCTAATGTAAGAAAGTGAGAAACTGTTGGTTTTTTTTCCAATTTGTAAGCATACTGTGAAGCTCTACCTATCTGTAATTCAGGGTATTTTGTAGTACTTCTTAGGTGATGCCTCTGTGAAAGAGAATATATGCATGTTTTGCAAGAAACCAAAAACCTGCAGAGTACAAGCATTTCCTTTCACATTACTGCTGACTTTTACCAAAGTGTACCTCTTGAGATACGACATTTCTCTTGAACAGATTGCTGCCATGGGGCATTTTTCACTAAAGACAAGATGTTAGCATTTCTCCAAAGGCATGCGACTGTTTCAGCATAAACTGAAGGTGGATGAGCAGATGGTGGAGGACACAAGCAACAGCCTTGATGATACTTAAGAAATGTTGTTATAGTCACCTGCCTTACACCATTGTGGGTTGTGTTGAGCAGGCTAAATCTTGGTTTATGATTACCTAGCGGAAAGGTGGTCTTAGGGAAAATGAAGACTATATAAAAGATTTTTCTGTGAAGAAAGTGCTGCCTTGAACTACTTGTGGAGGTCTTCTGCTGAACACACAAAAGCATCTAAAAATGATGAAAGGATGAATGCTTAAGGAGTACCGTTCATATGTACCTGTAGACAAGGTTTGTCCACCCGGCACAGGGAACTGGCTTCTGTGACTGTGGCTTTTTACCTAAATGATCATTTGAGCACATGGTGGCTGCTGGGCTTTTCATTACATCTTTTTTTTTTTTTTTCTGGAGTACTTGAATACTTCTATCTTAAATCTTTTAAGCTCTAGACTTTTTTTTAGGATTTTCAGGTATGATGTCAGAAGGCTCATTTTCTCTGAGTGCCACTTCCCCACCCTGTGGCAAGGCATTGTGCTTGTGTTTTCCCATAGGCCCGGCCTGCTTGCTTTGCTGTCTGCCCACAAAGGCTTTCATGGCACAGTGACTTTGCTCTGTAGTTCATGCAGCAATAGTTAAGGTCATAGTGAAAGGAGTCGTAGGGCAAGTCTAAACCCAGTCTGAACTTGTTTGCAAATAAATGACCAGCATGGTTACAGAAGTGGAGGCAGCGCTGCCATTCCTGGGTAAAAACTTTATTAAAAACATTCCTAAGAAATTAGAAGCATAAATTTCTTTGTTTCCTGGTACTCAAAGCTAGCAGTTAGCCTATTTTGCTGCAGTTGTTTTTTTTTTTTTTCCCTTGGTTTTCACTGGAAATGTATGGGATAGCAGGGTTATAATTTCCCAGACTTTGAAGTTCTGGCTTAATAGCACAGATCTAATGAGGAGGGATGACCTTACTGGTAAGCACTGTTTGTCCTACCTTTGGTAGCCAAGTAGGGTTTCTGAGGAGAGGTAAGGATTAGCATGGAATAGTTTCATAAAGAGCTGAAATGGTGCTTCAGGATCCCCTCACATGTAGTGAATGACAGGCGAAGGGCATGGGCTTTCATTCTAACTTTACTGTTCAGACCCATGCAACATCCAGCTGCCATGGTAAGAGTTTTTATTAAGCCACAGATGCACATAAAAAGCAGACTTTGGGGCTTTGGTTTCACATCAAGATCTCCTGAAAGAAGATGGACAAAACTAAGTCAATACCATGTCTTGCCAGTTGGACTCCAAGTATTTCACTTGTCAGAATACAGCAAATGGACTGGTTTAATTGAGCTGAAGTTGATGGGTTTTAAGACAGCCTGCTGCAAGTGGATCACAAAATCTAGGTCTGCGGAGTGATTCTAATTTCATTTTCTGCCACTGAATTGAAGAGATGTAAGTAGTGTAGCCCATATAAAACAAACTCTTGACATTCATTTTTACTGTATTATTTTTATTATTATTATTTTTGCATGCATTCAGTAATTGTATGTGGGGAGCATTGTTTCATTTCCTTCTGATTTCCTTGCTTTGTGATGAAGGACTTTGAAAAGTAGCTGGAAGCATAAGTGAGAAGTTTCCACATAAAACTGATAGTGCAAGGAGCTGCAAGCTTGAGTAACTTCTCAATTTATGTGTTGCTGAGAGCTCACTACTCACAGCTCATGGGCAGAGAGCATATGGTATCTGTACCATCTAAGGGCTGGCAGTATACTTAGCCTACTTGATTCCAAGTCCAATATCAAGCAAGTGCCTGAAATGTAAGTATGCACAATATGAATTTACAACCTTTCCTAGTATGAAGGTGTGAGAGCCTGTCTGCAGTGTGGTTTATTACTGTCTGCACTTCCTTCTCATAATCCCATTCAGTCTTGTGGAGGTCTAATCAGAACCAGTCAGCGCTTTGAGGTTTGATAGCTGGTTAAAGGGATTCCTGGTTTAAAAAGCTTGTGATGTTTCTTTATTGACTATTAGCTGTGTAATAGCTAGCATTAAAACAAGAATGAATTTAAATCTGAATTTAAATCTACCCCTGAGCATGAAGAATAGGTCATCTAAGGTCCTTGGAAAGCTTTCAGGCACTTTTGACCAAAAAGTCCTTTAAGTCAGGTTACCCATTTTAGTCCCTGCTGATGAAAAAAATATTTATTCCTGTTGTAATTGTACAGGGTACTGTCCACAGAAGCAGAGTTCAGATCTGTTGAGAACAAGTCTGCACAGACATAGCATATAAATCTTCAGTGCATGGACCTAATGAGCTTTATATAAAAATAAAGATTTAGAATCTTGTTAGATTTATTAAGTTTGCATTTGTCCACTTCTACAATGTATTAAATTCCCTGAGAATGGTGAGTATGCGAGCATAAATGCAGAGACTGCAAATGTTGGTAAACCTGTATTTTTAACTGGTGAATTACAAATAAGATTTTAATGAGAAGACTCATTTTTCTTTGCAGTCTGTACACTTGTGAGCTCTAACAGCACACTGTACACCCCAGAGATATCATTATGTTTTTCAGGGCTTAGTAGCAGCAGAGTCTTTAGATGCGGTTTTTAAATCTACCTAACTTCTAAGATTACCGTTCCTGTCCTGTGAGATGTTTAAGGGGTGGTTCATTAAAGTAAGGCTCCCAAGTCATTATCTAAAATAAAACTGGATGGTTTCAGTTGTATTTTCTTTTCCAATGTGCACTGATAGTAGAGGTCAAAAGAAGACAGATAGGATGTGCTCATCCATTTCATACTTCTTGCACAGTGATATGGCAGGCAGGAAGGCAGCTCCAGCACGTGCCAGCTGCCCCGCTTAACTCCTTGGCAACAAAACCATCAGGGAAGTGATCCAATGGAAATTACCCAAATGATGGAGCAATGTACGGATACCACAGACTATGAGTAGGGTCAGAGTAATATAAATACAATCACGGGCACCAGTATTTCATAAGCCATAAAGGTTGAAAATAGAAGTGAACTGGTATTAGAAGAATTAGCCTGAAGCAAATGATATTCTAGGCAGCTTGAGGTTTTAATCCAGAGTCACTAAAATGAAAGAGCAGCTGGTGAGAACAAGCAGTAGGCGCCTCTAAAACGTATATAACTGGTTCATTAACAGGTAAGTGAGTGGTGGCAGGGGAGGAAAAGTGTCTGCAGGAGTCTGGTGGAGCCTCCTGCATAACGAAGAAATAACTGGAAAAATGCAGGTTAGCAGAGAGTCAGAGCTTGAAAACAGTGCTGTGGTGCCCAGTTTTATGTGCTAGTCAGCCTGGAGAATCTGAAGGGGCAAAGTATGAATTTGAATATTATTTGCCTCGTTTTAAGGAATATCAGTCAGTAAATTGTATCTTGTGAAGTTGGCATTCCTGATTAACTCAGGCAGAAGCAATAATGAAACTGGAGTGGGTTGGTTCAACTGGTATGTTTATTCTCTTTGTGCTAAATTTCCTGAATTTCTTGTCGTTTATGTTGTTTGATATTTAGGCACTGTTGAAAACTCTCTTTAAAAGTAGTTTTGCTACTTTTGCTGTCTAAACTTTGTTCCCTTCTGGTTCCAGTTCTGAGGTTCACACAAAGAAAACAGAATAATCTGTATTTGGTAAAAGAAAAATAAAGAAAAGTTTACAGTATCACCCTCCTCCATATAAACCAGAGAATGTTAGGCAGGGTTAGAGATAATGGACTGACTCCGGAGTTCTCTGTCTGTGTCATGAGACACCATGAGACGTGGCACAAGAACTCTGGGCAGAATGAAGTACTTATCATGTAAATCCAAACATCTCATGATGCATCACAAGATGACAGACTTTTCATGTGACCAGTACACAAGATTTTTCTTCTAACTTCACATATACAGTCTTAATTACAGCACCAGGGGACAGAAGAATTGGCAATTAAGGCTTGCCTTGATTCAGTTTTACAGTGGTGACCTCAAGAAAGTTCAACTGAATAAAAGCCTTACTGGTGGCCCCAAGACCTGCTGTTCTAGTTGCAGTGAAAGATCTCAGGGCAGAAGGCTGCAGGTATGCTGGCTTGTTTGGCTGGATCCTCTGCCCCTGCTTTGGGTGTGCCTTTTCTGCACACCAGCTGTGGGTTACTGGCAGCCTGCACACTTCAGCCATGTTCTGTGCAGAGCCAGAGCTGTTCTGCTCTGGTCTTCCCACCCTGCTTCCGGGAGCGTGCACCAGGACTTCCTGGGCTCAGTTTTCTACTTAGGTGGACTTGAGTGAATGCGATACAAAGAAATGATCTTAGGAAATGAGAGCTAGGGATCATATCATGGGATAAGCTCTGGTCTTCTCAATGTGGATGAGTGCAGGATAAACAGACTGTGCTGTGTACATGGTGCTCCAGTTGCAAAAGTTAAGTCTGCACAAACACAAGCCATAGCTTGGCAGCAGAGTGTAACCACATGGGAAGAAAGAAAAGCCTTGGTTACAGAGATCACATCTGGGCTGGAAGGTAGTGATATAATCTTCTGTTGAGAGCTATCAAGGCAGAATTTTTGTTCTTGCTTTCTGTACTAAACAGCAGAAGAAATTCACGTCGGCATATCTCTGTACTGCTGGACAGTAAAGATAAACTTTATTTTAAAGTTAGAGTGGTTGTGGGGGAGTTTGACAGTGAGAAGTGAGTTGGTGTTGTAATGTGTTTGCAAATTACGATACAGAAATGTTGGGAAACATGGATTGAATGCTTCCCCCTCCCATTCCTTTGCGTTGTTCTGAGTATTACATTGTTTTACCACGTTTTAAAAATAAAAAGTATGTGCCTCTGCATGCCTTGATGTCTTGAAGATAATAGCAGAGGCCCTTCTTAGCCACCTCTTGGAAAGCACATCAGGCTCTAATATGAACATGCAAATTACCATTTCCAATAAGCTGTATTACTGAAAGGATTAGGGATGAGTGTGACTGGTGCATTTATCCTTTCTCTCTTTGCAAAATAAGGCAGCATGAGATTTTTACCAATATTTCTTTTGTAGTAACTTATATCTGTATTTATATATAGGTACATATGTGTATGTAGAACTGGTGTCCGCAATTTAACAGCATTTGTGAGAAACCTTATTACTACTGCAAGGGAGGATGTGTTCAGTAGTTTTCTAAAAACTTATCTTCTCTGGGTTCAGTGGTCAGATGCACTTTTAACTCAGCTGTACCTGTGCATTTCTGCCTTGCTACATACTTTGTGATGTAGTATGAAACACTGCGTTTGACAGTTGAATAACTGATTTTGACTTCCAACACCGTTCTTACAGCAACCCCAGTGTCTCTTTTTTAATGTCACATGTGATGAAAAGTCAGATATTCAGCTCTCTGTTCTCAGGGCATCGCTGGAGATTAGTGCGGGGATTTCCTGCGATAGCTGCAGAACCACAGTAGAGCAGAGCTGGAGGGGCCTCTGAAGCTCCCTCCACAGCAGTCCTGCTCTGAGCAGGGAGCTGGCTCAGGATGCACTGGGCCTTGCTTCAGTTAAGTTACAGAGATGTCCAAGAATGGAGATTCCACAGCCTCTGGGCGCTGTTCCCGTACTTAATCGTGCTTATTGAATATATCAAAAACATTTGCACAATTGGAGCATTCCGTGTTGAAACTTGTGTCTGCGTCCCCTGGTCTTTTTGTCACGTACATCTGTGAAGAGTGGCTTCATCTCTTTTATTAAGGAATCCATAATGGGTCCAGAAAACTTCTGTGTGTATGTGTGTAAGAACTGCTAGAAGAATTCAGGCCACTTTGGGGAAAGATGAACAATTTCTGTTGCTCCATCTTAGTCTCCATCCATGCCTCAAGGCATTATGTAATCATAGGCACCTCTACTAGAGAGCATAGTACACACTGCTTCAAATGATGGAAATTAAGTGATTCTACCCAGTTCGATCAGTGCCAGTATTCTTACCTATAATCAAATGACAAAAACAGAAAAGTTGAGCAATTTAAGAGTAAGAATCCTGGAAGAACAGGAAAGCTTTCCATGGCACCATCTACCAGCATTGGTAAGTAGGGCAAAAAAGGAAATAAAAAACCCCAAACAACTACAGAATCCTCCATTACATCACACATTGATACTAAAATTTTATTTGAGGTGCCTGGTCATTTCTGTGCATCTTCTTAATGCAATTGTTTGTAGATTCTTGTTCATATACAATACTACCAACTGTTAGAGCTCTAAATATATGTGATTTTTTTTAAAAGAGGTATTTTCTCTTGTTAGCAACTACTTTTAAGAAACACTATCTTCTTGGCTACATAAATTAAATCTGAAGGATAGGGTTTTAATCTAACCTGAATTGCTGGTTAATTGCCAAGCAGAATTAGTTCAGCCAAGATGAGCAGTGGTGCAGGCTGATCTGTTCCTGCAGGTACCCTCCATTTTGCAGACGAGGCAGATGCTGATCACACTGCCAGGTGGCACACTGCTGGTTTGGCAAGCTTCAGCTGCTGGAACAACTGGAACCAATTGGGAGCCTGAAGAGAAAGAACCTTTAAGGAACAGTAAATAAGAATCAGGGAGAATTACAGTTAGCATGCAGAAATAGGATGCTACTGAAGCATTTGGTTAGTAAGAAATAGTTAAAATATTAAGAATTCTGAATGCAAATGCAAACAGTGTTCTCAGAAATTCTCCATGCAAAAAACATAACCATGTCATTTGCCAGCTCATGGGAGAGTATAGTTGCTGCCTGCTTCTGGGAGAGCTATACAGACAGGCCTCAGAGAGACAGTGAAGGAAAGAACTTCTTGTTTAGGTAGTAGAAGAGTCGTGAGTAATCAGAACAAACTTTAAAATCCCGTATTCATCAGGACTGAATGAGGAGTGGTTGCATATAGGTCTGCTGAGAAATGAGGTCTTCTCTGCCTTGAGAGGGATGCAGATACTGGTGGCTGCACCTTAGAGGGAAGGAGCTGCTCTGTGCCTCCTGTGCCAAGATGTATGTGGTTTGACTGGAAAACCCTTCCCTCATTTCTCCTTACACAGGCTAGGATCAACCTTACATCTTGTTTTCCAATACAGTCATTCAAGTCTGATACAGAAATAAGCATATCAGATCAGTTTACCTTTTCTCAGAAGTACTTGAATGTTTTTTGGCTTTTTGCTCATCATGATGTGGTACTGCAGTGAAATGTGCTGCAGTGTGGTCAGTAAAGGATTAGTCTGGAAATTCTGGTCTGTATTCAGCGTGTTTACATGCTATTATGTTTTGTTCAAGTTTTGCAGAGTATAGTTGTATAGTTCCAATGGAGCTGCTGTTCTCTTTGAAAATGCTGTCAAAGTGGTCCTTTTATTTGATTGCACACTCCATCTTGTTGTTTGTGTAGCTTGTGAATCTAGGAACAGCAGCAAGGGAGGGAGAGTTAGGACATGAAATGAAGTCTTCAGTAATTGCCTTTTCTTCCATGTGTTTGCTGTGCTGCAAGTATGTGATCATCTGATAACTTAAGAGAAAATTTTCAAAGCTAAGGAAATGGGGAAACATACATAAGGTATTTATGAGTGATAGTGCTACTGAATGGTACACTTCAAATGCAAAGAAAATATCTGCAAGACTGGGGCTTCCTATAGCATCTGTTAATTGGAAAGCATTTGTGTACAATAAGGAAAAGATAGCGGCTATGCCAAGCAATTGCACATTCCTATTTATCAGTAACAGTAGTTTTCCTTAACTATTTGTTACCTGCTCATAGATTTCCTGGGGATTGCAGCTCAAGAAACGTTTGTGGTTCCACTATGTGTAATATATATTTATTTATTTTCATTTGAGAAGTGAAATGATATTAAATGGGCTATTTAAGGTAAGTAGATAATAGGGGCACTAGAGAGTGTATAAAGTTACTGAACAGAAAATAATTGTTATGCTGCTAACTGGGTTATTTAGCTCTGTATTGGAGAAAATGGCAGCCCTAAGGCATTCACCAATGGATAAATATTGTGATTATATGGACAAAGGACAACCTATATGAAAGTACAACACAACTGTTCTGAAATCTAGGTGATAGTTCACAAGACACTTAGTTCTGTTCAACCAGCATCCTACTGAAATCTACAGTTCTTCCTACTTCAGAAGCACGGTTGAAACAAGACCTTACCAAAAAGCCACTGGAAGTTCTGCCATAGCATGCAAATGAGGCTGTCATCTGAAAAGTGATTCTCTAAAAGTCAACATGAAAGAGTGCTTTATACCTTTGCTGGAGAAGCTTGCAGAAAGAAATTTTGTGTTTACTCATTGGAGCCATCCCACTTGCATATTACAAAAACACACTTCTTGGCTTCACTTCAGGTTGAGATTCATTTAAATACTAGTGGTGCTAGCTACATATCACATGTAACAAACAGAAAGCTGTCGTAGTGGTATAAAGCATGATTAGTGAAGTTTTTTACCTCTGGAGAAAGAACACATACAACCTTTCAAACTCTTTAATGGTACTGTGCTCTGAAATACACTTGCAATGACCGTGACCACTCACAGCAACAGAGAATTAGCGTAATGACAGTTTGATCAATTAACAGCTCTTAAAGAATGACCATCTACACTCTTTTATTAACAGATTTATCTCAGACTAAAAACTCCTCAGATCAAGGATGTTGATTCTTCTGGCTTTCATTATTATATTTCACATAACTTCAGCAGCGCTGTTGTTCATCTCAACTATTGACAATGTAAGTGTCACTTCTTCTTTTTGCCTCTCAAGTACTAAGATTTTGCTTTGCTTTATGCAATCTTTTATTACTCACTCTGTTTCAGATAATTTTCTAGATGTGTTTTTAGCCTTAGAAGTCTTCAACCAAGTTATTATCAGAACAAATGTCTGTGTAAGAAAAAAAAAAGTCATCCTAAAGTTAAGTTGCTATGTAACAGTTGAAGTTATACAACTGAAAATAGATTTGGCCTCTCTTCTTCAAACCAACCTCCAAGGAGGATAATTCTGCTATGAATTAGTTTCCATTCACTTGAAGCAATTTCAGCACAAAGTTTCAGAATCGTGTGGCTTTCTTTTCACATTTTTTAAAATTACGTTTGTGACCAGAAAAAGATCATTTTCCAATGTTTACATCTAGCTCTTAATATGAATGACTTATTTCCAAAACAACCAGCACAGTGATTGGTACTCTTAATTGCATTGGGTTCTTTGTGAGGTTCAGTGAGTGCACAGGCTTTTAGGATTTAAAAAAAAAAAAGCCTTCTGGAAATACTTTACCTCACTCAGTGAATCTGGTCTGAATCCTATAGACTTTCCGAAGACTATGATCTAAGAGAAGTGATGTGATATCCATAACTCTTTATTGCAAAACTGTCTGAACTAACGTTATTTTTCAACCAACTAGTTGATGCACTGGTCATTAATTAAAAGCACTGAAACCCTGTTTTCATACCCTGCTGCTTTGAATATTTAGAAAGCTAGGATGGTGGACAGGCAAATTATTCTTAGCTCAGGTCAGTTACATACAATGTATTACAGAATTCCAAAACCATGCACTCTGCTTTGTGTCATTAACTACTTTTAAGCAGTAATAAACTGTGCAGCCACCTTCTGCTTGGTTTTAGCTCTTTCATGGGTTTTATGTTGTCAAGAAAATCACTCTGAAAAGATTAAGAAGCCTTCAAAGCTGAAAAATAATTTATTCCACTTGGACAGGAAAATAAATAAATAAATAAATAATGGCTTAGTGCATATTGAGAAAGTTATGCTTTTTCTTAACACAGTAATCCAGTGTTAACTATGGCAGATATAGCTATTGCTGTAATACACTAATGTCCTTACTGCTGTATTGTTGCAAAGCTGCCCAGTATTCTGTGAGGTTTCCGGAGTGTCTCCTTAAGCAGAAGATGATTCTAGGAGTCACATTTAAAAGTCATATTTTTCCAGAAACTACTCAAAACAGAGCCCTGGTTAGCTATCGGAGCTGGAGTGGATTTCCTGAGGAAATGCCACTTGTGTGGAGTGGTTGCAGCATTTCCCAGGCTACCGTAAAAATGTCTTCAGTCACTGTAGTACTACTTTGCATTAAATGTTAAAACACTAAAATAGAAATACCACAGTGAGCTCTTAATTTATTGCTGTTGCTTCCAGTCAGATGCCACAGTGTGTGATCTGCATTTGCACATTGACAGCACAGCTACGTTAGTTGAGATTATTCATTCAGTGTTGGGGACCAGAAAATTTGTAAACATAGTTTCTGTTTCTTGGGTCTGCTGTTTCCCATGAGTTAAAAAATGATGTGCCTTAAGGGAATTTACATTCCAAACAAGGCCTGGATGAACAAATCATAGCTTGCCTGGGTATCTTATAGAGCGAGCAGTCGTTGAATATCTAAGACTTCTGTCTGAATAGTATAAAATCGCTTGTGCTTTAGGATTGCCATCTAGTCCCTTTCTTACTTCACACAGGTATAAGATGAAGATGACACATGAATAAGAAAATACCCTTTATTCTGAAATTGAACAGATAACACGCAGCCTTTGGTTTCTTGGTCATTAGGGGACTCTCCAAATTTATCAGAAAAAAATGTAGAAAGATCTCTGGTCCCTTTTTTCTTAATATTAATTCCCAAGCGTAGATCTCAAGCAGGAGCACTGAAGCTTTCAGTTCTTTACTGGGAACACAGAAGTATTTTCCAATTCCTAATGCTGCTGGCTTCCCATCCCGTTTCCAGATGTGGAAGGGTAACACATTTTCCCCCTCTCTCTTGAGACCTAGCCTGTACAAGTGCTTTTAAGTCCACTACCTCTGAAATATAATTTGAAAGGTTAAGTAGTAAAATGAACAGATGTTTGTTCCAGTGGATGTACCTTTACTTCTATTTTGCAGGCCTGGTGGGTAGGAGATAATTTTTCTACAGATGTCTGGAGAGCATGCACCACAAATAATAGCATGTGCACACCTATTACTGTTCAGTTCAGAGGTGAGTATCTCTGCATATATATGTCTCAGTTCCTTTAGATGGGGGAAACCAGCATAAAACTTGCAGGGGCAGTAGCACACTTGTTCAAAAACTTGTATGTTCTAACTACTCACGTCTTCTAAAATCTTCAATACTGGCTTTTCATTTTGGAAAAGCAAACTGTTCCAACAAGTTTTCTCGTAGGAGAACAGAAGGAACTGTTAGGTACACTTGAAAGCCCAATATGAGGGACTAAACACAAGCAATTCAGGATGAGTGCCGAAGAACATTTAAAGTACTAGATCAGGTAGAGGTGGTGAAGATGTCTGAAAGTGGCTTTGCAGTGGTGGAACTTGTCTGTCAGAACAGAACATTAAGTTTGAAAGATGAACCCAAAGACATTGTTTTACAGGCATGGGGTTAAAAGGGAAAGAAAATGAGAACACAGTCTGAAGTTTTAACAGCAACAAATTAATGTACAGTACAGCCTAACTTACCCTGCTTTACAAAAAAAAAATATGTATTTTTTATTCTCAGGTGTTACTTTAACTATGTTCCCACAGTTTCAGTTAGTATGTATCTTAAAACAGGAAAATGAAGAGCCACATAGCCTTGTAGTAACTTAGCTGTCTGAGTGTCAGGTCATATCTATAATGCAGTGAGACAATGCCATTATGCAGGGGCACATCTGATCCAGCATGAATTCGGCCTATGCTTGAGTGTCACCCTGTTTTACACAGAGGGTACTAGAGAATGTGATATGTGAGAAATGGTCTCTTCAGCATTTTATTCAGTTTTATGAAAAGCTTTTAATCAAAGCTGCTTTTGTTTTTTTGCAGAGTATCAATCAATTCAGGCTGTTCAGGCCTCCATGATCCTATCTACTATTTTCTGTTGTGTGGCATTTCTGGTTTTCATTCTTCAACTTTTCCGTCTAAAGCAAGGAGAAAGATTTGTGTTAACCTCTATTATCCAGCTCCTGTCATGTGAGTGATTTTTCAACACTTTTGACTTCAATGATGTTTACATGAAAGTATGAAAGGGAAGAGGAAAAACATTTCAAAAAGAATGAGCTGCATGAAAAATTTGTAGGGCTCTGGAGGTCATAGCTTGTCCTGTGTATATGTTTAAACATGGAACTGCTCCATTCAGTACTGTTTTCACTTAGACAGTGAAAACATAGGTAACGTCACAGTTCAGAAGTAAAAATTTGGTAGGGAAAGAATCTAAGATTCTGAACATCTTGATCAAATTAAGTAACTTTGCAAATGTTGCAGGCAGGTACTTCCTTCCTTTTTGTTAGTCTTTAAAACTATCCAGATGTTAAGAATCATTTTGTGTTCATTGCAAATTACATGAGTACACAACAGCATTTAAAATATAGTCCCCACCAAAAACAAAAAAACAACTGAGAACGTGTCCTGAAATGCCCCCAGTTTAGTTTGCAGATGGAAAGTAAGTGTTTGCAAAAAGACACTGCTGGAGGCAGCTGTCGGATGTGACAGTTATATTATAGATATTATCTAAAATTACTGACCTTTGCTGTTTTTTCTCCTCCAGGTCTGTGTGTTATGATTGCAGCTTCCATTTATACAGATAGGCATGAAGAACTGCACAAGAGCAGTGGATATACCATTGAAGTTTCTAAAGGCCAATATGGCTATTCTTTTGTGTTAGCCTGGATTGCATTTGCCTTTACTCTGATCAGTGGCGTTATGTACCTAGTATTAAGGAAACGTAAATAAATGTCAGCAGCTAGTTATTATTGTCACTACAGTACAAAACCAAATTCCAGTAACTATTTTGTATATAATCATTTTACATGGTTTTGTAGTAAAGGTGTTGTTTCTCTAAAAATGTACTGTGTTCTTGATATGAAACAGAATACAAAAACAAAAAACAGCAGGTTTAATGGAATGCCTGGCATTTGGTCTGAGCAAGACTGACCCAAGATTTCTTTCACATATTTCACCATCATCCGTGGTGAAATGGTGTATTCCCTTTTCTAGGCATTAACAGTTCCTGGCCTCTGTCAGATTACTAATAAAGTCTTTGCAAATTAATTTGGAAGCAGTATGCTAAGCATATTCCTGGCCTAGATCTAGCCCTTTGGGATGGGATGAGATGAATACAGGGGAAGTGAGAAATGAGGCCGGGATCATGGTGCTAAAGCAAACAAGTTTAGAAGCCCAAAGCTGCACTCTGGCTGTTCTAGCAGAGGACGAATGTTCTGCTATTTATAATGTGCAGTAAGTGTCATCAAGCTTTTATTAAAACCACTTGCTTTGCAAAAGTAAACAACTCCTTTTTGTACTCCAGCAAATGATTTTCTCAATCCTTCTTCACATTTAATTTAAGCGTACAGAGCCTTTGGCAGGAAAAGTTACCAGCAAATTCAGAATTCAGTGCACAGCTTGGGACTGGAGTAGTCTGAGCAGAAAGAGATACTCCGTTCAAGTCCTGCAGCCTTTTATTTTTCCATTGTGCAGTACCAAATTAAACTTTTTTTTTACAGCTAAACTCATATGTTTATTACATTGGGCTCTGGCTACACTTATCATATTGGCTAATAAGTGATTGAGAAAAGCTTTTTTTAAATTTTTTATGTTATTTTTTCCTGAGACTGCTCACTAGGAAATTGACCTTTACAAAATTCATTCTAAGTTCCTATGTGGGTTTCACTTGAATAAAAACTCCTATAAAGAAATCAGAGTGTAAATATTATACATATGAGTTCCAGGATTTTCAAAATTTCTGGTGATACTTTTCAGTAATTCTGTGAGAGAAATCTCTACTGTAATACTAGATTGAACAGCATAGCAGTATAATACTGGCTTTGGCTGGTGGTGATTTAAGGGTTTGGAGACCAGTGTGGGGAATGAATGAAGTGGCTTTTTCTGGTTAGTCACACTTTTGATGTTTAAATGTAGATTTGACTTTGTAAAAGCACTAACCATGTATTTATTTCATTATATTCACTACAGCTGACCCAATATATAGGCAATAAAAGTAAACAAATCTTAAGTAAGGTTTAAACTTAATATAGAACAAAATTATTACTATGAAATAATGTAGCTCTACTAATGTTGTTAACTTACCCAATTACACAGCAGCTGATAGTCTGACCCATTGCTGCAGGTAATTCATCCTTGAGTTCTCACAGAACTGTATAGGAGCTGTCTCTGACATGAGTAATGGGTCATGCTGTTCCATCTCCATTCCCTGAACATCCTACAGTGCCTTAACAAGTAATACCTGTATTAGGGAGTAGAGAAAGCACAAGACTGGCAGGAAATTAATTAGGCAAGTAAGCAGAACAACAAATTAAAAGTAAAAATAACAGCAGTTAAAAAAACCCACAATAAATCATTCTGAGCAAAATGCAATCTCACTTTCTCAGTCTTGCATGATGCTAGTGTTCTGTTAGTCTTTTTTTCTCTTAATGGGAACACTCTGAATTTCAGGCATTACTAGCCTACTTTTTAAAAAAGTGTTTCTGCTGTTTGCTGAATACATTTCAGATTCAAAACCTGAATTTTGCTAGCAAGCAGACTTTGTTTTAAATAAACAGGTGTAGGTTTAAGGCTGAAAGTAGATAGCCTGTAAGTTAGGTGTTTGGCTTGTCTTATTCAAACATGAAATATTGAGAGTGAAATTCTAAAACAAACGTGCATTACAACTATTTTATATCTAGAAGAGAATCCTATTATATTGTAAATTAAGCTGATATGCCACTGACTTGAAGAGATGCTTCTTCAGTTTCTTGCCTTAAAATTGCTTAGGTCATTTATAGAGCAAATATTTAAGATAAAGATGTATATATACATGAACTCAGCTTACTTCTACAGTAAAAGCTCTGTCACTTTAGTTAGAAGTGAAAAGCACACACGCTTCAATGTACAAACAGCAGCATGCACATGGTGCCACACAGAGAATGTATGTCAATGTTCTAAACACCAAGAAAATAAATGCCAAAAAATTTGAACAAGAGGTTTAACAGGACAAACATATTTTAGAATCTTTTTTTTAATCTGATATGAGTTTAAAATATACTATTTTCTATGCTCTCTATATTCTGAAACTGTACACGAAATAAAGTTAAAACAAATTCTTGTATTGTATTAGCAAGCTCAGTACATTCAGCAGTCTGACCTTGTCTTTAAGCTTGGGGTGAATTTATACAACGTGGGATGAGAAATAGTTGAGTATTTGTGTGAACAGGTAAAATGGAATTCTTCCTGCCAGTACTGGAACCACACACTGGTTATTTTTGCCCTTTGTTGAAGACCTTTCAGGGTAAGTAGAGAGAACATGAGTGTAAGTGCATGGTCCCACAAGAATAGCTACCATGTACTGCAAGATCCGCGTGTGCTGTGATGAGACAGTTGCTAGTTGTCTGCAGGTGGGGCAGATATTGGTCTAGTTTACCAGTACTTCTTGGAGAAGAAAGCTTGTGTCTTGTTTCTCTCCCAGAAAATACCCCGAAAAGCAAAACACCAGAACTTGAAAAAAAAAAAAAAATAGCAACCCTGAAGCAGAACTGTAATTTAAAAATCAAAATCGATTATCAGGAAAGAAAAAAGGCAGTTATATTGCTGTTGTAAGTGCTAAGGTTCAGAAATTTTCATTCAAACCAGGTACACACACATAAATACAAGGGAAAAGCCAGGGATCCAGTGCATGGGTGTGCTGCTTCACAGATTTGATCTTAATATATTATCAGCAAGAAGTAGAAAAGGTGCTACATTCTTTTTCTTGATGCTTTTGTAGTATTCCTTTAGATAAGTTTTATTTACTTTTGTAGAAAAAATTTTCCAGCAGAGAAAATATTTGTGTTGAGGAATTAAACTGTTCTGGAACCTAAAAGTTGGTAGGATTTTAAAATTGCAATCCTTTTAGGGACCAATGTCCTAAAACGTTTTATGTCGTGCAAGATTTGGAGGGGGAGGAAGGCAGCAGGATGAGTAAGGAGGAGAAAGAGGGAAAGGTGCCTGGAACAGTTCTGTTCCTGCCCGGCCGAGGTCCGCCCAGCATCAGTCGCTCTCCTGCGTGCCGTGCTATTCGTGTTCCGACAGAGCCTCCTCGTGGCGAAATATCGCTGCGTTCCCATTTCAAAACAACGCCTTTAAAGTCCGACTTTCCCTGAGTTCTGAAGCATTCTGCGAGATGCAGATCGCCATGGGCTGCGGATCCTCCTCCTTCCGTTCAAGCACTCCTAAATCAGATTTTTTTTATTTTTTTTTTATTTGCTTTTGTGAGCTGTGGATGTTTCTGCTCTCAAACATTTTAGGTGTATGCTTCACATTTCATGCACTACAGGAAAGATCTGGATTTTGAAACCAAATACATTAAGTGACTCCTATGTAAGGTCTTCATTATTATTTTTAAAATGTACAATACTTTGTGAAACCTTAGTGTAGAGCAGTTTATTATTTCACATACAGTATGTGAAATATTGTACCTTCTTTCAGAGCTGGAAAACTGCCATCTCTGAGCAAGGTGTGAGCTGTTCCCCACACTGCACTTAGAAGTAGCCATGGACAGGCCGCCGAGGAGCAGCTGTCAAATGCAAAGGGCTAGCACTACCCGTGCCAACGTTGCTTTACAGACTTCTCAGTCACATTCAAGTCTGCATAAAACACTCATTTTGTTCACAGTAAAGATAAATATGTGATTGATGGAAACTTTGGGCTGTATTAGTGTTTAATAAAAAACACCATGGTTTCCATTTAACTTCAGCTAGCTGAAAATAACAGGGTTTATCTATTGTCTCCCCTTCAAAGCTAAACCTGTTACTCATCTTCTGATGCTCCTACCTCTCAGTCCAACTGTATTGAGTTCTGTTTTCCACATGATTCAATACACAGTGACTGAGAGGTTGGGAAGACGATGACAAGCACTTGGGCTGCCTGCTTGCTCCTTTGTCAGCCCACAGCATGATAAATCACACCTGTAACAAACCCAACACACGTTTACTGACATTTAACACTAGCTGAAAATCAACTACTGCCCCAACACACATTTCAGCCTTAACAAGTTTACCCTGGGCTAATTATGGGCAATGTAAAGCCTGTAACTTCTCACCCTTGCCCTCCAGGACCATTACATTATTTCCTTCCTACACACTGAAACCTTGTTTATCTAAAGATTAGTGTTTAATTCAGTCTTTTGCTACCATCTTCAGCAGATCTAGTAGATACCATTTTCTGGTCAATCCTAAATATTCCTGCTGCTCCCTTCTGATGTGTGCCACTTGCACCACATCCCCTTGACATGCAGTGAACTGTGTGTGAGGTAATAGCAATAATGAAAAAGAACTGAAGAACATTTTCATTTTCTTCTAGTTTTCAGACTTGCCATCACATGCTATACATACATTGTTTTTGCAAAAAGCACAAGAGGCAGACAATACGGGCTGGTCTCTGTCCTCCCAGATAGCACTGGGCTTTGCCCAGCATCATGATCTCTGCTCAAGCCACGTCCTCTGGGAGAAGAGAGCCTGCACTTGGAAGTGTTGTGAGCTTTTGGGGGTGCTTTTTATGCACTCATGGAGGAATTAGGGGAGTCTAACTTGCTTATGATCAATCCCAGTAGGAATGATTTCTGTCTTCACTAATTGTCCTACTAGAAATTATTGTTACTGAAATGTTGAAATGGATACTAAAGGTGGTGTTTTTCTCACTATGTGTGACAAGTCAGAATACATTTTTTTTTGCCTGTAATTCCTCTGTTTTCTATGGTGGTTTGTTTTTTTTTTTTTTCCTCCTTGATCATAAATATGTGGAATTGCTGCGTGCTTATTTTCAGTACAGGTTGGGCCTCTCCTTATAGTAAAGCAACAAACTGCTGAATTCTATCCCGTGAACAACCCGCTATAGCAAATGCAGGTCTAGTGCTTGTGCTGTGTGGCTCACTGCATCCTGTGAGCAGAGGTCTCTAGCTGGGCAATCCCCCCCACTTACCTGAAAAATCAAGGTTACCTAATCTTCTCATTGCTTCAGCCTTGCCCTTGGATTCAGACGTTTTGTGTCAGTTTTGATTTATCTGCTGTTCTTTTACATGGCAGTAGCATTAGCTTTCAAGGTTTGGATTTCAAGTAGTGAAGAGTCCTAAGTCATAAGAAGATGGTATGGTTTCCAAAGCACAAAGATTCATCTTTCTGCAATGAATTGTAGGAGTCTCATTACAAATTACACTTGCATTCAGAAGTGAAACTTCTGTGTCCAAAGCTGGTTCAGAAAATTGCAGTTCCCTGCATTCAAATGAATGAATGAATGAATTCAAATGAATGTAGGGACATTAAAACAGAACTCTGAATGATTTGGTCTCACTCTTTGCGAACAGGAATCTTCTGTAGTGAGAAAGCATTACCACACTTAATATTTTGGTATATATTTTCAAATATGTGTAGCATAATGGAAAGACCATGCCCTTTAAGAATTTATTTCTAATTGGCACACACTGCACATGGACAAGAACAAAGGGCAGCTGTGCAAAGGCAAACTGCTCCACTTGTCTGCTTCAAATCAGGCCAGGGCTGAAGTGATGCATTAAATTACCAACCAGCAACCAGTGAGCTCTGCGTGCAAGATCAATATCTGCCATTTAGCATGTAAACCTGAACACTATGCACTTCTAAACTGTTAAACATCACGAGCTGCTTAGCCCCTAGTCACGGCTGGGGGGCTGCAAGCACCTCTCTCTCCTACAAGCACAGGGTCCCCTGTTTGCACAGCTGCCCAAGTGAGGTGTGAGGGGCTCTGCTGTCACGGCTTGCTGGAAGCAGTTTGCAGACACGCAGAGGTGATCTGTTGGGCCCGTCAGGACTAGGCAGATGTTGCCATCCCTGCAGGGGTGTTCAGCTCACGTATGCTTTCTGCTCTCACAGCCCTCACACAGCCCGTGTGCAGGACGCACTGAGGGTGGCTGTGCAGCCCACCGACAGCCACTTCCCTCCTGCTCTCACTTTGTACTGCATCTGTCATGGAGTTCCCTTCCACGATTCACTGCAGCAAGGCTGCCTCAAGGCTTCTCACTGTACTCGCCTAGCTTTGTGTGATAAAATTCAAAGCAAACAGCAGGCAGAGGAGCTGTAGGGAATGAAGGGCAATTTATCGACGGGGTCTGGCAGATTTAGGGTTCTGGAAGAGGGAGGAAGAGAGAGACATGCTGCTTTGTTCCCACATCTCATCTGACCTCCCTTAGGCACAAAGGAATGTTCAGGGGGAGTGAGCAGGTTGTAGAAGAGGGCTGATGGGAACTTCAGGAGCTACGGGAAGGGCAGGTGGTAAAGCCCTGTGGCAGGGATGCAACAAATAGTGCCCAGCAAGCGGCTGTGCGGTGAGGTGCTGGCGGTCATGGTGGGCACCCTGCGTCAGCAGTGCTCCTCTGCAGCAAAGAAGGGCTGGTTCCCACATGCTGTGTACATACATAGCTATTAATTAACATTAGAATTGCAATGTAGAGACTATGTAAATCTGAAAACCTATTTTTTTCTCTACTGTAACTGCACAGCAATTTGTTAGCTCACAAGCAGCTTGTGAGGCTTTACTGAAATGATGATGCAGAAGATTCTCAAATGCAATCCACCCCCAGTAGTATCAGTGAATACAGCTTGGGGTAAAGGCTGTTGGGACACTGGAAAATGTATCATTTTGCATTTTGAGTTTTTTCATTGCTTTATCCTTTGGTGAAAGTTATAACGACAGAGGAACGATGGAGGACATTTGTGAAGTTGCTGTCTTCTGTCTCACTGGGTTTAGTGGCAAACTCACAGTTAGAAATACAGAGGAGCTTGGGGGTTGTTTTAATTTTTCTCTGAAAGGTTTATAACGTAAAGGATTTTCATTAATCAAAATGATATATTAGCTTTCCAGTTTCTCTAGTTGCTACATCATTGCTCAGACTGCAGACTTAAATTGCAATTCTCATTTCCCAGGGAATGTTTTTAGAGCATAAAATGTCATGTGTTTTTTCGTAGTGACTGTTAAGCAAAACTTTTACATACTGAGAAACCTGTGTGATTTCATCTTGGCTATTGCTCTGTGAGAAATATCCACAAAATAGAAATAACAGCACAAAAGGACATTGCTTCTGCTCTAGTAGATATAATTGAGGCCTTGAAACTCTTAGACAAATCTGGACAAACATGTTATTGGTGGGATGGATAACCGAATGAGTAGAGAATTGCATATATTTGGGATAACATCTCTCAGATAATATAAGAAAAAAATTATCAGGTTTTTAGCTTAAAATACATCCAGTCCCTACTCCGCATTTCCTTTCTATTCCTGTAATTTCTTTCTTTGTCTTCATGCGTTCAAACTTAGATGCTGTAAAATAAATCTGCAACTTAAATGGGCTTGTTCTTTTCTTCAGTGGCTGCTTCTTACTGGATTCTGTACCAAACAGTTAACATCGTGGTCTCAAGCCTCATCTGGCTCTTGTGCAAAAATGTTTCTATGTACAACTCTTGTTAGAAGCAAATCTGTTTATGAAAAACTTGCTCAGAAGCTATATTGCTCTGTGGATAACATAGCTGGAAACCTGTGAATAAAGAGAAAAAAATTCCTCTCAGTGAAACTTTAACAAATTCAACATCATAATTCCTAATGTGATTTACAGCTTTTCTCTAAGGGAAGCAGGGAGGCTGGCTTTCTTAGCAAATAGGGAATGATCACTGCAACAGACATGGCAGAGATTTTTAAGTCTACCTAAGAAGAAGATGACTTTAGAAAGCATTTATAAGCAGCAGAAAAGTAACAGCTTGTTAAGCAGAAGAGCCTGTATCTGGTTCTGGTCAAGTCTGATATATGATACTCTGACAAGGGAATTAAAGTCTTGAAGAAACAGGCTATTCTTTGAACACCTGCCAGTTCTCAGTATTATCACTACCCCTGCAAAATAAAGTTTGTCTTGCAAAAATTTGTTTTGCAATGCATAGTCTTGGTTGTTTTTTTCCTCCTGGACTGAACAATTACAGCCCTTTGCTTACTGATTTGATTTACAAATTGAAATAGAACAGGGAGAAATATTCAAGTTGCTTCTAATAGAACTTGCATGTTTTTAAACAGACATATACTGGGAACGTTGTATAGTGGATTGTATTTGTGTTGGACCTAATGATAAGCTTCTGCAATCACTGATCACAGGGAATACATTATTCGAGAGGTGATTTTAAATATTTTAAATAATGAAGCAGAAACGTTATAAGAACACATTAGTAGCAGTTGCGTGGGCTTCTCACCTTACTCTTCTATATGGCCATTTCCTGTGCTCCTTCCTGTGGAGGGAGGTGTAAGCACTCATGTCTCCTCAGTGTACTGACTCTTTATTCAGGCTTTTGCTCCTGTCTGTGTTAGCAATTAAGGTCAGAGCAGCAGTGCAGTTTTGAAGGGAGTCTCCTGGTTACTTTCATTTAGTTTCTGCTGGTTCAGTTCTTAATGCAGTTCCTGCATGCACAGATTAGATTCCTGTCAAAGGAAAGGAAACCAGAAACTCTGCTCCAAATGATTTTTAGAGCCTGGTAGGATCATTAGGTTCTGAATCTGCCCAGAGAGGCTCTGCAGAAGAGACAGGAGTAGTTGGAGCTCTTGTCCTCCGGAGCAATCATAGCACAAACCACTTTGTGTTTCTTTCATTTGTAATATTTTAACATGATGCTCCGTCTTCTAGGGTAGAGATGGAAGGAGTGACATTAAACAGGCTTAGAATGTCTCACTGGCTTCTCCTCTCATTTACGATTCCATACTGTGTCTTTTTATGTGGCAGAACACGTACTGAGTTTCAAAATCATGTTAATTTCTTACTAACTCCAATGACAAGCAGGGCACCAAGCATATAATCCAAAACCACTACATTCTATTTCACACATTTGATTTTATTCTTGAATTGGGTTAGCACAAAACTTTTCTGAAGCCATGGCTAGTCAGGCTAATAGCTGGAGGTGAATTCTGATGTTTTGTTGAGAAAAAATTGGGATCCCACTCCTGGCTCCATAGGGTGGTGCAATTGCTGCATGGGCTGGATACAAGATCTATCTTCAAAGGCTGGGAGCAGGGAGTAACTGGACTCTTCCTCTAAATATATTGAGAAACAACTCAAAAGTAGAGCCACTCTGCAGCAAGTAAATGAAATGGAATCTCTCACAGAGGGATCACTAGTCGTGAAACAATGTTTTGGGCAGAAAAATAACAGTCAAGAATAAGTAGCAGAATTGCCATGGGCAGAAAAATAACAGTCAAGAACGAGTAGCAGAATTGCCAACAGTTTGAAGGTATCACTGAGTACTCCATCTTAGTACTGAAGACAGCATTCAGCATCCTGAAAGAAACAGAATAGCGCAAATGAACCTTTACGTGTAATGTCTGTAGGAAGAATCTATGTGGCTGCCAGAATCTGTGTGGCAGTGAAATGAGGATCCTTAGTGATTTTGAATCTACCCAAACTGCAAAAATCTATTCTGTAGATAAAACACTAGCAGATATAAAAGAAAAATATGAAGATTTAGTAATACGATCTTGTTCTAAAATGAGGAGGCATTTGATGTATTAGTACAAAGAAAATATCCATCTGTTTTCCTCAACTGTAACAAATTGCACTAACAGCCAAAGTCCATTGCAGAGCAGTGTGAATCTTTGATAAGACAATGCCTTTAATTTTCTTTCCTTACTTCTTGGGGAGAGGAGGAGGAAGAAAACCATAAACTTTAAATGGTAAGTAGAAAAGTGGAGAAGGGTTCATACAGAAGCCCAATACAGATCGTTACGTAACACTTTTGCCTGTTAAGCACCTTACTTAGAATTAGTGCTCTTAGTTTTTATCAACCAATGATTTCCACAGTAAGCTAGGAGAAAAGAAATAAAATAAGGTGAGGTGGTGGCAATATGATAAGTAATTGAACAGATTTTGTTATGTACCAAGTCTAAATTTTTGTTTAAATCTTAACATGAATCTGGAATAGCAATAATAGATCTATAATAGATCTAAGGGAGACCTAGGTAAAAAAAAAAAAAAGAAACCACTCAAATTGATTAGTCAGATAGAAAGCCAATTTCTTATTTATTTATTTAGAAATTAAATGTCATATGTAAATATGTATGCTGCAGAAGTTTATGTCAAAACTTTGGAAAATTTATTGCCTGTTATTGATCATATGAAGTCACCGTTCTTGAAACTGTGTTGTGTAGCACTGATTATGCTTTTTCAGTTTGTTTCTTTATTTATTGCTTTCCATAATTTCATTGCTTTCAACATAATTTCCAGTCAAAAACTAGCTCACTGATTAAGCATATTACAAGGTATTTATCAATCAGTTTTATCTGTAGGGAAAATACTCCCCAAAATTCCTTCAAACTGGGACTCTCAGATTTGAAAAGTTACAACTCAAGTATATGTATAAGGAAGGAAGCAAGTTCAGCAAAATTTAAGACAACTTGTAACTATTCATCCTAGTTTACACTTAAATCTAAGTGTAAGCTAATCAGGTATCACACAAAATTCATGTTGTTCCTAAAGGCCTGCATATTCTAATAAATACAGTAACGTCACTGTGACAACTGAAATCCAATTAATTGGGCACATTGTCCTGAACAAGCCTTTCTACTGGGTTCCTGCATTAAAACACTGCTATCAGACTTCAATTCATTTGTACTTATTAGGGACAAAGAAAAATACCTTTTCTGATCTACCCCAGTAAAAACCTTTGTTTGCTTTGCATGTCAGGAGTCAAAACATGAGTGCCTCATTATGTTATTGCATCAGCTTAAAAAACAAAAAAAGTTCTATTCTCTCCATATAAATCTGATTCCTTTGGGTTTCATTTGGGCATTCCAGCCATGTAATATGGACAGTTGTTTTAGTCATCTCTGTAAATATACAAAGAATATATCACTTAGTTTACGTCTTCACAAGTGGAAGAAATGACCTGAGAGCTGCTGTTACACCAGCAGTGGATATTGGCATGCTCTGAATTGTACTTGTCTCTACAGATTTGTCATTCTTCCAGGGACCATGTTCCCAGCCTTTCCATATATGTCTTGTTCACTTGTTTTGTCTTCTGCAACATCTGTTAGTGTTGTGAAAGAAGCAAATGAGGGCCTGTTTACTTTCATTTTGCAGGTACCAGCAGCTGTGATAAAGACATATGCTATTCAAGTGCATACATTCAAAAGAATGATAACTCTTTCCTTTGTATCAGTGCATCATGGGTAAAAAACTTTTAAATTCTGAAGTTTGCCATTTTTTTTGCCACCTTTAATTGAAGGATAGGTCTGCTATGATTATGAGTAAATCTGAGAAATAATCACCGGGATGTGGCAGTTTTGTAGAGTAGTGGGCTTGGCGTTGTTTATCAAAATCCAGTGGTCACCATGAGAAATTGAGAATTGTGGTCTCTTTCTGTCTTGGGTTTTTATGGCTGCCTTCCCTGGGGAAATCCAGCAATGATCTGTATACTTGAGGCTGAAGAACTTATTCTCCTGATCCTCCAATTGCTTTCTCAGTTTTTCATATCTTTGTTGTATTGCTGTAGCTGTTTCCTTTGGGTTGTCAAATCTTCCCACTGTTAACTTACTTACTTCCTCTGTCAATAATATCTAATTGTCATTTAAAACTTGGGAGTTTTGGCTGGGAAAATAGAAGTGGATGACACACTTTTCTTTAAAAAGGTCTGAACTGAAAGATTTGTGTATCATGTAGAAAGCACAGTGTGGCTTGTCCTTAATACCATAAGTTAGGTGACATGAAACATCAAGCCTAAGCACAGTGTAAGTGCGTACTGAGATCGTCTACGCAATTTTTGCATATGTATATAGTCTGACAGAACCTGACTCATTCAAGTCTTTATTTTCTAATCACTTTAAGCTACTAAATAAGTAGCTGTACATGTCATTACACAACAGTTTAAATGAATTCAAGTTAGCACTGCTGCAGTCCAACCTTTCCCCTTCTTTCCATATGACACAGTCCCACATTCTCTTTGTGGGACACCTGTGTAATCCATGTAGAGCTAGGCCAGAGAGCTGATTAACAGAATCTAGATTGTGTTTTTTCCCCCTAAAAAATACACCATTTGGTCAGTGTGGTGCCAGAACCCATGTGATGGCAGACTGTTAATATGGGCTGTGTAATGCTGGCTTATGTTATTACAGCTGTTTGAAAATGCTTGAATGGCTGAGCTGATCTAATAACTTGCTGTTACTGAAGGGAAGGAAGGAGTAGGATTCTCAGACAAACAAAATTTGCCCCTACTTTTCCCTGTTTGCCTTATTTGCCTTAAACTTGTGCAATTTAGTAGCCAGTACATTTTTGGCATCTGAAGACTGGGCTTGCCTGATTGAGAAAAACCTATGTACGATTCTAGAATAATTAATGTGGCACTTTATACAGTGAACCCAAATGGGTCCAGAATTGTTTCATGCTGGGCTATCCCACATAGGTGTCCCATTGTTTATATGTTTTACTCTGCATGCTTTGCAGTTGCTGAGCTATTCATCTTAGAATTTGAAGGGTATGGAGATGCTATTCTATCTTACCTTGTGTAGACTTCACTAGCAAAGTGGAATCATATCTCATGGAGTATGTTATGCTTAGTAACTCTTGTGTACTTTCTATGTTCCTGTTATTAATAACAAGGAAGTTTTCATAATGTAGACTGTAAGTGTAAAACTTCTGGAGATATGCCAAATCGGGAGGTTTAGGAAACTTTGAATGCAACATTCAGTAATGATTCAAGTCCCTTAAGTGATCATTTCTGTCCCTGTGTTTAATATAGTGTTATGCAGTGTGATAAGCATGGTGAAATTACATGATTTCCTGCACCAGATATTTTTTTTATTCCATATAGTTGGTGATCTTGTATTTAAGGAAAGAACTTCGAAGATCTTCAGTTTTAGGACTAGACTAAAATGCTGTATTTTAACTATATTTTAACTGCACTGCTTAGCTACATGAGCCCTGGTAGGAAATTGTAGGAAATACTATTAATTGATCAGAATTTATGTTCTTCATTACTGAGCATAGTAAGGTACTGCAGTATGGTAAGGATGTTACCTGAAGCTGTGAAACTGATAACTTACCACTGCGTAGTACAATTCAGTTCAATGTTAGTGCTTTCTGCATCCAGTATTTAGAATTTGATCACCTAGAGGAGAAAGAAAATGCAAAGTGTTTATGTTTGTAAAGAAGATGTTAGGAATGTTAGGAAAATGCTGTTCTGAGGAGAGCTCTGGATTCTGCTTTAGGTATTCATTTCAACCCATTCAAATTAGGATGCTATTATATGAGGTAGCTGCCAAATTATATCTGTTGAATTATATAGACTGAAATAGCACTAGGGCTTTCAAAACTGCTTGAGAAGTAAGTTTAAGAAAAGAGAGAACGTGAAGTCACCGAGTTACTATTTAGCAATGTCTTTAATTTCTTGAAATATGGTATAATGTATCTTAGTCCTGTAAGTGGGAGAAACTAACTTCTGTTAACAATTGGTTATTTTAAATAGTGTGAAAAAATCCACCTACTGCATGAGTTAGCATCTGAATTGGTATTCAGAACTGAGAACTGGTGGTGCAGGTTCCTTTTAGAGGTATTATTAGGAGTGTCCCTGGAAAATACTGGTTTTAAGAAGTCGATTTCACCTGTGTATTAAGAGATACGTATTCCTATTCATTAGGTATATTATTAGAGATTAAGGGGTGAAAAGAGAAAGATGGACCATGGTAGTCAATATGTAGGCAGAAAGTTGTTGAGCACATCTGAAAGCAAAAACAGCAGTGAAAAATTATGCGTAACAGAAACTGGAAGTGGAGGATCGCAAAAGATTTTGATAGATGAAGATGAGTAGATTATAGACAAATAAAGTGCAAAGTGGAGCAAGCAAACCATATCCAGGACAAGCTTCAATGCAGATGAGTCAGAACAAGCTGACACCATAGTATGCCATAGCTGCAATATCAAAGGCAAGATGAAATTCCTGTCTTTGCCTTATTTTAGGCAGTCAGGCAATCTTTGAACAGAAACAGGTAAACCAGCAGAGAGAAAACTACAGGTCTTAGAACAACTGCTGTGATTTAGTTGCAGTTAAGGCCCCGAGGGCACTGATAAGTCTTAATTGCCGTGATCAGCTGGGCCCCATTTAAGCTCAGCCTTCAGCCCCTGCTCTGTTGGTTGTGGGACTTCTGGCGTAGCAATAGCTAGGCCTTGTTGTGCTGTGGATCTTACTGAGTCCGGGCCCCTACTTGCCCCTGTCATGGTGAGCCTGCCTGGCTGTCGCTGGGCTGCTCCTGAACCTAATTGTTGTTACCAGTCTTGATCCTGATGTGTGGACTGGCTTGTTGGCTTGGCCACTGTTGTCACTGTGGATCTGCTTGATGATCTGGACTCTTGGCTGTGCTTCGCTGCTGTTTCTGGCCTGACCTACTCCTTTGCTTGGGTACTGTTGGCCTGGGCTGTGGTTGGCACAGCCCTTCTCCTGCTGGCTGTGTCACAGTGCTCGGCTCCCTGTCCTGCAGGCAGTAGCCTGCCTCTGCTGTGCCTTAATGGCTGCAGTATTGGCTGCACTATGGTAGCTCAAGGAAAACAGCTAATTACCATTTTATTTATTCTTTCAAAGTATTAGGTTGGCAGAGGGGATTCTACACACTTCTACCTGTGAAGTGCCTTAACAGACTTCTAACTCTCCAAGAATTACTTGAATAATAAGAAAAAATACTAGAATACGGTGATTTTTCTCAAATACTGTCATTCATTTAAAATAACAATCCCCTCTAGATTTATAGCTCTGCTAAATTAAGATGATTGTAACAGTAGTGTGCATGCCTCTGTATGCTGCTGTAATGGCTGGAGGACCATAACAGTAGATGTCTGGAGGTAAGTAGGTGGCAATGTTTCTTGAATGAATGTCCCTAGATCAAAGTACTGAGCTCTAGGACAGCTTACCTGGTGTGTGAAACCAGTTGCTTAATGCCTTTCAAGATTTCAGCTGAGAAAGTATAGCAGATATTAACGTGCTAATTTAATACGTGCAGCATACAAGACTGGGGACTCATTTAATGTTTTGAAGCATAGTTCACTCAACAGTTAAGTTATACAGAGCTTTCTTTGCAATGATTCACTTTTATAGTCTTTTAGGAATGTGATTTTGCAGCAAGGAAGACTTCGGGCTTTGCTAAACACTGTCATCTTGCAAAAGGCATTCATTTCTTCTATTCATTTCTTCTTTATTTTGTTAGAGAGTCTTGATGTTAAATACAGTTTCCTTCCTTATAGAGTGTCTACTTTCTAAAGAAAGTATGCCTGATTTTAAGTTAAATGCCTAATAAAATGGTTCTTCATTTGTGTACGATAGGTTCAATGTCTCTGCTATTGCTTCCAATATTCACAGCACAACAAACCTTTTAATTCCTCCAAGGATAAGATACAGGAAGCCATACAAAAACAGAATCTTAATGATTTGGTGTTTTTTTTTTTTTTTTTGGGGGGGGGAGGGGGTGGTGCTCACAGCCTATAACAAAAAACTGGAGGCAGTCAAATAAGCTGCATCTTATTGCCAGCTGATCTTATTAGCATTCTTCTGGGATTGATGTCTCAGTACGGGGCCTTGAGCTCAGGTTGGCTTTCCTTATCTATAAGGGAATGAAGTAACTTGCAGACTTGTAGAAGCAGGGGAGCTTGGGAACTTTTGGCTGTGATGAATTTAGCTGCATCCTCAATCACCAGTGTCTCTATTTGATTTGCTGTCGCAAAGAATTCTAGCTAGCTTGCTTTTGTTGATTGTTAGTTTTCCTAATTAAAAAAAAAAAAAAAGATATAGTGTTACTTTGAATGAGAATTCAAAAGTGTGGAGCCTGAAGGCTTCAAAGTCAAGCAGCTAAACTGTATTTTTATCTTCAAAGTATTGATTTTATTGTTTCTGCTTATTCTTGTAATGCATGTGAACTGAGAGCTTCTGTGTTGTGCAGTGGTGAGATGCTGTGCTGCTGATCAGCAGGTGGGCAGCCCTGTGCCTGGGTTAAGTGATACTGAGCAGTTATTCTATTAACTGTTAATTATGATGAAGCTTAACAGATGTTTAACAAATCTATCATATGTAGGTTAGTAAATGAAACGTGCATTTACAGACAGCAAAGATGGTTTTGGCTCTGAGTCAGGTGGACTTCCTTTATGGTGGCAGTTTAAATTAAAGGGGTTAATAACACATCCATGCTAATTGAATTTTACAGCCCTCCTTTCCCCGGGTATAAGGCAGCACAGAGTATTCTGGTGATTTACATAAATAATGCAGTCGTCTGGAGCAAAGATTTGTGTGCTTCTGTAATATACAGCATATAACATTGTCATGGCACTTTTTTTGTCGTAATAATTCAACCTGTCCTAAATATGGTTTTAATGACTGTGTGGAGGAGGGTAGAACCCTCCTTCCACAGTTCCTCAGCCTGTGTGGCAGCTCCTGCATTGTGAGACAGTGCCTTGCAGTCTGTCATTCACGTTGGGGCTGCATTTGCATTTATTTGCTGTGCTTTTCAGAAGGATGAGCTTGACTGCTGATCTGAGTTGGGAGAAATTTAACTATTACCTTCTCATCTTTGTTTTGGGTATTTTGTTGCATATACTTACTGTTTTAGTCTCAAAAAAAATTTTTATATGGTACATTTGCTGAGTTATTGGATGTGTCATAATGTTCTTAAATAAAGTGATTTTTCTACAGTTTCTAGTCAAATTACCTCATAGCATCATGATAAAGTGAACACTTAGTGTTCACTTAAATACATTTGATGATACTACTTCACCTGCAGTCACCATGCCTCAAGTGTCTGTGACTGCCACAGCAGTAGCATCAAAAAAAACTATCTTTCTGTACATGCAAAATCTACTCTTATCAAGAATATTTTTCTGGAATTAAGGACTATAAGGAATAAGATTACCTGAACTTTATTTGGATTCAGTAGCTTGCTTGGACAGTGTTATGTACAGAAATCAGTGTTGTGAACCAGATTTGTCAGTGAGCAAAAAACTCAGCAAACAGAAATAAATGTAGAGCTCATCTGTAAGATAAGGAAGCTTCTTGGACACTGACTAATAGAGTTTCTGCTGCTGATCACACTGATTTCTTGATGGGAACTGGGAAGGGAATGTAGTGAGGAAGATATTATGTATTTCACTGCTTCAGATGTGACAGTGAAATTAAAATCTGTTCTTTCAGACCTACCTTTGCCCATCCATAGATTGATCAGTAGATATGATTGAACTGATTTGAGGTCAAGTTTTAACAAAGATAGAAGATGGCAGGTACAGCAGGAATTCAGCTGTTACTTGACTACTTGTAACTTTATGGAGGAAAGAAAACTCAGATTGGTTTTACATACAAACAGACAATACTTTGGCCTCTTATATAGTCCTATTTTAAATTTTTATTGCACACTTTTTTAAGTATAGGATAACTATGTTCTGAATACTAATTAATACACAGTACTGAATAGTAAGGACCTGTTATGACCATCTGGTTCTATTATCCATATTTTTAAATCTGTGACTTTGAGGTAGGGATTAACTGAACTCTGTTTGTGGTTCATTCTCATGGTTTGAATACTCTTTATGTTTGGCAGTGGTTATTTTATTTAATCTATATACTTCTCTTGCTTCTCTCCTGTGGTCTTATTGGTCTCTAAAATGAGAGTTGAACTTGGTTTCTTGGGGCATTTGGAAGACCATATTGCAAACAAGATGACCTATGGTGCATGAGAAGCTTCAACTTGAGGACAGTAGGCATACACATGAAGCAAGATACCAGATAGACAGTGAGTTCACCTTTGTAGCAGTGGAATCACAAACTGTGCCTTCATTCATTCATCTGAACTGATAAGAAATCAAACTGTTTGAAAACTGTGTTTTAAAACACCTGAATTTCAGAGAGAGCTTCTGAATGAGATATTCAATTGTATTGAATTTTATGCTTTTAATTAAGTGGGTTCCAACTTTTTGGTAGCCAGAACTTAAAGCCCAGTGTTCTACAAATGTCCTGCTCAGTACGGGTGATGTTTTTAAGATGGAGAGAGCACAGGAGTCTACCACAGGTGTGCATACATGTAAAAAGGCATTCACCAGCAAATACAGTTCCTAGCATTAGTTTTAAGTTCTCCAAGTGTTTTCCTATGATGCTCTCCATAAATCCATGACTGCTTTATTTTAACTTATACTGCAATGAGGCAACTATATAATCACTGCATAGTTGTGCGTGTGCTGCTTTTGAGTCATGTCTGTATAGGTGTGGAGCAGCTGAAAGCCTTGCTGTTATTGTCTATACTGTACTGGCCTACTGTGCATGCTCTCTGTGTATCTTAAAGCAGGTGTGCCCAGCCCATGGCCTGCAGGCCTCAGAATCTCTGAGGTTCTTGAACAGAGCTTAGGTGTAGAAAAATGCAGTTGGGTGTGAAAGGAGAGCCTTACCTCTTTTTTTTCCACACTGGTAATAAATCCACCAAGCTGTAAACTGTTTTGAGTGATATGTTATGCAGCTGGTGATATTTGTGTAGCCTAAAGTAAATATTAAAATTTTGCTTATCATTCTTGTACTTCATTTTTGTACTTGCTAGTATAAATGTTCATGTCAGTACAAACTCATATGTATGCTAATCACTGAACTATTATATCTCAAACAGTAGGAACACCTACTCAAAGGCAGAAGACAGAACAATTTGCTAGGCATTTATGCAAAAGCCCTGCTTAATAGTTTAAGGATGATGTTTCTAGTCATCTAGTTTTCACGTATTAACAAATAACTGGTTCTCTGAGAACTCTTTGGAGGATAAGAAAATCAAGAACTACTTGAGTCTCCAAAATTAGTACTTTAAAGAGAAATAGGTAAGGAGCTTTTTTTTGTAAGCTGATGCAATCATTGAACAGTTGGTATCAGATTTTTCTTTCATTTTGAGACAAGTACTAAAAGTCAGTTTAATTGTGGTGATTACAAGTTTGTGTTCTTATTCTTAAGTAATAAAAATACAGCTTCATATACTTGATTTCAAACAATTTTAGATGCATAATCCAAATGAATCCTTGAAATTAAAGCATTTATTTTCAATGATACAGTGTTCTCCAAATTGTCTGATTGTATCTGATTGCCTAACTTGGAATCTGAGTAGACTTTGAGCTGACACTCATAATTTCCCCATCTGAAATTTTTCTTCAGGTGCGGTCTCTCTGGCCTCGTGAATTGTTGCAGTGCACCTCAAGCAGTTTGTGGGCTAAGGAAACAATTGCATGCAGAGGCAAAGCCAGGTGTTTGTTACCTTAATTGAAGTCTTTACAGTCTAATAGAAGAGTTATTAGTCCAGGAATAATTAGTTCAGGTAAACAAAGGGTGGTGTTGTAGGAAAGATCTTAGTTCATAATAGAGTTAAAATTGTTATTCAAATGCATCCTAGTGCCTACTCCTTTTGTCCCTGCTGTTACTTTCACCCAATTGTCAGTCTTCTGAGTCTGAAGGTTGGCAGTTATAACCTTCATCAGTAAGGAATGGGAGGGAGTCACTTTTTGTGAAGAGGATGCTGATGTTGATGGTGATGCTTTCTAATTTAGAACCTACCCGAGGCTGTTTCTGTTTTCTAATGTGTCTTATTTTCTTTGTGCCTCTAGAATGCCACTTTATAGCTACACTTCCTGTATGTAAGATATTCTGTGTATATGCATTTATATTGGATGCTTATTCTTTGTTCTCTTTGAGTAACAGTCTTTAAGTGCATGCAAATTTGGAAGTTGGGTGAAGCTAGGGACAACAGTCAACTGTATTTGAGTTGAATGTAGCTGGGACTTCTTTGACCTGCCTCTTCTAGACCTTGGCTGCCATCCTGTTTTTGAACTACTTTGTGACATTGTTAATTTAGGATCATAAATATTGTATACTGAATAACTTCTGTTGCTTTGAGATATTTCTGTGATTTGTATAGTTGCTGCAACAATAGGTCTTATGCCATACAGTTGGATGAAGTCAAGCTAAGACTGAAACCAGGTGAATAGCCACATTCTGTTCATTGTATAGATCAGGAAAAAGATGTGCAATTCCCAAGGTTTGCAAGGCTGAGTTAATACAGAACCTGTGACCCATGACTTGCAATAGGGTGCTGCTTTTGCTACAGGTTGACTAAATATCATCTTGAGTTCAGACCAGCCTGCAGCCTGGTAGAGAGATAGGAGGTAGGAAGTGTGGACTGCATCCTCACTGATTCTGCCTGCTGTCTGAGCACTCCGCTGGACTGATTTTCACCATGTGTCTGAATGTGGTTGAAAAGCAAACACTTAGAGAGATTGGTGATATGTATACCCATAATAGTAAAATAAAACTCATTATTGATTCTACCAAGATAGTTACATTCTCAAATGTGAGATATAGCAGAAAGTACCTTTCCCCTCTAATTCTGCTGGGAAGCAACAGTTCTCAAAGGGTTTTTGCAACCTCTTCATCCTTTGATTTACTTGACCACTCTGTTCTGATTTCTCTTTACTGCTCATTGACTTCGGACATGCTAGGAGCTTTCTGGAAAGCAACTTGTGACTCTTTAGTGTTTTCATTCTTCAAGAGCCTGTTTGGAAATGCACTAAAAGGGGTCTCTATTCTACAAAAAAAATAAATAAATCCTGAGTATATTATTTTTCTTCTCATTACAAATGCTAATCAGTTTTGGAGGTCTTGGCTGAGCTTCTAATACAAAGTTAATTATGCCTTGTTAATACGTTGTGAGAGGCAAACAATGCTTTAATGTTTATGGAAGAAATGCAGATACTGTCTGAAAAACTAGTAGTGAGGCAGTTTTCCAAAGCTGTTCAATACTACGGCTTGGTGTTGGTAATAGGCTATTATAGTAAAAGATAAACTTATTTATAGGATTTAAAGCTGTAATTAGTAAATGTGCTGTTGAGGATTGGGTCAGCTAAATTAGTAAAGTGGGTATTAAAATTCCTGTTGTGCTTGTGGGTCACTGAGAAACTGACTGACTGCCAATCTCCTTGACTCATCTTATTGCCTCAATTAGCATAAAACAATTCATTTATAGATTAACTTGCTCAAAGATTTGAGGCTAAGGATGGGATGACTGATGGGAGGTTAGTGTAGTTTTGTGGTGTAAATGTGAAATTGCTATTTATCAGGAATAACAAGTTCATTCTTCTGTAGTTCTAGAAGGAAACAGTAGTATAATCTCTCTTTTATAAGCCCCCTTAAAGTACTGGAAGGCTGCAGTGAGGTGTCCCCAGAACCTTCTCTTTTCTGAGCTGACCAGCCCTGTCTTTCTTCATAGAAAAGGTGCTCTAGCTCTCTCATTGTCTCAGCCTCCTATAGAGCCACTCTTGAGCTGAGGGTCCCAAACCTGGCTGCACTACTCCAGGTGGAGCTTCATGAGAGCTGAGCAGAAGGGGGAAAAATCACCTCCTTTGTACTGCTGGACATCTTTTTGATGCAGCCAAGATACAGCTGGCCCTCCAGGCTGCAAGGACTTGAGAGTATGTCAAATGGAATTGGTTGCTGTAATGCACTTTGCAATACAGGAGTCATGGGAACACTGGTTTATCACTGAGGTTTCCTCAGCAGTTTTCTCCCATCCATTTATTTTCTGGGCAGAGAAGTTCAAAGCATACAAACATATTCCATGTGAATTGCTAAAAGCATTGAGGGTTCAAGTTTTGGACGTTTTTTTTCTATTGCCAGAGATCTGATTTTGCTATGAAGGTGTAAATGTAACTGACAGCAATTGTGGAATTAGATGCTTTGGTTGAAGTGCTTTTGAGCTGAAATAAGCATGAAGACTTTAATGTTGCATGGTCTGTGATGGCTTTTTAAGGATTCTGTACACTGGGTTCCTGAACTTGCTGTAGTGTCACGTGGATGCCACTGAGGCTTTCCAACTCTGGCTATGCTCTGCAGCATTAGCTGTTGGAAATTCACTGTAAGCATCTGTTTTTTAGACATTTTTCTACTTTTTTTTTTTTTTAAACTTGATAAGTGCCAGGGAAATTTAACCTACCCAAGCAAAGAAAATCTAATCCCTCAAGCCTGTGTAGTGCACCTTTTTACCCAGGTAAGACAGTATTTATGGTAATTATGAGACTCCAAAGAGTTCCTTGATATTCTGACTTTGTGGGTGCACGGACAAAAGGAAGGGCTTTTTGGAGGATGTTAGTTTTGACCCTGTAGTAGTGACAAAAGAGTTTTGGAACAGTTAAGATATATTGAAAGATGAATGTCCTTTCATACTAGGGTAAAGCATCTGATTAACTGATATACAGAAATCCTTTGTGTTTATATCTTGTTTAAATCTCATCTGATAAATGTTTTAGATGAGGCACTCATTTTTACCATGCTTCTTAAAGGTCTCTGGGTATATAGCCTTTGGAATAATGTTGATTTATAATTAATACTTGAAAGTTTTTAAGCTGTAACTTGAAATAGAACGAAGCATGAAATAAAAGCAGTATACATGAGGATGAGGCAAATTACTAAATTTAGCTTAGCTCTCTAATTTGAGTTCATAGCCAGAAATATGAATTATTACCTAATTTATTTAATTGTGTGGGCATATAATATGCTTACTTGCATATCAAAAGTTCTTAACCAGCTACGAGTCCAACTGCAGTTAATGCAGTTGTGAAAATCTTCCCTCCTCCCTTTACTGGAATAGATGGAGGTCAAAAGTACAAACTAAAACATGGCCAAACCTTACTGTTTGGCAAAAAAATAAAAAATCTTGAGCCAGGTGAGGAATGAGTTGAAAAATGTAGAAAACTGTACCTAGAAGATGCAATTTTTTTTTTGTTTGTTTGTTTTTGTTTTCTCAAAAGGTTTTGTAGAAATGTGTCACACTTCAGTTGTTACCTCTTTGGGTGAAACTGATATTGAGAAGGTGCTTTGATTTGAAATGTTGTTCTTGTACCTTGAATGGTTCACAGTGAAAATATAAACGCTCTTTTAAGTACAGTCCCTATTGTATTTTTGTCTGGGTAGAAGTGGGGCTGAGATGCTTTCTCAGTTACAGCAGGCTGACTTGTCTGTGGAAGCTCTAAATTCATTACTCTCTGTGACTTTTTCCCTGTGTAGGTACCTCTCCATACATGTAGCTGTATCCAAGTAAGAGGGGAGTGTTGGCAGGGAGTGAAAATCCTTCTGCAGTGCAAATTCATTTGCTTTAGTTTATTACCTGTGCTGCCAATAAAACAGAGAAACTGCCCATTAGTAGTGGTTTACTTCATGGGTCCCTAGCATCTCAAGGAAATAACGTAAATTCAGCTGGAGCATAGTTTGTGATGTGAATCATGCACAACTGCAGAGCTCAGCACTATTGTTCATTAAAGGCCATTATCCATCTTTCATTTGGAAATATTATTTCAGCTGTGAGGGGAAGGACAGGTGGTTCAACACAGATTGGAAATTACCTTCTGAATGAAAATAGAAAAGCAAAAAAAACCCCAAACATTAAATTACCTCGTACATAGCTGAAAAATAAATATTTGAAATCACTTTAGTAGCAGTGAATAATTGCTAATTAAAATGTCTCACTGTGTATGTGTTTCACTACTTTAGTCATAAATAAATGTCTTCTTGTGCTGTTGAGTCAGTACTTGATAGGGAACATTTAGATAATCATGACTGTTTAAAACTGGCTTCTAAGAGTGAATTCTGTGCTCTGCAGATTTAACTCCTCAGTAGGTGGAGACATGATCAAAGTATGTTGTTCTTCTTTTGTAACAAACTGTTGAAGGTAAAATCCTTTATTTTTTGTTCAAATAATTGAGGAAAAGAAATCATGTTTTTGCAATGCGAGTATTACTTTTGATCTCTTATCAAGATTAAACCAGAATTCCTTACTTGTTGAAGGACATTAGGATGTGTCTAAGTTCATTGTTCTAATACCATTTTTGGTTGTGTGAATGAATGTGTGTTGGCTATTTTTAAACTTAAGGGGTTTAGTTGTGTGTCTTTAATCTTGCACAGGATTGGGCTGACAGCCCAAGTGATCATAGTGATGACTTTGGTTCTAGGTGTGCAACAGATTTGTTCCAAAGCAGCTTCTGATGAAAAGTGCAGGAGTTGAGAAGGCAGTATAGGGATTGTGGCTTGCAGTTTATTTTATATATAGTAATTCATGTTTACATTGATTTCTATATTATCAATACAGATGTGTTAGGAGAACTTTCTATTCAGGAGACTACATACAACAAATAGAACATACGCAGAACAAAGGCAGCTGGCAGGACTGGGATTACAGGGAATCTCATATGACTCATCAGTGAGACTGAAATGCTTGCTCACCACATTGCTAATGAGGAATATGAATTCTACTGTTTGAGGTTTTTTTTTTTTTTTGCATCCTTTTTTCTTCTCTTTAAATGGTAGTTAACTGTTGGCGTAGTGAGACAGAACTTGCCCGGTTTTGCAGAATTTGATTTCAGGCTTCGATATGTTTTCCTATTCTGTGTTAAGAAATCAGCTTCTTCCAAAACTCTTGAACTGGGAACTATTCTATTCAACTTTCTAATTCTATTCATCAACTGAGACCTCAAGGGTTGTTTTTTTTTTTTTTTTATTTTTTATTATTGTCAAATATTTTTTTTTTGATTCTGACTAGAAATTGTTCAGGCTTTTTTGTTTTTTTTTTTTTTTTNCTTTGTGATTCTGACTAAAAATTGAGCAGGTTTTGTTTTTTTTTTTTTTGAGTTGCTGCTCCCCACGGAAATACATCCTAGAAGAGAGTCCTGTTGAGAAATTTGATATGTTCCCCCTGTTATGATGTGAGGGGGTAAATATGGAACAACTGTGAGAGGAAAAGAAATGGGGAAAGAAATGTAATTATCAGCTTATAGTGAAAATAAATAAAAGAGGTGCTAGGGAATCTGAGAGAAATCATCAAAGGGAAACAGTACGAAACTGCTATTTGAGAGGCAGAAAGAGGTACTGAGGATAGTTGAACTGATAGATTATTATGATGTTGCAAGTATTGGAAGGAAGGAGTTGTAACACTGAGATCTGATACAAAGAAGATGGAAGTAGTAGGAGTAAAAGAAACACAAAACCAAAGGAAGGGATCTTGGCAGATAGTGCTGGCTGTTTTTCTGCACTGTGAAAAAAATATTGCCTCTTGGCTTTTGTTTTTGGACAACTGAACTGTGGAACCTGTGTAGCTGAAACAATCCCTTGTTTAATTGCCTGTGTTCAGTGACAGGAATCTCTTCCTTTACTCTCACTGCTCGATGGATTTTAGGTGCTCTTTTATTTAATGTTGATAAATTTCATAAAGGCATGAGTGAGTTGGAACTGAATGAATGATGCAGTCTTGATGACTCCTGGAAGCAGGTTGCATTACCAGCTTGCTTGTGTCCACAACAGAAGGCCACAGTTGCCTTTGGCAAGTCCACTTGCAATTATCTATCTTCTACCCCAGAGGAGGGCTCCTGAGGGGTTTTATTGAGAAGGAGTGAATGAATTGGCCGAACCACTCTCCAGTGTATTTGCAGTATGTTGTTTTCTTTCTTAAAGAGAATTAAAAATAAACCAATTACATTCTAGTTAGTGCATATTTGAAATGTAGGTAGCAATTTAGTAGTGATTGTAGTGCAAGTCTCAGAGTGAGAGTCTGCAAAAGAAAGAAAAATGTGAATTTTGGTGTATGTTTAATTTGGGAGATGAGTCCTTTTCAGTGAAGTGAAAGGAAAGGCACCTGCTGTTTCCCTGTTATGCTGGTGCTTCAGTGGCAGAATGTGCATTGTCTTGGCAAGGAAAATATTTTGTGCTTTTCCACGTTTTATCTTAATCTCATCCTAATTAAGAAGATGAAAAGTAGACGTGAATAGGGGCATTTTTTCTTCATCACCAAGAAGGTGTTCCTAACTATTTCCTTTAAGAACAGGAGAAATATGATGGAAATAGATTTAATAGCCAGTCTCCAGTCTTTGTTTTTTAATCTGTTGGGTATTGAAATTGATTGTGTGGAAACCAACTTTTTTCAGAACTTGAAAACAGTAATTCTGGACAAATTATTATATGGCTTTTTGTTTCTGTACTTTTGTCAACCCTGGAAATGAGTCACATAGAATTCTGAAAACAAAACAGGCTCCTGCTATAGACATCATTCTTGCTGAGCAAAGAGGCTTCTGTCTGGCTTTTGGGGGATCTATATTGTACTGCTTGAGGTGAATTATGGGCATACTTAAAAATAAAGAGGTCTGTGAGCAATGCATGAGACGGTCCTAGTGCATCAGTGGGTTTATGGAGGGGTCTTCAGAGGTGCAGAGGGAGTTGATTCCCTGCATACATTGGCATCAGCAATCATTACACAAGCACGAGTACGGTGTTTGGGGGCCAAGCTGGATGGAAACCTCGACTATCACGGGTGGCACCGCTGTCCAAGGCAGAGAGGCTGGAACTGGTTGACCTTTAAGGTCACTTTCATCCCAGGGTATTCTATAAACTCTGATCACTGGAGATGTCCTCTGAGCATTGGCATTCCGCCATTGCTGTGGCATTTACTGGAAAGGGAAGCTTTACTCCCTGACATGGAGTTGTCCTGTTCCTGTCATTCCTGCTTCCTGCCAGTTGAACCTGCTCTGCAGTCAGGCCCTCTTGTCCTCCATACCAGATCGCTCCTTGTTCCCCTTCCTGGCCTCAAATGCAAGATTGTAATATTTAGTAGAATTGGTTACTAGGTGACTTATTATTATTTTTTTCCCAATATGAAATGGTTTCTGTGTTTGCTTGTTCACTCTTCTTGGTTTCAGACTCCTAGTCAAATTGTCAAGACTCACTTTCCAATACTTCTCAACATACTCCATTAATCTGAGCTTGTGTTCCAGAGTTGTGGCTGTCACTGAGTATATGTAAACCCTGAATTCTAGCTTGGAAATATCCAGTTTCTTAAGATTTAGGTCAGAAGCTGATGCAAGCATACTAATTTATAATAATAAAACTAGGGCAGAACAATAAAAACCAACAATAAATGCAGCTTTTCAAGCATGCAGATAAGAATAATCCACTACACACAAATCGCAAGCACATCATCAGTTGAGAGAACAAATTAATGCCCTTTACCAAATTAAGCTGGACGGACCCAATCAGGTATTTTGTTTAACCATTATTCAGTTCCTTCTTGCTTATTCTTTCCCTTTCTGCTTGTGTAGAATGGTGGCGTCTATGAGTATTACTGTAGCTTGCAAAGAGCAGAAATGGACTTAGTAAAGCTATTCGTCTTAATGCACGCTTATCAACCAAATAAACTGAAAATCTGCTCATCAAGAGATTAATTTCCTGTGGTTATGCATTCAGTTAAATATTTTTAAATGTATTGCCAGTATGCTTGATAATTTTAGAAATAACTCAGTCCTGTGTTCCTCTTGATGGTATATTATTACATCTTGAATTTGGTAATATCATATTTGTATTTTAAGTGTAGCAATTCTGGGTGAAATACAATGTTTTCATTTTGTATGCTTGTTTAAAGGAATCATACTTGAACTGTGATGTTGCCTCTGTTACTTGAATTATAATGTAGAGCTTGTCTTCAACTGAAATTTTGTATGAATGAATCATCCTGTTCTTTCCCCATGGACATGGGATCTGTTGTGCTAATTGAAGCTACATTTATTGGGGAGTATCTTTGTTTTGTTGGAGATTCTTTCTGTGAATGAAGTGTGTGTAATTTTGTTTATCTTCTGAGTGATATTGGTGGCAGTGCTTATGGAGTGTGTTATGGGTTAACCTTCCTGAAAATGACCTGGTGGAGAAAAACTTACTGCATAGTCAGTGCATAACAAAGTAGTAATCCCAGGTATTAGGGTAGATAGTATGGTACACTTCTGGAATTTGGCAGCAATTCATATTCTCTGACCTTCTCAAAACCTTTCAAGAGAAAAGCAGAGAATGCATAAACTTCACTGGATGCACTGGGATCCTTCTGGACCTGAAGTTGTTTTGAGGAGTGAAGGAGGACAGATAGAAAGGGGCACATAAGGTGAGAAGTTGCTAATGTGTTCTACTTCTGAACAAAACTGGGCTGTTTTTTTTTTTTTCCTGGTCATTTATTCAGTAGAAAATATGGATTTGGGTCACCTGGAAGTGTGATATTGCTATCTAATCCTATTGAGTTTGTCCAGTTGTTAAAGTAGTAATTTTAGCCAAATATTCTTATTTTGCTCAGAAAAAAAGTTAATGTGCAACACTTCCTCCAAAATAAACTTTTGATTTAAAGAGAGCAATATTGTTTTCCTATTTTGGATTAACCAGTGAACTGAAAATATCCTTCACTCAGAAGGCAGTATTTGTGATGCTTCTGCTGGGGGAAGCTACAGACAATTCAAAGCTTCAAAGTAAATCTTCTTTAATGTGTTTAAAAAACATGCAAGACACTCCTTGATGGGAAACAGAACATTTCTGTAATATTATGTAAAAGTAAAGAAGCTGAGGAAAAAAGAGGCTAGGTGAGTCATCATCAAGAAAGCTGCTGGCAAAACATTTGCCTATATTCTCTGAAATGCTGAAATACAAGTGGGGAATGTTTCTCTAGTTAGAGCAAATCCCACCCTCTGTTCTCTCTTCTGTCCTGACCTGTAGAAATCACTTAGCTTTTCAGCCATAATTTCTTGAAGTTCATGGTGACTTTGCATACAGGAATGCTATAGTATGCTGGGAGAAAGATGTGATGTGGAAGAGTTAAAATGTACAGGCAGGCAAAAGTCCTAGCTGTGCTGCACCATTTCTCCCTTCTGAGCCATGCCGTTACTGCAAGTGATGGTGGTAGCTCTACCACAGTCCTGCTGAAGTGAATTTGTTGTTTGGGAGCAGCAGGAGGAATGCTGGGGTAAAATCTGATCGGTCTGGCATACAAATAGAGCAGAGTTGGTAGCTTAACAAGTGATGGTAACATTCACAAAAAAAACAACACTGTGAAATAGTTGAAGCCTGTGCTTCAATGAGATGGTGCTTGCTTCGAGTGTTCTTCCTGATGAGTCTGTCTTCAAAATCTTGTAAGGAAGGAAAAAACATCTGAATAGAAAACTGTGGGATGAAAGTGCAAACTCAGATGACCTGGGAGTGGCAGCCAAGATGTGAATGATTTGATCTGAGCACTGTGTCTTTGTAGAGAAGGAGGGGAAAGGTATGCAGAAAGCAGTATCTGCTTTGTGTCCTTTAACTTTCTCCTGCGGGAAGGTTATGGCAGTGTATAACTGTAAACTACTAAAGGAAAAGGAGCTGAAGTTCTACCTGAAGAGTTTGCACATTCTTTAATAGATGAGCAGGGTTGGAGTATATGCCCTCAACCTTCACAGGGTGATTAGAAGAGCATCACAAGAAATAAAGAAAAATCCTAGCACTGCACTCAAAATAAAGAACCTCAACTCTCTGGGTGGTGATCTGAAAGGAGGATCTGAATTCAGAAGGGTTTCATCTGTCTGTTTTTGAAAGGGTTGGGAAGAATGCAAGCATCATCTGTAATTTGTTTTGTTTGTGTGTATCCTCTAGAGTTCTTGAAGGCACTTCATGTGCACACACACTGTCTTACGCCTGTTATGTTTGGTAAATGTTCCCATGCCCCAAGCAGTCGAGCCTTGTGAAGACCTGAATAATGGGAATTCTTCAGTGCTAGCTATGCTCCAACTAATTTATTTGTTTTTGCAGTTTGTTCTGATAGTCTCTGAAGAGTTAAGTGCATTCTTCTTAGCTCTGGTTCTTTGCTTGGCTCACTTCTGATGCAGTGCAGTGCTGCAACTATACTTCACTGTCAGTTTACATCCGATTACACCATAACAACTTTTGAATCAATGAGGTTGTGTTATTTTCCTTTCCTCCTGTTAGATCCTAACTGAGCAATCAGAGCTGCATGCTAATGTCTCCAAGAGTAGTTACAGATCATACCTTGACAAATAATTTGATGTGGACAGTATGTGGATAGCTTCTGAAACAGCTTCAGTGTAAACAATATAAATATAGCTGTGTACTGGAAATCTTCAACCTAGTTTTGAATGTAGGTTTCTATGCGGAAACAAACTAAAATAACTTGCTTATGCTGAGCACCAACTTCAGGCTGCTTCATGTGGGACAGATCTTGTTTTGCAGAATAATGCACAAAGGGGCTTGATTTTTTGCACAGGGAGTAAATAAGCTTCAATTGTATGTTTGATATTATTCTGGACTTTTTGGACATTTGGACAAAATCACAATATTTTTCTGTAGCTCGTGCACTAGGAGCTATAAAGAAATGTTCAGCCAGGAAGCTCTCTTGGCTATAGCCTTCCAGATCCAACTGCAGTGTGAGTGCAGACCTGCATTTTAAGCCTTGTCTGAAATGATCTTAAGCTCTTGGTATTAGCACTAAGTAAGCTTTCAACACATCATTTTGCTTCTGCCTGTAGAAGTGTGAGAGGCTTGCATGCTGGTGTTCACACCACTTTGGAAGAGAGGAACTGTCACTGGGTGGGGTTGGTACTAGTGACTTAAAGCAGCTTGTACAGTGCACAGCTTTAGTGAGCTTAGTCATTCTGCTGCTGCAGTTGGAAGGCATGGTAACTGCTGAAATAGCTGTTTTCATGTTCTCAGTTTACCTTTCCTGTAGAAGAATGTACAGCATGCGGTTGCTTTGTGCTTATACAAGACTGCTGTACTCCAGTGGCATGCAGCATTTATTACGTAATTGCCATTGAAGGCAGTGCATGAAATTGCTTTTTGTCCCCTTGACTAATTCTAATGTCCTTTGACTTCTAGACCAGCTTTCCATTCATGCTGTTCCCTTTTTTCTTGGAGGGAGATCAAATGCTGGGATGCTGTTCTATTTGATAAGGGTAGTCATAGTGGAATTTGGGGATTTAGCTGGGGCTTTAACTATTCAGAAGCCTTGTGAATGAAGCCAATTATTTTGAGCATATGACACTTCAAGAAGAGCATTTCATACAGTAATGTACTTTAATATTAAAAATAAATGCTTTCATGTGCTTACATTAACAATCTCATGCACCAAAGGTGATACATACACAATCTGTTTCAGTCTGCATGTGCTTTAAAATGAGGTGTGGTGGTAGGCTCTCATCATCCTCTGTAGTTGCTAGCAATGCATCTTTGTGTATGACACTAATTACTGTGTTCAGCTACAACAGGACATGTTTGTTGGGATATGGCTGTGCTGGTTGAGTCTGCATCTTGAGATAAGTGAACAACTGTCAGATCAGATCTTATTTTAAATGGTTCTTCAGGTTAAGTTCCCCACCCTCTTTTACAAGAAGATAAAAGAAAAGGGAAACAATTATAACTGAATTTATTTACCTTTTTAGTTCATCCTTTATAGAAACACATTGCTTCATAAGTTTATAAGTTCAGTTAGAATTTTGACTTAATATTCCCTCCTATCACATGCTGGTGTCTTTTATGGATCCATATATAACATCAAAGCTTCTGGATCTGTGCTGATTCTTGTTTGTATTTTTCATGCTTATAAATTATCTTACTGGAAGACAAGTTGAATGAAAAAATACAATTCACTCTTCCTTAGAAACTGAGTTCTATTCCCACCCATGCTCTTCTTCCTTACAGTGGTCTAGATGTCTTAACTGATCATCCTGAGATGAGGTTTAACTAAATAGCTAGTTGAACTTCAAGATGTAAAATACACTTTCATAAATGAAGTGCGATTTTTTTTTTTTCTTCTGCTGTTACTGCTTCCCTGTATTAGCAATTCACAGAATGTGATCAAATCAATGTAAGAAGCAGGTGATTTTAAGGTTTATAAGGGAAGAATACTCAAGTCTTAGTGTACACTAACGGTACTAAACCTTCAAGGACCTGTTACAATCAGTTGTCATTAGCAATCTTGCCTGATGAGGAATTTTCTACCCCACTAATTTTCTAATTCTCTCCTGGTGCAAACAGCCAGCCTAGGAATTATTTATTTAAAAGTTATTATTTAAAGTTGTAATTTAAAAGTTCATCCTGGTTAACTAGGATAGAAATGAAGGCTGGATAATCTGCACATTGAATACAGAGCTCAATTTTCATTTTGTTTTCAAACTTTCCAGTACTTGTCTGGGATAAGTTTTCTGCTTGCGTTTGAGAGTGAAAGTTGATAACCAGAGAAGATGAAAGGTCAACTGGTGAAGGGAAAAAAAAGGCAGTATTTAAATTTCTTCAAACATGTCAAGAAGAACTTGGGACTGTGAAATCTCTCACAGTGAGATCACTGAAATCAAACAGCTATTGCTCTAGTACTTGCATAGGAGAATGTAAATGAAATCTGTTTTAAAAATTCTTAAAGAATATAATTGCATTACATTAAGTAACTGCTTGGGATAATGTGTATCCATGTGCTATTTTTCCTGCAAGTAATCATATTCTGTAAATTTTGATATGAGAATATAGTCGCATATGGAAGGCTGGAAGTTGCAATCACTGTGCAAGGTAAGTGCAGGTAGACGTCCTGTCCTGTGCTCAACACTTCGGAGCAGTGCATAGCTCCCCATCAGCAAAAAGGCCTAAATACAAAGCTTTGTCTTCTTCATTGCCATCTTGCAGCATTTTGGGTTTCTGGCTAACACTAAGACAGCAAGAAATCTGTCAGATTCTTTTTTTTTTTTCAGGTGAAAGATAAGATCTGGCAGGCTTAACAAAAAATATTCTTGTTCCTACATATATCACAGTTATTTTGGAATCTGCTGTAGAAAGAACTGGTAGGAACATAAATAGTTGTGTGAAAGCTGTCAGCATAGAGCTGTCTGCCAAGAGAGATTCCAGTTAATTGACTCATAAAAATTAGCAATTATTTATTAGTTCTAGAAATTGGGTCTGGGGCCATTTTTGTTCAATAGATTGAAAAATATTCAGAAGTTTATATTTAACTAATGACTTTGCATGTATAATTGTCACTTAAAGAAATCACTAACCCTGCATGAGTTTGTGTTGAAGGTAAGCAGATGAGCTGATAAAACAAATCTGAGGATATTTACAGTTTGAAAGTATTACCTGAACATATACGTAAGTCTATCTTGTGTATGAGGATGGTTTAAGAGAGAGAGATATCAGTGCTGTTACTTAGCAGGTGCTGCATGAAATAATAGCTGAGCTCAATTTAAAGAATGTCAGCAGTCAACAAGGATTACAAGTATCTGTATAAGCTGTTATAATGAGGTTGTGATCATGTCATTCCAGGGAATCACAGAAAGCTCTTTTATTTGAAAAGTTGCTGTGCTTTGCTTTCATTTTCTGAATTTCTGAGCAGCTATCACGATACATTTCAGTAGAGAATATTCACTTCATTGTGTTTCGTATTTCAATACACATAGGTGTTTATGTTCTGATATTAAAGCAACAAGATGAAAATCTTACTGCAAGTGATTTACATCACTGTGTGAACAGAACGGTGTATTGAACATTGAACCTGCTTGGGGGGACTGTGTTGTAGTGGTACTGCAAGCAAAGTCAGCATTATCCTCCCAAACACAGGATTCTCCAAAATCTCAGCTTCTGAACTCAACTTTGTTTTCCAAGCAGCATGGAATTGATTGTGACACCTGTGGAGCCAGAAGCCATGTTTATAGCAGCAGTGTGACCTTTGAGGTTTAGAAGTACTAATGAATGAAAGCTAGAAATGAGCCTGTACACAGTCCTTGACTTCTCTTTGTAAAATCCACACAGCAGTATTTTCTTTTTTCCCCATAGGGCAAGAGAGGAGGAAATAACGTGATTCTCAACAGTAACTTTTTCTGGGAAAAGGCCTTTTTAAAGCCAATAACTTCTGACAGTATTACAAGTGACTCAAACCACTACGGACAAAATCAAAAGCCACGTCTAGAAAGGATTAATTCCATAAGAATTATCTTGCACTAGGTGAGCAGACAGTTCCTTCATGCCCAGCAAAACTGAGAGATTCCTTGAATCCTCCCTCCTTCCTTCTGGCCTGACTTTCCCCTGCCTGGGAGGCAGAAGCCAGTTCTTTCAGGCTTAGGAGCTGTTGTCAGACAGCCAGCAATTCAGAGGAAAGGGGGACAGCTTTTACTTTTCTGAGCTGGAGCCTCCAGAGCTATAGCAGTGATTGATTTCAGTATCAGTTACTAGAAATGGGGTTATCTGTGTAGGCTAGCCTGTAGAATTTTAGGTAGATGATTGTATTTTAATGTTAATGTTAAACCCCTTTGTCTTGTGCTTTGTTCCCATCAGTGAGATTAACCTGTGCAAGGTTTGAAAATGCAATAGAATGAAACTAATGAGACCTAATAGTCACAGCTTATGTAGAGAGCACTGTGGCCTCAATCCTCCCCAGGCAGGGAAAAGAAGAGGCTTCCTCTCTGAAGATAGCAAGGAATGGGTGGACTTGGGCAGGAGCAGAGCCAAGTCAATACCTGAGAGAAACGTGACCACTGCACTTTGAAGGAAACCAGTAATCAAATGCCTCAAGAGCATTTTGGTATGTGAACGAAAACCATTGAATGTATAGCAAAAATTGGTAACAGAAGGCTCTGACTCATCATGTGGAACTGTAATTTAAGACCAAGAGGGATTTTTCTATCTTGGATCTATTCCTACTGGCTCAGATGTCTCATAAGCCTTTAGCACCTAGTTTTAATAGAGCCAGTGCCTACAATTGAGAAATGAGTTGGATCCGAGAAGCAAAATACTACTTGTCTTAAAAATATCTTCCAGCTAGAGCTGAGGTAACTGTGTGTTGAGGAGCTAACATCGACCTTTACTAAATTTGATTTTCTGGATTTAGCAAAGTCTCAGCTCCCTAAGCAGAAATGTGCTTAGTGAAGCCCTGGGGAGCAGCTGCAGTGTAGGCAGCGCAGTGCTTCCCCCTCAGTGCAGCTCTGGCAGCAGGAGCTGCTGAGGAATTGAGTGTGAGAGGTCACTGCTGTCTGGTGTCTGTCCGAAGCAGTCTTTTCTCTGTGTCAAACCAAATTTGGAATGGAATAACTTTAGAATATTCTACCAAAGCTTGATGTGCAGGTAATACTAACATCAGTAAGACTGTGGAGTTCATCTATCTTCAGGATTCACATAGTATTCTTCTGATAAATATTTTCAAACCTCATCAGTCTGTCCAACCCTTTGAACACATAAAGCACGTGTGTTTATCCAAGGGCCTGGGCTTTGCATCGATGTGATTGTCATTCTAATCTTTCAAAGAGGCCATAATCTCCAACTTGTTTCAAGTTTTTAGTAGAAGTTCTAAAAATATGCATCAGCTACATCTAAGAGCTTTTTTTGGGTGAACAATCTGTCTGTATAAATGTAGACTGTCTCAAACATGGAGACACAGAATGCTCCACGTGAGGCAAAAGCAAAACCATTTCTTCATACACTTGCAGTATCTGAGTGTCCTATAGGCAGACTGATACAAGCTGTGAACTCCATGGGGTCAGACCCACTGTGCTGTCTAGAAATAGATGGGCAAGAGGGTGGTTCAGGATGTGAGGGAAAAGAAGGCTTAAAATAGTGTTTAAAAACAAATCTGATTGACAAAGGCTTGTTGTTTCTACTGCACTCAGTGAAGATGACTTTGGCCCTAAACAGCCAATGGCAACTTTCTACTTGCTCCTGGATGTGAATGAACAAGTTGTGTTGGACACACAAGGGTGAGGTGCTTTCTCAGGTACTTCCAAGAAGGTTTTATTAGAAATATATGGGTATTTCATAGTTTCTGCTGGGGAGAAAGAAAAGGACCATTAAGCTAGGCATTCACAGCCTATTCATATCTGCAGGGTCCAGTCCTGGTGCAGGCAGCTGGATGTACGATGGGATTGCTTCTGACAGCCTTCATAGAACTGCATTGCTGTGACACAGATCTGTTAACAGGACAGATCTTTTTTAACAGATTTTTTTTTTTTAATTAAAAAGCATGGAGCTCACAATGGAATTCTGGTTTGACCCTTAAAGTGAGATCTGACTAATTCAGTGATTTCCCAGAGAAACAGTATTTCTCTTGGGATTTGCATAACAGAGTTTGGAAATAAAGCCAAAGAGTGATTTGATAGGGGGAAAAATAATGATGGAAGAGTCAAAGACACAACCCTGGGGAGCATGGAACAACTGGCCACGTTCCTAGGGAAAGTCAGATAAATGATGGTTTGGGGGGAGGGTGTGGGGAAGGGGGAAATGTGTGGGCAGTAACAGCTGCCCTGTCCTGGGCTGTTTGCAGGAGATGGATGCTGTACCCCCAGGTCCTCTCAGTGAGGCTGCTGCTGTTTTTCCGTGGCAGGCAGCTCATGTCCTTTGCAGAACTGAGAGTAGCTCAAGGCCATCATTTCATGCATGACTTGGTAAATTGTACAAGAAAGGACACTGCCAAATGAGGAGCTAAGCCAGTTTTCAATAAGAGGGCCATCTGTAACCAAATGTTCTAGTAAATTTGAAAGAAATTGAATTTTGTCCGTATTTTTACTTATACTAAGTGAACTGTACATTTGTAACTTTGCAGCCCACCCAAAAGCAAATTTTCTGTTGCTTATTTGCTACGTACTAAGGCTTTACTGAGTTGCATGATTTCATTTCAGACTTGATCCTGTGTGTACTGTGAAATGTCACATCCATGTCTATTCCTGCTTGCTGTGGAAGCTTTCTTAGGGTGGGGGACTTGAGGTATTTGTGACACATAAGACACAGGTAAATATATTCTTATTAGTTACAGTAATCTTTTTGAAATGCAAAGAGAATTGTTGATGGAAATGGAGTTGTTTTTAAAATTGGAATAAATTCAAAGGGAGTCTCACTCCTTAACCAGTTCCAGCTGTCTCTCCTTCCAGTCTTGTTTCGTGAGGTGGAGACTGATGCAGCGGTGCTTCCCAGCAGTGAGAATGACTAAAATGGTCTGCAGTTTGCTTTAGAGAAATCTAGAATCATGGCTTCAACTTTTGCAAATAAGTAACTTCTGATAACAGAATGGTAATAGTTTGATATTTAATGTGTTGAAGTATTTTTATCTGACTTTAGTGTCATTACAGGAGAACAAATCTCTTTTTGATAGGATCGTAGAATTACTTGAGTTGGAAGGGACCCTAAAAGGTCGTCTGGTTCAAATCCCCTGCAGCAAACAGGGACACCTACAGCTCAGTCATATTGCTTGGAGCCCCATCCTGCCTGACCTTGAGTGTCAGGGCATTCACCGTGTTTTTAAAACGATAAATTTAATTAGTTAGTTTAAAGCTCCCCTATTGAAAAGAGAGAGGAAAATGGAGTTTTCCTGAATCTGGGGCTTAAATTTGACTTTTAGTTGATCTCTGAGGTAAGCATTGCAGATGGTCAAGAGAAGCAAATTGTGTGAAGGTAACAAACTCAATGTCATTAAAGGAAAAAGCCCTTTGGGATAGGGGAACTCCTCCGCCCCTTACTTCCTTTGGAGGTATTTGCTGTGTCAGAGAACTTAGCTGCTTGTTTTTGTAGACAAAAGGATTCGGAAAGGTTACTTTAAAGAAATGGGAAACCTATTTCTAATGCAATTTTGGTGTGGAGAAAAAGAGGAACCATTATATATGGCTGTATATAGTGGGTAGGAGGGTAGGGAAACCCCACCTGGAAAGCATCCTCAGGAGTGCAGGATCCCCATCTTCAAGAAGTGATGTTGGAGCTGCACAGCTGCAGTTGCTTGGGCACCCATCCTTCTGCCTTTTCCTCTCAACTCTGCACCTGTAATCTCTGATGTGCAGGGATGTCAGTGTTTGTTATACTGCTTTTAGGGTAAGTGTTCCCTTTTTACACACAGGTTACAAGGGTGACATAAGACACTTAATTTGGTCTAAGTTTTTACTTGGTACTTCCATTATTGGGTCATAAGAGATTTTTATGCGAATATCTGAGGAAAGCATTTGAGAAGATGCTGAAGTATATTTAAGTTTTGACTCGTGAAAGTCACACAGCTTTGGTAAGGTTAGAAAATGTGACTATTGCTTTTGTTGGTCTCTAAATCATCAAATTCAGCCCAGCAATTATGCACAGTGTATTATAAATTAAGTATATTCTAAAGACACCACATCATTTTTAGTATTTCAAATAAAGCCACAGATCCCCATGGTGGGTTTAACTTGCATTCAAGGATGTTTAAGGTCTGGAATCCCTGTTTTGCTACTGCTATGACAAACCTGTGGAACAGTGTTGTGGAAATGACTGTCACCCCAGGCAGGAGATGTGGCCTCACCCCCAGTAACTGCAGCAGGACTGCTGGAGTCACTACAGGAGGAAAGCGTGCATCAGAGTGATATGCAAAGATGCACTTAAACATCAAACTTTAAAAACTGGCACAGTTGTAGCTGCTTAATTGCTTTGCTTCGAAAGACTAATGTGATGTCTGAGGAAGTGATCACTAAATAAGTCAGGAGACAAGGTTTCTTGAAAAAGAAAAGGCACAGATCTGCTGGGGACTCTTACAAACAGACTGTCAGGAGCAGTAAAACTGATGTGTGCTTAAGTGTCTTGGGGACTGTGTTTTGTGTGCCCTCGGGGAGTGGCAGGCGGGCATCAGCCTGTTCGAACCCGAAGACATCTTCTGCCGCAGGTCCTCCTGGAAGGAGTCTGTCCCGGTGCAGACCGGCCCCGCTCTCAGGTATTTAGCTCAGAAATAAGCGTCATTGTAAAGGAGCGAATGCAAGAAGACGTCACCTGTGTGGTAGCGAGCTGGTGCACTATTCCGGCAGAAGCAAATAAGTTGTGGCAGCTGGAGCGGGGTGCTGGAACGGAGGAAAGCAGCAAAGCCATGGGGTAGGTGCAGCAGGAGGAGGGGGGCAGCGCAGTGCGGGGCGGGGTTGCTCGG